>SJYX01001983.1:93995-135029 GCA_006410675.1 Oreotragus oreotragus
TGTTGACCATGATGGCTACTCCATTTCTTCTGAGGGATTCCTGCCCACAGTAGTAGATATAATGGTCATCTGAGTTAAATTCACCCATTCCAGTCCATTTTAGTTCGCTGATCCCTAGAATGTTGATGTTCACTCTTGCCATCTCCTGTTTGACCACTTTCAATTTGCCTTGATTCATGGACCTGACGTTCCAAGTTCCTATGCAACATTGCTCTTTACAGCATGGGACCTTGCTTCTATCACCAGTCACATCCACAGCTCGGTATTGTTTTTGCTTTGGTTCCATCCCTTCATTCTTTCTGGATTTATTTCTCCACTGATCTCCAGTAGCATATTGGGCACCTAATGACCTGGGGAGTTCCTCTTTCAGTATCCTATCATTTTGCCTTTTCATACTGTTCATGGGGTTCTCAAGGCAAGAATACTGAAGTGGCTTGCCATTCCCTTCTCCAGTGTACCACATTCTGTCAGACCTCTCCACCATGACCTGCCCGTCTTGGGTTGCCCCAAAATCATGGCTTAGTTTCCTTGAGTTAGACAAGGCTGTGGTCCTAGTGTGATCAGATTGACTAGTTTTCTGTGATTATGGTTTCAGTGTGTCTGCCCTCTGATGCCCTCTTGCAACACCTACCATCTTACTTAGGTTTCTCTTACCTTGGACATGGGGTATCTCTTCACGGCTGCTCCAGCAAAGTGCAGCCGCTGCTCCATATCTTGGATGAGTGATATCTCCCACCACCACCCCTCCTGACCTTGAACATGGAATAGCTCCTCTAGGCCCTCCTGCACTTGCTCATCCAGGCAATTATTTATCATTTTAAGCATAATGTCACCACTCCCCATCTTTTGTGTGCTTAGTAGCTCAATTGTATTCAACTCTTTGTGATCCCATGAACCATAACCTGCTAGGCTCCTCTGTCCATAGGAATTCTCCAGGCAAGAATACTGGAGTGAGTTTCCCTTCTCTTCTCCAGGAGATCTTCCCAACCCAGAGAGAGAACCCAGGTCTCTTGCATTGCAGGCTAATTCATTACCACATGAGTCACCAGGGAAGCCCCATCTTTTAAAACAAAATAATTATAGAGTATGTTGTACTTAAAGTAGAAAAATAATCAGACCACAAACCATGCAAACAAATATGTTTCACATTTATAGCTTAATCTAAGTTTATATATTAACTTGCATATTTAATTATATTAATTCATTATTTATATACTCTAAGTAATGCACTGGATTCTCTTGGCAAAAAAAAAAAAAAATGTATTATATTCTGCAGAGGGGCTCCATCTAACTCTAATCTTAAACCTAAGCCTTTCTGTATCTATACACATCTTATCACACATAAGCTATAAATCATAAGTCACCATGTTAAGGAGGAAAGAGGAACAAGTTCAAAATGGCACAAAGCGATGTATAGGAAAGAGTTTCTATTTTTCCAATAAAACAATGGTCTCCAAAGTGTTGCCTAAAACTGGACCTCTGGACACCAGTGCTGGATAGAAATGCAGAGACAGAGCTTCGGAAGAGTAGAAGAGAATAAGTAGCTGTATCACTTTGTCAGATAAAGGAGGCCCCAGCAGGCTAAGGTCCTCAAGACTGTGCCCCTCTTCCTGGGAAACAGGAAGGGGCCTTTTAGTTTGAGAGTGAAAAATAGGGCTGTAGATAAGGATTGAGGGCTGATGTAGACTTGCATTCTGCCTTCCTCTTTGAGACACTGAGCTCATCAGGGCTGGCCTCAGGCAGCTCTGGAACAGATGCTGTGATCCTCCAGGTTATCATCACCTGACCTTTCTAGAACAAATGATGCTCACAAAAGAAAGGAGTGTTTCCTTGGAGAGAGAAATACCAGGAACCTAACATAACTTTATCTAGAGGGCAATCACTTTCAGAGTACAATTAAGCAAGAAAGAGACGGGGAGAAAACAATCTACCGGAGACTAATTGGAAGGGCTGAAAGAATAAGGGCTGGAAAGGGCTCACATGGGCTTCCGGGGTAAAGAATCCACCCGTCATTGCAGGAGGTGCAGGGGACATGGATGGGTTCAGTCCCTGGAGATGGAAGTGGCTACCCACTCCAGTAGTCTTGCCTGGAGAATTACAAAGACAGAGAAGCCTGGTGGGCTACAATCCATGGCTTTGCAAAGAACTGGATACAACTGAGTGACTGAGAAGAGCCCACAGCGAGGACTCATATGATGGGGGTTCTCAACTAATTTCTGCTGCAGCTTGGGGGTTCTCAACTAATTTCTGCTGCAGCAAAAGTGGAGTTACCAGCCTCTCAGACGCGGCATACTGGAAGGAAACAGAGATCACCTGACTACATTTACTCTTATCTCTTCATATATTTTGTGTGTGTGGTTTCTGATGTTCACATTACATGTAATACAGAGATATACCACTTATAAATAATAATAGGTGTTCTGAGAGTGATTGTTCTTTTTGATTTTGACTTATAGCATACACAATATAAAATTGTAGACTACTCATCTTAACATTGTCATGCTACTGGGTGATTTTAAGGTGGCAAGGGTATAACCTGATTTATATTTTGGTAAGATAATTTGCAACAATGTGGAGGGCAAATGAAAGGTAGTGAAAACTGATGCAGATGTAAGTAAGCGAAAGATGATGCATTTCCGAACTAAAGTAAGTAAAGTAGAAATGAACAATATAAGAATAATTTGAAGTAGAAAGGGGGTGAATACATAGAAGTTAATGTGAGGCATGAGGAGAAAGGATACCTAGAGAGAATCTACCTCCCAGATTGTAGGCTTGGTGATAGAGTAAAGAGTAAATGGTATATCATTAACTGATATATTTACTGCAAGAAAGGCCTAGGGATGATTTTAAATAAGGGAGAAAATGAGGTCAGTTTATCATTTGATAGTACACAAGGTGCTAAAACTTTGTGCATGGATGGAATACATAATCTCTTCCAAAGTATTATTTCTTCAGTTCAGTTGCTCAGTTGTGTCCAACTCTTTGCGACCTCATGGACTGTAGCATGCCAGGCTTCCCTGTCCATCACCAACTCCTGGAGCTTGCTCAAACTCATGTCCATCCAGTTGCTGATGCCATCCAACCATATCACACTCTATTATCCCCCTCTNGCCCCCACGCTGGGCGCGCCTCCCCGCTCACTGACAGGCAGCCCGCACTTCACCCTAATCACGAATAAAAGCCAGCTCCCTGTAGGTTACAGATCTTCTCTGTTTTGACATTGACCTTAATACATAATTTAACCACAAAGCCTGAGCAATGTGGAACAAGATAAGAAAAGACCACAGAACTGGCAAATAAAGTGATGTTCAATCAGAAATCATATTTGTTCCTGATGGCAGAGACGGGGGCGTCGGGGGGAGGGAGAGCCAGCTGGGGCATGCGCGGGGAGGGGCGGTGGGCAGGGGAAAGGGGGGTGCCCGCCTGGCCCGCTGGCGTGCACACGTGGTCCGGGGCGGAGGGCTGTCGTAAAAAAGTGGATCCTGGATCTAGGATGCAGGGCATCTGTCAATTGGCATCAGGATCGCAGAGATACGACGGGTTTGGAGGTGTGCCTGGGTGCGGGTGTGCCTGTTTGTTTGCCTTGAGAGGTGGGAGTCCTGAAGAGCGCGGAAAACAAATGTTGACAGTCTTGGGGGAGCCAGGAATTGGCCATGGAAAGGAAGGGGACGGGGTGCCCGAACCGCTGGGTGCTGCCTGTGCCCGGGGGTGACGCCTGTATCCAGTTCGTGACGCCTGTATCCAGTGGGTGATGGCCATGCCCAGTGGGCGATGACTGTACCCAGTGGACAATGACTGTACCCGGTGGGTAATGACTGTATCTGGTGAGTGGTGCCTGTATCTGGTGGGCCATAACTGTTCCTAGTGGGTGATGACTGTACCCGGTGGTGGGCAATGACTGTACCCGGTGGATGATGACTGTACCCGGTGGGTGATGCTTGTATCTGGTGGGCAATGACTGTAGCCAGTGGGCGATGACTGTACCCGGTGGGTGATGCTTGTATCTGGTGAGTGGTGCCTGTATTCGATGGGCCATAACTGTTCCTAGTGGGCGATGACTGTACCCGGTGGGCGATGACTGTACCCGGTGGGTGATGACTGTACCCGGTGGGTGATGCATGTATCTGGTGGGCGATGACTATATCTGGTGGGCGATGACTGTACCTGGTGGGTGATGACTGTACCTGGTGGGTGATGACTGTATCTGGTGAGTGGTGCCTGTATCTGGTAGGCCATAACTGTACCTAGTGGGTGATGACTGTACCCGGTGGTGGGCAATGACTGTACCCGGTGGATGATGACTGTACCCGGTGGGTGATGCTTGTATCTGGTGGGCAATGACTGTAGCCAGTGGGCGATGACTGTACCCGGCGGGTGATGCTTGTATCTGGTGAGTGGTGCCTGTATTCGATGGGCCATAACTGTTCCTAGTGGGCGATGACTGTACCCGGTGGGCGATGACTGTACCCGGTGGGTGATGACTGTACCCGGTGGGTGATGCATGTATCTGGTGGGCGATGACTGTATCTGGTGGGCGATGACTGTACCTGGTGGGTGATGACTGTACCTGGTGGGTGATGACTGTATCTGGTGAGTGGTGCCTGTATCTGGTAGGCCATAACTGTACCTACTGGGTGATGCCTGTATCTGGTGGGCAATGACTATATCTGGTGGGTGATGACTGTACCCGGTGGGTGATGCCTGTATCTGGTGAGTGGTGCCTGTATCCGGCGGGCCATACCTGTTCCTAGTGGGTGATGACTATACCCGGTGGGTGATGCTTGTATCTGGTGGGCAATGACTGTACCCGATGGGCGATGACTGTACCTGGTGGGTGAAGCCTGTATCTTATTGATGATGCCTATATCAGGTGGGTGGTGCCTGTGCCCAGTGAGTGATGCCTGTATCTAGTGAATGATGCCTGTATCTGGTGAGTGGTGCTCACATCCAGTGGGTGGTGCCTGCATCCAGTGGGTGATGAATGAAAATGGTGGGTGACATCTGTACCTGGTGAGTGATATCTGTACCTGGTAAGTGACATCTGTATCTGATGGGTGATGTCTGTATCTAGATGTCTGTGTCTGGAGGTGACGTGTGTGTCTGGAGGTGACATCTGTACCTACTGGTGATGTCTGTGTCTGGCAGGTGATGTCTGTACCTGGAGGTGACATCTGTACCTGGTGGTGACGTTCGTGTCTGGAGGTGACGTCTGTATCTACTGGTGACGTCTGTGTCTGGCAGGTGATGCCTGTGTCTGGTGGGTGATGTCTGTGCCCGCAGGCAATGCCTCTACCTTGTGATGCCCGTGTCTGATCAGGGTGCCAGTACCTGGCAGGGTGTTCTGGTGTGAAGGTAGGGATGTCTAGGCAGGTGCAGCCCCCTGTGCCCCAAGCTCTCCGAAGGTTCTGTAGCTTCAGCATCACTGCCCGGCTCACTCCACCCTCCAGATCTCTCCAGTGTGGGTGCTGAGTCCCGTGGTTACACCACACTGTGTGTGAGGCTCTTCTGTTTTTACTGAGCTCCATGAAACGGTCAGAGCTTGAATCAGAGCCCCCTAGGAGGCAGGTGGGTCTGGCGGGGAATTCAGAGCTCGAGTGTCAGGGCTCCTTGGAGAACAGGGCCAAGCCTGCCTGGCTGGGAAGATCACCCGCTGTGGGCAGGGTGGTGTGAACCAGGGCTGTGCCAAATGCACGTGGGGTGTTCACGGCTGAGGGTCCTGGGGCTCTGGTGGTTGAGGAGGTGGGTTGGCTGGTGAGGGGTGTCCAGCGCCTCCAGGCCTGGCCTCTCAGCACTGAGTGTCATGGGGCTCAGGACGTTCTGTCCAGGGCAGCAGGACACACACATGTCAGAGGAAAGTGCCAGTTTCTTGCCTTATGAGCTTGTGCAGCTTGCACATGGACAAAGAAGTGTGAAGGGGAACGTGTGGGATGCCATACACAGCCACACAAACACACACACGCCTGTACATGTGTGCAGATCCACCCAGACATACTGACCCACATCTGCACACACACAAACACACACAGACACACACACACACGTCTGTCCACGTGTGCAGATTCACACAGACATACCCACATCTGCACACACACACAGACACACAAACACACACACATGCCTGTACATGTGTGCAGATTCACACAGACACACTGACCCACATCTGCACACACATACACAGACAAAACTCACAAAATACACACACTCGCCTGTACATGTGTGCAGATTCACACAGACATGCCCACATCTTCACACACAGAGACACCCACAAATATACACACATACGCTTGTACACATGTGCAGATTCACACAGACATACTGACCCACATCTGTGCACACACAGAGACACACAAATACACACACGTGTCAGTACACGTGTGCAGATTCACACAGACATACCCACATCTGCACACACAGAGACACACAAAAATACACACACACACACACGTACACATGTGCAGATTCACACAGACATACTCACATCTGCACACACACACACAGACACACAAACACACATACGCCTGTACACGTGTGCAGATTCACACAGACACACTGACCCACATCTGCACACACATACACAGACAAAACTCACACAATACACACACTCGCCTGTACATGTGTGCAGATTCACACAGACATGCCCACATCTTCACACACAGAGACACCCACAAATATACACACATACGCTTGTACACATGTGCAGATTCACACAGACATACTGACCCACATCTGTGCACACACACAGGCACACAAATACACACACACGTCAGTACACGTGCGCAGATTCACACAGACATACCCACATCTGCACACACAGACACACAGAAATACACACACACACACGTACACATGTGCAGATTCACACAGACATACTGACCCACATCTGCACACACATAGAGACACACACAAATACACACACACACCTGTACACATGTGCAGATTCACACAGACATACTGACCCACATCTGGACACAGTCATACAAACACACACTCCTGTAAACGTGCACATTTACCCAGATGTACCAACCCACAAATCCATGAACACACACACTCAAACACACACAACTCTACACATGTGCACACTCACCCAGACAGACCAACCCACATCTGCACACAGATGCATGCACACACACTCACACAAACACACATGTGTGTCTGTACACACGTGCAGATTCATGCAGATATACCCACACCTGCATGAAGACATGCACACACACACTCATATGAATACCTATACACATTTGCACACTCACCCAGATGTACCTACCCACATCTCCACACACACACACACACACACACACACCTGAACACATGTGCAAACTCACCCAGATGTACCGACCCACATCTCCACACGCACACACACATATACACACACAGACACCTGTACACATGTGCACACTTACCCAGATTTACCAGCCCAAATCTGCAGGCACACACACACAGACACACAATCACACAAACACACACACATCTGTACACACATGCACATTCACCCAGACATGCCGTCTGCACAAACACACACAGCTAGACACACACGCACACAGTCCTGTACAGATGTGCACATCATTCCCTATAGCGCCCCACATCTGCGTACAGACACATGGACACCCACCTCTATGTCCATACATGCAGCTCAGCCACACATAAACACACTGCACACAGCTCACACCTGCACACACCCATATGCACACACCCGTGCCCACACTTTCACCTCTGCACTTGTACACACCCACATACCCAGTTCTACGTACACATAGACAGCCCTGCACCTACACTCACCCCCATGCACACACAAATCCATATCTAGACACACAGCACACATGGCTGTAGCCCACACCTACACACATGCAAACGTCCACACACCCACACGCATGTGCACACACTTCTGCACCCTGCACACCCACACACCCCCTTACACCCCCATTCCCACACACCCTCCACAGTGCCTGGCCTGTCCACCGGGTTACCGAGGCGGAGCTGACGGCAGGGGCCAGGAAGGGGTCGGCCCTGCTCCCTGGGATGCCCCCTCCTCCCCGGGATGCCCCCTGCTCCCCAGAATGCCCCTCCTCCCCGGAACACTCTGCCCTCCCCAGGATGCCCCCACTGATTTGATCTCCTTGAAGTCCAAGGGACTCTCAAGAGTCTTCTCCAACACCACAGTTGAAAAGCATCTTCAGTGCTCATCATTAGTGCTAGAAACTTCTTCCTGAAAAAATTATTTACTTCACAGACCTACATTTGCAGTCCAAAAGGTATGAATCTTGGAGTGCCCAAATGAACAAGACTGGCCTAACCATTAGGATGGCTGCAAAGATCAAAAGAGGGTCAAGTGTAATTACAAGACTGCAGCAAAGGGCTTAGGACAGAATAATGAAGGGTCTGAATTGAACTGGGGTCATGATAAAGCCAGTACTGATGAACCTATTTGCAGGGAAAGAATGGAGACATAGACATAAAGAATGGACCTGTGGACACAGTAGGGGCAAGAAAGGCTGGAATGAATTGAGAAATTAGTATTGACACATATACACTATCATATGTAAAATAGATAGCTAATAAGAAGCTCCTGTATAACACAGGGAGCCAAGTCTGGTGCTCTGTCATGATCTAGAGGAGTAGGACAGAAGAGGGGAGGGAGGCTTAAGAGGGACAAGATACATATATACAGACTGGAAAAGGTCAATTTTCATTCCAATCCCAAAGAAACGCAATGCCAAAGAATGCTCAAACGACTGCACAATTGCGCTCATCTCACACGCTAGCAAAGTAATGCTCAAAATTCTCCAAGCCAGGCTTCAGCAGTTCATGAACCATGAAATTCCAGATGTTCAAGCTGGATTTAGAAAAGGCAGAGAAACCAGAGATCAAATTGCCAGCATCTGTTGGATCATCAACAAAGCAAGAGCGTTCTAGAAAAATTTCTATTTCTGCTTTATTGACTATGCCAAAGACTTTGACTGTGTGGATCAGAATAAACTGTAGAAAATTCTTCAAGAGATGGGAATACCAGATCACCTGACCTGCCTCCTGAGAAATCTGTATGCAGGTCAAGAAGCAACAGTGAGAACTGGACATGTAACAACAGACTGGTTTCAAATCAGAAAAGGAGTACATCAAGGGTATATATTGTCACCCTGCTTATTTAATATATATTCAGAATACATCATGGGAAATGCTGGACTGGATGAAGCACAGCTGGAATCAATATTGGCGGGAGAAATATTAATATCCTCAGATATGCAGATGACATCACCCTTATGGCAGATAGTGAAGATGAACTAAAGAGCCTCTTGAGTGAAAAAGTTGGCCTAAAACTCAACATTCAGAAAACTAAGATCATGGCATCCAGTCCCATCGCTTCATAGCAAATAGATAGGAAACAATAGAAACAGTGAAAGACTATTTTGGGGGACTCCAAAATCACTGCAGATGGTGACTGCAGTTATGAAATTCAGAAATGCTTGCTCCTTGGAAGAAAAGTTATGACCAACCTAGATAGAATATTAAAAAGCAGAGACATTACTCTGACAACAAAGGTCCATTTAGTCAAAGCTATGTTTTTTCCAGTAGTCATGTATGGATGTAAGAGTTGGACTATAAAGAAAGCTGAGCACCTAAGAACAATGCTTTTGAACTGTGGTGTGGGAGAAGGCTCTTGAGTGTCCCTTGGACTGCAAGGAGATCCAACCAGTCCATCCTAAAGGAAATCAGTCCTGAATATTCAATGGAAGGACTGATGCTGAAGCTGAAACTCCAATCCTTTGGCCACCTGATGCATAGAACTGTCTCATTTGAAAAGACCCTGATGCTGGGAAAGATTGAAGGCAGGTGGAGGAGGGGATGCAGGGATGAGATGACTGGATGACCTGGTCGACTCAATGGTCATTTGGTGATAGATAGGGAAGCCTGGTATGCTGCAGTCCATGGGGTCACAAAGATTCAGACACAACTAAGTAACTGAACAGAATATATATATATATAATTCTGGCTGATTTGTGTTGTTGCACAGCAGAAACCAGCATAACATGGTAAAGCAATTATTCTCCAATTAAAAAATAAATTAAAAAGATGTAGGACCAAGAGACATGTATGCTGCTACTGCTGCTGCTGCTGCTGCTGCTGCTGCTAAGTCGCTTCAGTCGTGTCCGACTCTGTGCGACCCCATAGACAGCAGCCCACCAGGCTCCTCTGTCCCTGGGATTCCCCAGGCAAAAACACTGGAGTGGGTTGCCATGTCCTTCTCCAATGCATGAAAGTGAAGAGTGAAATTGAAGTCGCTCAGTCGTGTCCGACTCCTAGCTATCAGGCAGCCTACCAGGCTCCTCCGCACATGGGATTTTCCAGGCAAGAGTACTGGAGTGGGTCGCCATTGCCATTTCCGGGGACATGTGTGAGGTATGCCTAAACAATGAGAGAAACGGGAGAAGCCTTGAACTTAGTCAAGTGTCCTGTTCCTCTCTTTACTGACCATATCTTACAGATGGCCTGTATGGCATGGATTTTGGTTATTGTTGATATAACAAAAGTTGAAAGAATAGTTCCGTTCAGTTCATTTCAGTCGCTCAGTCATGTCCAACTCTTTGCGATGGACTGGTTGGATCTCCTTGCAGTCCAAGGGACTCTCAACAGTCTTTTCCAACACCATAGTTCAAAAGCATCAGTTCTTCAGTACTCAGCTTTCTTTCTAGTCCAACTCTTAACATCCATACATGACTACTGGAAAAACCATAGCTTTGATTAGATGGAACTTGATTGGCAAAGTAATGTCTCTACTTTTTAATATGCTGTCTAGGTTGGTCATAACTTTTCTTCTAAGGAGCAAGTGTCTTTTAATTTCATGGCTGCAATCACCATCTGAAGTAATTTTGAGAAAAAAAATACAAATGAAGATGTAAAGCCAATTTGTTCTGATCTTGAATCATATGGTCAAGTCTCTTGGNCTAGGTTGGTCATAACTTTTCTTCTAAGGAGCAAGTGTCTTTTAATTTCATGGCTGCAATCACCATCTGAAGTAATTTTGAGAAAAAAAATACAAATGAAGATGTAAAGCCAATTTGTTCTGATCTTGAATCATATGGTCAAGTCTCTTGGATAGTGTCCTTGTAACTAAAAGTTATCACAAGGGAGCACTGTAGAAAATGACAATAGCTTTAAGATTTTTTTCAAACAATTTTGGGTTCCAGGGCTAATTACTCTTGACATATTTATAGAGTACCTTTATGGACCTTTGTGCATGTATATGTATGTAGTGCTGAATTTATATGTGAAAATTATGAGTTGAAATATACACATGTCCTAATAAAAACAGAATTATACATGTTTATACTAATATGTAGGCTTCATTCAGCATTCACCAGTTTATTTCAATATACTTCTCAATTTTAGAGGCTATTTAAATATATAAAAACCATAGGGATATTGTAGTTTATGAAAGTAGTGGCCATTTATGTAATACTGATTCTTTCGCTATGATAAGCACAGTTTCAGTGATTCAAGGGAAAATTTTCAAATCATAATTCCTCAACAAATGAAACGCATTCTATGAAAAATCCTTATATACAATCATTAATATAACTGCTTATAGTATGAGAGGACTAGACACACTAGAATCATCTGAGGGGGTACAGATTTACAACCCCCCCTTCACATTTAATGTGGGACAAGCAAAATTACCTGAACAATTTAAATTTTAGGCATGCATATATACAGATGAATATGTGAGATGTATATGTGTATGTGTGACTGTGTCTATGTTCCAATAACTGAAACTGCATTAGTGAAATGGATAGATGCATGGGTGATGTGATTCCTAAGCCTTATCTCCTCAGTATGATGAGTTGGGTCTAAGAGATAATAAAGTTGTCTGAACAATACTTAAATTTAATGTTGGAAAACATATTTTTCAGATATTTTGTTACCATTGAAAACTCAGCAAACTACATATTTATAGATTATATATTTATAAACTATCTTTATTTACTTATTAATATATAAACTATAGATATATAAACTTTATAAATGGCCTTCACTGGCAGCTAACTTCTGATGTTCAAGTAATGTCATCAGTCTTTCATGCTTATACCGTTTTTCTCTCAGGGAGACTTTCCATGTGTGGTATGTAAGGCCTGGTACATAATAGGAGTTTTGCAAATATTCTTTGAAAGAGTTATAGTGAACTGCATTATGGTAAGTATAAAAAAGATGATTCTTTTTGCCAGCAATTCTAGCAAAAATCCCATAATTAAGCCCCATTGACCCAGTGTGGGTCCCTTGTCTCTTGTTGCACCCACTTTGTGGTCAAGGGCATAAAATGCACAGATGGGTCAAATATGAGTCCCTGAGATATTATACGTAGAAGTATACAATTTGATGGAACAAATTCATATGATTTCATTTGCACAAAATCACAGTTTGTACCTGGTAGGTATTTGAAAGATCTGAAAATGTACAGGAGATTTTCTCAGCCTTAAATGAATGTACCACCTGGTATAGAGATTAACAGTGCAAATCGTTGCTGTTATTGGTCAGTTGCTAAGTTGTGTCCAACTCCTTGCAACTCCATGGACTGCAGCATGCCAGGCTCCTCTGTCCTTCACCATCTCCTGGAGTCTGTTCAAATTCATGTCCATTGAGCTGGTGATGCTATCTAACCGTCTTATCCTTTGCTGCCCCATTCTCTTTTTGCCTTCAATCTTTCCCAGCATCAGGGTCTTTTCCAATGCATCAGCTCTTTGCATCAAGTGGCCAAAGTATTGGAACTTCAGCCTCAGCATCAGTCCTTCTAATGAATACTCAGGGTTGATTTCCTTTAGGACTGACTGGTTTGATCTTTGGTGTTAGATTGGTAAATGTGATATTATCTACTCCTTTATTTCTGTGATTTCAAGAATCTTCAAGTTAGTACACATATAATTGAAATATGTAATTGGAAATGCAACTCTCTAACTCTCTTTCACTTCAAATATTGTGTTCAATTATTATTATTAAACATAAAATACTTACTACTCAATAATATAAAAGTGTTTCAAACAAAGCTTATGTGTTTTGTTTTCTAGATTAATTATAACTACATTTCTATAAACAAACTTCTCCAAAGGCAATTATTCTAAAATTTTAATATTGTTTTGTATCCAGAAGACAATACAAAATTTAAAAAATTTGCTCTTTAGAAGATGTAAAAATTACTGCACTAAGATATTTGAGTGAAAGCTGTGATCATGCACAGAGAGCCATGTTATAGTTTATTCTTCAGAGGGAAGCCATATGTTCTGACTTTACTAAGAGTTGCAAGTTATAACTCTCAGTCTTGAGGCCAAATGCATGTAGTTATTTGGAAAGCCAAGTGGAAGTTGGTTGCTTATCCTATCAACTTTTTCATCAGCTAAGGTCTTGGCTTAGGAGATTTCAGTGGTAAAGTATGAAAAATGTATCAAGAATGTAGCCTGGTTTGTCACCAGCTGGAAAGAACTGACAGAGATGATGTTTATTCCATCATCAGAACTTTTGTGCTAAAGTGATTAAAGCTCATAAGTTGACCCATATGAAATTGCCCTTTTTTATAACAATCATCAAATATCAACGTATGATTCTATTTAATGTGTTGGCAAATAATACCTACCAAAATACATGAAGAGAGAGGACACAGTAAAAGCAGTTTGAACTTTTCCCCCCTGTGTTGTTTATATTCCCATGCAGCTTAGCCAGTCTTTCCTGATAGTGTTAGATAAACTTTAGCTCAAGCACATTTGAAGTATTACAAATATTTAATTTGTGTGGCCCAAATTAATGAGGCTGAAGTTCTGCTTGAATATCTAGTTAAATTCACATACATTAACTTCTTGTGGGAGGGGAGCCTCGTGCAAGACTTCTCCACCTCCACCCAGTTACTACAAATTCAAATAGCACTGACTTTAGCATCTCATCATGGGAAATTGACATAATTAAGCACTCTTCAAAGAAAAATAGACTCTGATGTCTCTAACACTATTAAATATTTACTGGGCCCATGACTGCAGTAAATTCTGTGACAGAAAGTGATTCTACCAAAGTAGATCAAATGAGAACATCACGTCGCCTTGTAGCAAGTGTATCCAGCTCTATAAATTATTAAACAGTATATATCTATATGCATAAAATATAAATGCAGTAGTTGCACAGTGTGGAGGCTGAAGAGTTTGTGAAAGTATGTCTGGAATGTGTTTCCCAATATTTCCAATTCTCAGCCTAGATGTGAAGCTTGCAATGCTTATTTCTTTAGGCAGGAATTCTTTTATATTGAAAGTTCACCTCATACTGCAAGTAAACTTAAGGAGAAAAATAATTAAGTTATAGAAGGAAGTGCAGTTCCTTGTACAGAAACTTAAAGGAATCAAAAATGGTTACAGAATTAGAAAAACAACCCATCTTATGTCAGGTCCAAATTAGCCTTCTCAGATATAAAATTCAAATTAGCAAAGGAGAAAAAATACCTGGCCAGTGTCTGTTAATATTTGTCTTATACTCTCACTATCCAGCAAGACTGAGGGAACAGAAAGGCAAAGCCATCCTTTGTTGAAATACCATTACATCGTGATTTCTGAGTATCTCTGGGTTCCAGATGGGAGAACAGAGGTGCTAGACATTTTTTCAAATAACTTGATTTTAAAAAAATAATAATTTGAAAAACCTAAGACATTTGGCAAAGACTACGAAGAGAATGTGCAGTCAGCTAACCTGAACTCCACCAGAATCTATATTCCAATTACTCAGCTGGATAAATATCACCCCAACTGTTCTCAAAGAGAACCTACATAGTTATGAAGTTCACTAGTCATTGACATGGTAATTTTAAAAGAATTTCTTCAAATTATAAGAAAACACAAATATATGTGGAAAGAAAAATTGAAATGGGAATACTGCGCAGACATGTACCAGAATACTAGAGCAGGTTGTCATGCCCTCCAGCAGGGGAGCTTCCCAACACAAGCATCTAACAGAGGTCCCACACATTGCAGGTGGATTCTTTACTATCTGAGTCACGAGAGAAGCCCAAGAATCCTGGAGTCGGTAGCCTATCCCATCTCCAGGAGATCTTCCATAGCCAGGAATCGAACCAGGGTCTCCTGAATTGCAGGTGGGTTCTTTACCAGCTGAACTACCAGGGAAGCCAATTAGAGACCATTGACCTCGATATTAGTTGCTTGTTTCACTAGTTTCTCCCTCACTCAGTCTCTCCATTAGGAAGCTTTTGTAAACCTCTTATCCTTACCTATCAGAGGGCAGACAGAATGAAAACTACAATCTCAGAAAATTAACCAAACTGATCACACGGACCACAGCCTTCTCTAACACAGTGAAACTATGAGCCATGCCATGTAGGGCCACCCAAGATGGACAGGTCATGGTGGAGAGTTCTGACAATCAACAAAAACAAGACCAGGAACTGACTGTGGCTCAGATCATGAGCTCCTTATTGCCAAATTCAGACTTCAACTGAAGACAGTAAGGAAAACCACTAGACCATTCAGGTATGACCTAAATCAAATCCCTTAGGATTATACAGGGGAAGTGACAAGTAGATTGAAGGAATTAGATGTAATAGACAGAATGCCTGAAGAACTATGGACAGAGGTTCATGACATTGAACAGGAGACAGGGATCAAGACCATCACCAAGAAATGCAAAAAGGCAAAATGGTTGTCTGAGGAGGCCAGACAGTAAGGAAAACCACTAGACCATTCAGGTATGACCTAAATCAAATCCCTTAGGATTATACAGGGGAAGTGACAAGTAGATTGAAGGAATTAGATGTAATAGACAGAATGCCTGAAGAACTATGGACAGAGGTTCATGACATTGAACAGGAGACAGGGATCAAGACCATCACCAAGAAATGCAAAAAGGCAAAATGGTTGTCTGAGGAGGCCTTACAAATAGCTGAGAAGTGAAGTGAAGTGAAGTCGCTCAGTCGTGTCCGACTCTTTGCGACCCCATGGACTGTAGCCTACTAGGCTATTCTGTCCATGGGATTTTCCAGGCAATAGTCCTGGAGTGGATTGCCATTTCCTTCTCCAGGGGATCTCCCCAACCCAGGGATCGAACCCAGGTCTCCTGCATTGTAGAAAGATGCTTTACCATCTGAGCCACCAGGGAAGTCAATAGCTGAGAAAAGAGAATCTAAAGGCAAAGGAGAAAAGGAAAGATAAATCCATTTGAATGCAGAGTTCCAAGGAATAGCAAGGAGAGATAAGAAAGCCTTCAGTGATCAATGTAAAGAAATAGAGGAAAACAATAGAATGGGAAAGACTAGAGATATCTTCAAGAAAATTAGAGATACCATGGGAATATTTCATGCAAAAATGGACAAAATAAAGGACAGAAATGGTATGGACCTAACAGAGCAGAAGATATTAAGAAGAGGTGGCAAGAATACATAGAAGAACTATACAAAAAAGATTTTCATGACCCAGATAACCCTAATGGTGTGATCATTCATCTAGAGCCAGACATGCTGGAATGTGAAGTCAAGTGGGCCTTAGGAAGCATCACTATGAACAAAGCTAGTGGAAGTGATGTAATTCCAGTTGAGCTATTTCAAATCCTAAAAGATGATGCTGTGAAACTGCTGCACTAAAATGCTAGCAAATTTGGAAAACTTAGCAGTGGCAGCAAGATTGACAAGGTCAGTTTTCATTCCAATCCCAAAAAGAGGCACTGCCAAAGAATGCTCAAACTACCACACAATTGCATTCATCGTAAATGCTAGCAAGGTAATGCTCAAAATCCTCCAAGCCAGGCTTCAATAGTACATGAACTGTGAACTTCCAGATGTTCAGACTGGATGTAGAAAAGGCAGAGGAACCAGAGATCAAACTGCCAACATCCGCTGGATCATTGAAAAAACAAGAGTTCCTGCAAAACATATACTTCTGCTTTATTGACTACGCCAAAGCCTTTGACTGTGTGGCAAACTGTGGAAAATTCTTTGAGAGATGAAAACACTAGACCACCTGACCTGCCTCCTGAGACATCTGTATGCAGGTCAAGAGGCAACAGTTAAACTGGACATGGAACAAAAGAGTGGTTCCAAATAGGGAAAGGAGTATGTCAAGGCTATATATTGTCACCCTGCTTATTTAACTTATATGCAGAGTGCATCATGTGAAATGCCAGGCTGGATGAAGTACAAGCTGGAAACAAGAATGCTGGGAGAAATATCAATAACTTCAGATATACAGATGACACCACCCTTATGGAAGAAATCGAAGAAGAACTAAAGAGCCTTTTGATGAAAGTGAAAGAGGTGAGTGAAAAAGTTGGTTTAAAACTCAACATTCAGGAAACGAAGATCATGGCATCTGGTCCCATCACTTCATCGCAAATAGATGCAGAAAGAATGGAAAAAATGAGAGACTTTATTTTGGGGGACTCCAAAAAACCTCTTGATGAAAGTGAAAGTGGAGAGTGAAAAAGTTGGCTTCAAGCTCAACATTCAGAAAACGAAGATCATGGCATCTGGTCCCATCACTTCGTGGGAAATAGGTGAGGAAACAGTGGAAACAGTGTCAGACTTTGTTTAGATGTGTATAAGAGACAGCTTCTAATGAATACTCAGGGTTGATTTCCTTTAGGACTGACTGGTTTGATCTTTGGTGTTAGATTGGTAAATGTGATATTATCTACTCCTTTATTTCTGTGATTTCAAGAATCTTCAAGTTAGTACACATATAATTGAAATATGTAATTGGAAATGCAACTCTCTAACTCTCTTTCACTTCAAATATTGTGTTCAATTATTATTATTAAACATAAAATACTTACTACTCAATAATATAAAAGTGTTTCAAACAAAGCTTATGTGTTTTGTTTTCTAGATTAATTATAACTACATTTCTATAAACAAACTTCTCCAAAGGCAATTATTCTAAAATTTTAATATTGTTTTGTATCCAGAAGACAATACAAAATTTAAAAAATTTGCTCTTTAGAAGATGTAAAAATTACTGCACTAAGATATTTGAGTGAAAGCTGTGATCATGCACAGAGAGCCATGTTATAGTTTATTCTTCAGAGGGAAGCCATATGTTCTGACTTTACTAAGAGTTGCAAGTTATAACTCTCAGTCTTGAGGCCAAATGCATGTAGTTATTTGGAAAGCCAAGTGGAAGTTGGTTGCTTATCCTATCAACTTTTTCATCAGCTAAGGTCTTGGCTTAGGAGATTTCAGTGGTAAAGTATGAAAAATGTATCAAGAATGTAGCCTGGTTTGTCACCAGCTGGAAAGAACTGACAGAGATGATGTTTATTCCATCATCAGAACTTTTGTGCTAAAGTGATTAAAGCTCATAAGTTGACCCATATGAAATTGCCCTTTTTTATAACAATCATCAAATATCAACGTATGATTCTATTTAATGTGTTGGCAAATAATACCTACCAAAATACATGAAGAGAGAGGACACAGTAAAAGCAGTTTGAACTTTTCCCCCCTGTGTTGTTTATATTCCCATGCAGCTTAGCCAGTCTTTCCTGATAGTGTTAGATAAACTTTAGCTCAAGCACATTTGAAGTATTACAAATATTTAATTTGTGTGGCCCAAATTAATGAGGCTGAAGTTCTGCTTGAATATCTAGTTAAATTCACATACATTAACTTCTTGTGGGAGGGGAGCCTCGTGCAAGACTTCTCCACCTCCACCCAGTTACTACAAATTCAAATAGCACTGACTTTAGCATCTCATCATGGGAAATTGACATAATTAAGCACTCTTCAAAGAAAAATAGACTCTGATGTCTCTAACACTATTAAATATTTACTGGGCCCATGACTGCAGTAAATTCTGTGACAGAAAGTGATTCTACCAAAGTAGATCAAATGAGAACATCACATCGCCTTGTAGCAAGTGTATCCAGCTCTATAAATTATTAAACAGTATATATCTATATGCATAAAATATAAATGCAGTAGTTGCACAGTGTGGAGGCTGAAGAGTTTGTGAAAGTATGTCTGGAATGTGTTTCCCAATATTTCCAATTCTCAGCCTAGATGTGAAGCTTGCAATGCTTATTTCTTTAGGCAGGAATTCTTTTATATTGAAAGTTCACCTCATACTGCAAGTAAACTTAAGGAGAAAAATAATTAAGTTATAGAAGGAAGTGCAGTTCCTTGTACAGAAACTTAAAGGAATCAAAAATGGTTACAGAATTAGAAAAACAACCCATCTTATGTCAGGTCCAAATTAGCCTTCTCAGATATAAAATTCAAATTAGCAAAGGAGAAAAAATACCTGGCCAGTGTCTGTTAATATTTGTCTTATACTCTCACTATCCAGCAAGACTGAGGGAACAGAAAGGCAAAGCCATCCTTTGTTGAAATACCATTACATCGTGATTTCTGAGTATCTCTGGGTTCCAGATGGGAGAACAGAGGTGCTAGACATTTTTTCAAATAACTTGATTTTAAAAAAATAATAATTTGAAAAACCTAAGACATTTGGCAAAGACTACGAAGAGAATGTGCAGTCAGCTAACCTGAACTCCACCAGAATCTATATTCCAATTACTCAGCTGGATAAATATCACCCCAACTGTTCTCAAAGAGAACCTACATAGTTATGAAGTTCACTAGTCATTGACATGGTAATTTTAAAAGAATTTCTTCAAATTATAAGAAAACACAAATATATGTGGAAAGAAAAATTGAAATGGGAATACTGCGCAGACATGTACCAGAATACTAGAGCAGGTTGTCATGCCCTCCAGCAGGGGAGCTTCCCAACACAAGCATCTAACAGAGGTCCCACACATTGCAGGTGGATTCTTTACTATCTGAGTCACGAGAGAAGCCCAAGAATCCTGGAGTCGGTAGCCTATCCCATCTCCAGGAGATCTTCCATAGCCAGGAATCGAACCAGGGTCTCCTGAATTGCAGGTGGGTTCTTTACCAGCTGAACTACCAGGGAAGCCAATTAGAGACCATTGACCTCGATATTAGTTGCTTGTTTCACTAGTTTCTCCCTCACTCAGTCTCTCCATTAGGAAGCTTTTGTAAACCTCTTATCCTTACCTATCAGAGGGCAGACAGAATGAAAACTACAATCTCAGAAAATTAACCAAACTGATCACACGGACCACAGCCTTCTCTAACACAGTGAAACTATGAGCCATGCCATGTAGGGCCACCCAAGATGGACAGGTCATGGTGGAGAGTTCTGACAAAACATGTCCACTGGAGAAGGGAATGGCAAACCACTTCAGTATTCTTGCCTTGAGAACCCCATGAACAGTATGAAAAGGATAAAAGATAGGACACTGAAAGATGACGCCCCAGATTGGTAGGTGCCCAATGTGCTACTGGAGATCAGTGGAAAAATAACTCCAGAAAGAATGAAGGGGCAGAGCCAAAGCAAAAACACCCAGTTGTGGATGTGACTGGTGATAGAACTTAAGTCCGATGCTGTAGAGAGCAATATTGCATAGGAACCTGGAATGTTACTTCCATGAATCAAGGCAAACTGTAAGTGGTCAAACAGGAGACGGCAAGAGTGAACATCAACATTTTAGGAATCAGTGAACTAAAATGGACTGGAATGGGTGAATTTAACTCAGACGACAATTACATCTACTATTGTGGGCAAGAATCCCTTAGACAAAATGGAGTAGCCATCGTAGTCAACAAAAGAGTCCAAAATGAAGTACTTGGATGCAATCTCAAAGACAACAGAACGATCTCTGTTTGTTTCCAAGGCAAACCATTCAATATCACAGTAATCCAAGTCTATGCTCCGACCAGTAATGCTGAAGAAGCTGAAGTTGAATGGTTCTATGAAGACCTACAAGACCTTCTGGAACTAACACCCCAAAAAAGATGTCCTTTTCATTATAGGAGACTGGAATGCAAAAGTAGGAAGTCAAGAGATACCTGGAGCAACAGGCAAATTTGGCCTTGGAGTACAAAACAAAGCAGGGCAAAGGCTAACAGAGTTTTGCCAAGAGAACACACTGGTCACAGCAAACACCCTCTTCCAACAACACAAGCGAGAACTACACATGGACATCATCAGATGATCAGTACCGAAATCAGATTGATTATATTCTCTGCAGCCAAAGATGGAGAGGCTCTATACAGTCAACAAAAACAAGACCAGGAACTGACTGTGGCTCAGATCATGAGCTCCTTATTGCCAAATTCAGACTTCAACTGAAGACAGTAAGGAAAACCACTAGACCATTCAGGTATGACCTAAATCAAATCCCTTAGGATTATACAGGGGAAGTGACAAGTAGATTGAAGGAATTAGATGTAATAGACAGAATGCCTGAAGAACTATGGACAGAGGTTCATGACATTGAACAGGAGACAGGGATCAAGACCATCACCAAGAAATGCAAAAAGGCAAAATGGTTGTCTGAGGAGGCCTTACAAATAGCTGAGAAGTGAAGTGAAGTGAAGTCGCTCAGTCGTGTCCGACTCTTTGCGACCCCATGGACTGTAGCCTACTAGGCTATTCTGTCCATGGGATTTTCCAGGCAATAGTCCTGGAGTGGATTGCCATTTCCTTCTCCAGGGGATCTCCCCAACCCAGGGATCGAACCCAGGTCTCCTGCATTGTAGAAAGATGCTTTACCATCTGAGCCACCAGGGAAGTCAATAGCTGAGAAAAGAGAATCTAAAGGCAAAGGAGAAAAGGAAAGATAAATCCATTTGAATGCAGAGTTCCAAGGAATAGCAAGGAGAGATAAGAAAGCCTTCAGTGATCAATGTAAAGAAATAGAGGAAAACAATAGAATGGGAAAGACTAGAGATATCTTCAAGAAAATTAGAGATACCATGGGAATATTTCATGCAAAAATGGACAAAATAAAGGACAGAAATGGTATGGACCTAACAGAGCAGAAGATATTAAGAAGAGGTGGCAAGAATACATAGAAGAACTATACAAAAAAGATTTTCATGACCCAGATAACCCTAATGGTGTGATCATTCATCTAGAGCCAGACATGCTGGAATGTGAAGTCAAGTGGGCCTTAGGAAGCATCACTATGAACAAAGCTAGTGGAAGTGATGTAATTCCAGTTGAGCTATTTCAAATCCTAAAAGATGATGCTGTGAAAGTGTTGCACTAAAATGCTAGCAAATTTGGAAAACTTAGCAGTGGCAGCAAGATTGACAAGGTCAGTTTTCATTCCAATCCCAAAAAGAGGCACTGCCAAAGAATGCTCAAACTACCACACAATTGCATTCATCGTAAATGCTAGCAAGGTAATGCTCAAAATCCTCCAAGCCAGGCTTCAATAGTACATGAACTGTGAACTTCCAGATNCCTCTGAGACCATGTGGCTTTGTCCGCCATGTTCCTCTGTCTTCACCCAGTGTAGACAAACGAGGCAGGTGGCATGGTGTGCCAGGAGTCCTTGGGGCTTTGTTGGCTGGCCATGTGTTTGCTTTTGAAAATTCCCAGTACAGTCCTTGGTGGTTGAAAGAAACAGACCGTCCATACCATCAACCCATGGTCTTCAAGGTGTAACGAGAAGACAGTGGTCAAGATGTGTATAAGAGACAGCCCCAGGACACCCCCTGCTCCCCGGAATGCTCCTCCTCCCTGGAACACTCTGCCCTCCGCAGGACGCCCCCTCCTCCCCAGGACTCCCCCTGCTCCCCGGAACACTTTGTCCTCCCTGGAACGCCCCCTCCTCCCTGGGACGCCCTCTCCTCCCCAGAATGCCCCCTCCTCCCCAGAACACTCTGCCTTCCCCGGGACGCCCCCTGCTCCCTGGAACACTCTGTCCTCCCTGGAACACCCTCTCCTCCCATGGATGCTGAGAAAGGAGTCACCAGCTGCCCGCTCCTGTGACCAGCAGGGTCTGCAGCAGCCGGAATCACTGAATCCCCACCTGCCCTCACCTCAGGCCAGCGGTGACCACAGCGCACCCTGCTCACTCATGAGGTGGCCCCGTCCGCAGTGGGTCGCGTGCATCTACAGCCCTATTTGTGGAGCAACGAGAGTCGCAAGCTTCAAACAGGCTTGGAGAAGCAGGTGATGGTGTGTGTCCGTGGGCACCCGTGTGACACGTGTGAGCCATGCATGTGTCTCCAACAGCAAGCGGTTACCCCTGTGGATGAAGAGAGAAATGCTCCGCGGCGTTTTCCCTTTGGCCTTCCCCGCCATAGCTCAGAGTGATAATTTTGGCATCTTTCTGCGTGTAAAAAGTTCTGATGCTGTTAGACTTCCATGCTTTATATCGGAGACGAGTGTGGAGTTTTTGAAACTTCTTGTCTTTCCATAGCTTACTGTAGCATGGCCCATGAGGTGAAAACTACTAATTAATTTTTCATGAGCAGATAAAAAATATATAAAGGAAAGAATTGAAAAGAGGGGAAATCATAACACAAATACTTTTGTGCATTTTGCTGGAATTCTTTTTTTTTTTGTGGTCTTCACTTTTTTAACAAATTGCAGGGCTGTTTCTGACAACCCAGAGTGGTTGACCGGCCTTCTCAACGTTGCACAAGTGGGTTCTGACTCAGGCTTCCTTGGTCCCAAAGAGGGTGAGCTTGGCTGGCGTAAATGGCTCTGGAAAGACACACAGAACACACACACGTGCACACACACATGCACACACATGTGCACACACATGCTCACAAATGCACACATGTGCACGCTTATAGGCAAAGAAACACATGCACACGCGTGCACACGCATGCACACTTCTAGGCAATAGAAACACGTGCCTGCTGAGTTTCATTCTTGTCTGTTCTGCTGTTTTATCTGTCCATGTGTCCATGCATCCACCCTTCCGTCAGTGTTCATTCCTGTCCTCCCTGCCTTGTATCATCTACCACTGATGCATCCATCCATCACATGTACTATCTACCTACCCACCTCTCTGCTCGTCACCAATCTAGCTCTCTTATATGTCTATCTACTGAACTGGGAAGGTGGTTCCAATTCTTTACCAAGTGCTAAAGAATCCGCCTGCAATGGAGGAGACCCAGGTTTGATCCCTGGGTCAAGATCTGCTGGAATGGCAGGGGAGGGAACGGCAACCCACTGCAGTGTTCTTGCCTGGAGGATCCCCTGGACAGAGGAGCCTGGCGGGCTGCAGTCCCTGGGGTCGCGAGAGCGGGACGCGACTTGGTGGCCAAGCCACCCCAGCATGTGTGTCTGTCCACGCCTTTTCGTGGTTTGTCTTCCTGCTTTGTCTGTTGGTACATTATGCCCATTTTCTGCAGGATGTCTGGTCTTTACTCTTATTAAACACAGGTACTACAGTAAGAACGTCAGCCATTTATTTGTGATATATGATGCAAACACTTTTCTCAATGTGTCTTTGTCTTTTGACTTTGCTTATAGTTTTTTTTTTTTTGAGGGGGCATCAGTTGGGCCAAAAATATTCTTTTGTTCTTAAATCTGCCACTCTGTCGCATCTAAATAGCTTTTCCTTACACACAGATCATGGGGGAAGTCAACCAGTTTTTTTTCTATTACTGATATAATTCCATTCAACAAAAGATACCCAGGTGAGCACTGAGCTCTGTGGCACATAATGTCCATAGCGGTTCTATCTTGATTGTGTGCTGTGCTTTTAGCCTTAGGCAATGTCCTTCTTTGGAGAAGGCAATGGCACCTTACTCCAGTGTTCTTGCCTGGAGAATTCCAGGGACAGGGGAGCCTGGTGGGCTGCCGTCTGTAGGGTTGCAAAGAGTCGGACACGACTGAGCGACTTCACTTTCGCTTTTCCTTTTCATGCATTGGAGAAGGCAATGGCACCCCACTCCAGTGTTCTTGCCTGGAGAATGCCAGGGACGGGGGAGCCTGGTGGGCTGCCGTCTGTGGGGTTGCACAGAGTCGGACACGACTGGAGCGACTTAGCAGCAGCAGCAATGCCTTCCTTTGTCTAACTTAAGGGTTTTTGGGTCCACCTTGCGGTTTGTCTTGGATTAGCACTTTAATCCCCATGGTCAGACGGTTTCTGTTTCCCAAGAATTTGTCTTTTCTTTCTGAAACTTTGAAATTTCTTTGTTTTAGGTGTGTTTCCCATGTAACACCTGCAGCTGGATATTGCTTGGTAACTCGACGTGAAAGAAGCCCTTCCGTTTTAGTAGGCAAATGAAGCCTTTCGTGTTTACTGAGATAATGATATTTTGGTTCCAATTCATCTGTTCATACTATGCTGTTATTTACTGTTTCTTTCCATATTTGATGAGTTCACACGGTATGTGGGTCAAGAAACAACAGTTAGAACCAGACATGGAACAATGGACTGATTCAAAATTGGGCAGACAGCACAACAAGGCTGTGTATTGTCACCCTGCTTATGTAACTGCTATGCAGAGTACATCATGCAAAATGCAGGACTGGAGGAAGCACAAGCTGGAATCAAGATTGCCGGGAGAAATACCAACAACCTCAGATATGCAGATGACACCACCTTTATGGCAGAAAGTGAAGAGGAGCTAAAGAGCTTCTTGATGACAGTGAAAGCGGAGAGAGAAAAACCTGACTTAAAACTCAACATTCATGAGGACCCTGTATGCAAGACAGTAAAAGAGATACAGATGTTTAGAGTGGATTTTTGGACTCTGAGGGAGAGGGAGAGGTAGAGGGTGGGATGATTTGGGAGAATAGCATCGAAATATGTATACTATCATGTAAGAAACAAATCGCCAGTCTGTGTTCGATGCAGGATGCAGGATGCTTGGGGCTGGTGCATGGGGATGATCCGGAGGGATGATGTGGGGTGGGAGGTGGGGGAGGTGGTTCATGTTTGGGAGTTCAAATAAAGAGTTATTAAAAAAAAAAAAACTCAACATTCAGAAAATGAAGATCACGGCATCCGGTCCCATTGTGTCACGGCAAATAGATGGGGAAACAAAGGACACTTTCTCTCCCGAAAAAGCGAGAGGCTTTAATTTCTTTGGCTCCAAAATCCCTGCAGAGGGTGACTGAAGTCATGAAATTAAAAGATGATGCTCCTTGGAAGAAAAGCTATGACCAACCTAGACAGCACATTAAGAAGCAGAGACATTACTTTGCAGACAAAGGTCCGTCTAGTCAAGGCTATGGTTTTTCCAGTGGTCGTGTATGGATGTGAGAGTTGGTTCATAAATGAGGAGATGGAGGATGAGATGGTTGGATGGCATCACTGACTGGATGGACGTGAGTTTCGCAAGCTCCGGGAGCTGGTGATGGACAGGGAGGCCTGGTGCGCTGCGGTCCACGGGGTCGCAGAGAGTCGGACACGGCTGAGCAGCGGAACAAGAGCAAAACACCAACGCTGTCATTAATTCTTTTCCTCTAACTTTTGGGAGGTGTGTCTTTGTTCTGGGGCTTACCTTTCTGTTCATACTTTTTAGGGTTCCCTCATTTGCTGTCTTACCCTCTTCCTCTCTCATCTGTGAGTTTAAGTGGCTGAAGACACACACAGTTTTCCCTTATATGCATGAGAAAAGTCTAAAAGGTGTTGTCAGAACTGGTCTCTTCTGCAGCCTCCACCCCTGGAGGCTGCTCCGTCTTTTCTCTGAACTCCTGCCTTCTTACAAGGACCCTTGCAATGACCCTGGGCTCACCCAGAGAACTCAGGGAAGTTCCTAAACACAAGATCCTTCCCTTAATCACAACTGCACGGCCCCTTTCACCATATAAGCTAAGACATCCACAAGTTCCAGGTTAGGACATGCACGTCCTTGGGGACATTGTTCTGTCCACTACACGGGGGACCAGGAGGTGGATGTCCTTCAGTTCAGTCCAGTCACTCACTCGTGTCCAACTCTTTGCGACCCCATGGACCGCAGCACGCCAGGCCTCCCTGTCCACCACCATCTCCCGGAGCTTACTCAAACTCATGTCCATCGAGTCGGTGATGTTATACAGCCATCTCATCCTCTGTCATCCCCTTCTCCTCCCGCCTTCAGTCTTTCCCAGCATCAGGGTCTTTTCCAGTGAGTCAGCTCTTCCCATCAGGTCGCCAAAGGATTGGAGTTTCAGCTTCAGCATCAGTCCTTCCAATGAACACCCAGGACTGATTTCCTTTAGGATGGACTGGTTGGATCTCCTTGCAGTCCAAGGGACTCTCAAGAGTCTTTTCCAACACCACAGTTCAAAAGCATCAATTCTTCGGTGCTCAGTTTTCTTTATAGTCCATCTCTCACATCCATACATGACTACTGGAAAAATTAGCTTTGACTACATGGACCTTTGCTGGTAAGGTAATGCCCCTGCTTTTTAATGTGCTATCTAGGTTGGTCATAAGTTTTCTTCCAAGTGGGAAGGGGCTTTTAATTTCATGGCTGCAGTCACCATCTGCAGGGATTTTGGAGCTCCGAAAGATAAAGTCTGACACTGTTTCCACTGTTTCCCCATCTATTTCCCATGAAATGATGGGACCAGATGCCATGATCTTAGTTTTCTGAATGTTGAGCTTGAAGGCAAACTTTTCACTCTCCTCTTTCACTTCCATCAAAATTCTCTTTAGTTCTTCCTCACATTCTGACATAAGGGTGGTGTCATTTGCATATCTGACGGTATTGGTATTTCTCCCGGCAATCTTGATTCCAGCTTGTGCTGCATCCAGCCCGGCGTCCTTGGGGACGTTATTCTGGCCACCACAGGGGAAAGAAGACCTTTCAAGTCTGTCTGTGAGGCTCATGAAACTTTGCCCACTGATGTCCCCCAAACCCCTCCTCAAACCAAACCCCTTCATGTACCAAGTTTAGTGGGGGCTGCAACTCTTCAAGGCTGCCCCTTTATTGAGTGATGGGCGGAAAACCTTCAGGCACTTTTCACAAAAGTCGGAAACGCATTAATTTTTCAGAGGCTCCTGAGTCCAAAATGGCTGGTCCAATTTGCTTCACACGCCTCAGCCCGAGATGAAGCCAGAAGCTTTCTGGCTCAGGGAGGTATTTCATCAGAGTCAGAAGGTCGGGTGAGGGTCTGAGTGCCAAGGACTGGGAACAGAGGCAGGTGTCTGTCCTTATAATGAGCTGCTACCCTCTCCCTGGGGCTGGGTGGACGGAGCTGTGATGCATGCCGGGGGCATCTAAGGAGAGGTGGTTCCCACTCGCGCTTCCTCAGGAGAAGATGAAGGGGGTGAGAGATGTGGGGGCTTTCTCCATCTTTTCCAAAGCCTGTCCACTTTATCATATGAAACCTCATCTCTGGGAGGAAAGGGGATTATCAGATGATGCCTGAAAATGAGCAGATTTTAAAACCAGTTTTGGGCAAAGGATGCTAAGTGGAGGAGGGAGTGGGATGAGGAAGCCCCTAGGGGGCCTGATTACTGTGTCTTTGTGATCCCACGGGGGTGGGTGATTGGAGAAATGTTCTTGTCCCAAACTACCCATCACCTTTGGGGATGCTCTCTGAGCTTTTTTTATACCCTGCTGTATGTGCCGAAGAATTGATGCTTTTGAACTGTGGTGTTGGAGAAGACTCTTGAGAGTCCCTTGGACTGCGAGGAAATCCAGCCAGTCCGTCCTGAAGGAGATCAGTCCTGGTGTTCATTAGAAGGACTGACTTTGGCCACCTGATGCAAAGAGCTAACTCATTGGAAAAGACCCTGATGCGGGAAAGATTGAAGGCGGGAGGAGAAGGGGATGACAGAAGATGAGATGGTTGGATGGCATCACCGACTCAATGGACATGAGTTTGAGTAAACTCTGGGAGTTGGTGATGGACAGGGAGGCCTGGCCTGTTGCAGTCCACGGGATTGCAACATGTTGGACACGACTGAGCGGCCGAACTGAACTGAACTATACACATGATGGTCTCTGAGCTTCTTTTCTACCTTCTGTATGCATGACTGGGGGCGGAAGGAGAGGGGACGACAGAGGATGAGATGGTTGGATCCATCACCAACTCCATGGAGGTGGGTTTGGGTGGACTCTGGGAGTTGGTGATGGACAGGGAGGCCTGCTGTGCTGCGGTTCATGGGGTCACAAAGAGTCAGACACAACTGAGCGCCTGAACTGGACTGAACTGGGCATGCTAGGCTTCCCTCATGGCTCAGCTGGTGAAGAATCCACCTGCAATGCTGGAAACCTGGGACTGATCCCTGGGTTGGGAAGATCCTCTGGAGAAGGGAAAGGCTACCCACGCCAGTATTCTGACCTGGAGAATTCCATGGATTGTATAGTCCACGTGGTCACAAAGAGTCAGACAGGACTGAGCGACTTAAGAAAAACATGCACTCCGTACCCACTATGAATTTATTTATTTTTGGCACCACTGACATCACAGGAGGCAATCTCTAACTTTAGAGCTGAAAGGGACTTTGTTTCTCACCACCTGCCTACCCACCGCCCTCCCCACGCCTGGTGAGGAGGCTGGGCACCCCTGTACCTCAGACTATAGGGCTTCTGTGGTGGTCGGGTGGTCAGGAGTCCTCCTGCTGATGCAGGAGGCACGGGACCCCACGAGCCATGGAGCAATTGGGCCTGTGCACCACGAGTCCTGAGCCTGCGCTCACGAGCCCAGGAGCTGCACCAGCGGGAGCCCGTGTGCCCTGGAGCCCAAGCTCCACAAGCAGCGAAGCCGCTGCAGTGAGAGGCCCATGCACCCTGCCCAGAGAAGCCCCCGCGGGCCGCAGCTGAAGCCAGCGAGCAGCCGTGAAGCCCAACTGCAGCCAAAAACACAATCAGCGCCGAGAAAAACAGAAAGGCCCCTGTGGCCGGTCGGGGAGGCTGCCAGTGACCCAGCGGACGTGGGCCAAACTCCGCTCCCATCACTGGAAACTAGTGATGTCGTTTGGGACGGTGTGGGTTTCTAATTCCTGTAACCTCAATGAGCCTCTCCAGTGTGCCCAGTGCAGAGAAGGGGTTTGCAGGGACTAGGAATGCGGGAGGGACAGGGCCTCCCTGGTGGTCCAGTCGTCAGCCTCCATGCTCCGAATGCGGGACCCGGGTTCGACCCCTGCTTCGGGAACTAGATTCCACGTGTCACAGCTAACACTTGGCACAGCCAAAGAAATATCGTTTTTAAAAAGTGCCAGAATGAAAACGTTGTTCATGTAATCACAGCCACCTAAGAAATCTGGATGTTAGCAGGGTCTCCTGGTTTGCCTGAGCTGAAAGTGGGTCCCCAGCCTCCACTCTGGGAGCCCAGAGGGAAGGGTCACTGGCCCACTAGACTGGAGAGTGGCTCCCAGCAAGGTGGCACGTTATTCTGTCTGCCACGTGGCGACCAGAATGTGGGCGCCCTGAGGGGAACTATTCTCTCCACGACTCGGGGTCAGGCCTGCACGCCTCTGGGGATGCCCCTCTGGCCACTGCAGTACTAAGCAGGTCCTTGTGGTTGACATTTTTCTTAGATCCCGTTTCCTTTGCCTCCGAGTCCCCCCCAGGGGCACTTAGGGTTCTGAGAAAACAAACAAGATGCCTTCTAAATCCTTGGCCAGGCTCCCCTCAGTCACTTCCGCGTGGCGTAAAGTCAGAAGGCTCAACTCGGAAAATAGTAGGGGGACACGATGTTGACATGAGTGGCCACCGAGCCCGTTCAGCTCAGCAGCCCTTGTTCCGTGTCCACACAGAGGGGGCTGTGGAAACCCTCCAGGAAGCACGGTGTCTCTCAAGGGGGGACGGTCGTGGGGAAGGCATGGGACTGCTCACTGGGGAGGCACCAGCACGGAGTCTCGGGGCCCTGAGGCCAAGGTCTGAGGCGCCCTGGTCCTGTGTGATGCTCAGCTGGACATCACCCTGCCCTGTGGTCCAGGTAGGCCAGCCAGAAGTCCGTCCAGTCTCCGCCTGTGACGCGAAGCATCGCTCTCCCCGTGAAGGCTGCCCGCGTGCCAGCCAGCGACGGCTGTGCCTGGAAGGACTGTCAAAGACCCTGTACAGCGGAGACAGTACAGGACGACAGCTCCTCTCGCTCACGGCAGACGTTTTAAGTCAGCGGATACCGTTAATAAACAGCCAGCCGGCACTTACCACGCGCCTGCCACAGTTTTGACATATCCACTCTCGCTTCACGCCCGTTAATTGTCACATTTTGCAGTGAAGGGAACGGAACGTGACAAACGCCGAGTTTGTAAGAACGGTGACACGTTTTAAGTGTTTCCATTTGCATAATGACTGTTAACAGAAAGCAACCCTGTTTGCGTGAAAACGCGAGGCGGAGCGTCCGCGTTGTTTGCCGGTGTTTTCTGGATTCACGAGGTATTTCTCTCGTGGGGCAACAGGGGGTCTGGTCCCATGGTGATGACCCAACATGGTCTGGCTGGCTGGCCTGTTGCTTGGATGTTCTGTGTGGTGTCTACTGGGGATTCTGTCACAAGGTCCTGTTTGTGGTCCTTTACGACCGTGAATCTGTCTCGAGGCTCCCTCCCTTGGACAGGTCTGATGAGAACTCCCAGAGGTGAGTGACCTCTCAGAGGCTTGAACGTTCAGGTCTAAGAAGGTTCAGGCTGCAGGAACCGCTGGGACCCCTCCCAGCTCGTGGTGAAGGGAGATTTAGGTGACGGGCAGTGGGAGACCTCTTGTGCACACATCGGGTCCCAGAGAGAACTCAGCTACTCAGTTTAAAAAAGTGAGATGAAGGGAATGAGCGTGCAGAGTACCTGGTCCCTTCCGGTTGGTTGACCACTGTCTTCTCGTTACACCTTGAAGACCATGGGTTGATGGTATGGACGGTCTGTTTCTTTCAACCACCAAGGACTGTACTGGGAATTTTCAAAAGCAAACACATGGCCAGCCAACAAAGCCCCAAGGACTCCTGGCACACCATGCCACCTGCCTCGTTTGTCTACACTGGGTGAAGACAGAGGAACATGGCGGACAAAGCCACATGGTCTCAGAGGCGCACAGCTGGGCTGAGTGGATTCGTCAAACCAGCATCTGTGTCCGCTTTTCTTTGGATGGATGGTGTGGACAGATGTGTTCTGATTTTACGCAACTCGGATGTCTCTTGTTGGCTAAACACGTTGGGGTGAATATGTTTCTGGCTAAGGGAAAAACACTTGGTGCCCCAAAGATGCTGGCTCACTCTCAAAGAATACGATTTTTCAATGTTGACACTTTTTGTTTTGGAAGGGTGACCTTATTCTGCATGCACGCAGGCTAAGTCACTTCAGTCGTGTCTGACTCTTTGTGACCCCGGGGACTGAAGCCTGCCAGGCTCCTCTGTCCATGGAACTCTCCAGACAAGAATACTGGAGGGGGCTGCCATGCCCTCCCCCAGGGAACCTTCCCCACCCAGGGATGGGTCCTGGGTCTCCTGGGGGTTCCTTACCACGAGCGCCACCTGGAAAGCCCTGTCATTCCACCACGTCACTAAAGGCAGTGAAGCACGTCATAGGTCAGTTCTGTGCTGAGGTGACCTAGATGTCCTTCAGAACCACTGCTGGGGGGCTCAAGGCTCAGAGGGGCAGCGGGTAGAGTACTGGCCCCTCTCCTTCATTCTGTATTTCTCTCATCCCCTTTACTATTTCCAAGTAAATTTCACTTCATCAAAGAATCCCTCCACCTTGAAATGCTTGAAAACCATCCAACTCAAGAACTGTACTATGGGTTGATTAGTCAGTTTATCCACAATGGAAAAGCTACTCAATTCTTACCAGGTACAAGGCATTCCTTAAAATTCGGTGATTTGTGGTGCAGTAGTAAAGGATCTGCCTGCGATGCAGGAGATGCAAGAGACGTGGGTTTGGTCCCTGGGTGGGGAAGATCCCTCGGAGAAGGACTTGGCAACCCACCCAGTAGTCTTGCCTGGAGAATCCCATGGATGGAGGATCCTGGCAGGTACAGTTCATGGGGTTATAAAGAGGTGGACATGACTGAGCGTGCGCGCACACACACGGCACGGGGCTAGCCCGACCAGACCACGTGGTAAGAGCTGCGTGATATGCTTGAACGAAATAGACCCGTCCCCACCCGGAGGCTTTGAAAAGCTTCCTTAGTGACTCAAGGTCACGTGCGGGCTCTCGGTCAGTTCCTCTGAGGCCCCGCGGGTCGGTCGGACCGCTCCTTCGGATTTCCCTTCCATATTATCAGGATATTCTGAGAATTCTATTGTTCAGGGGCTCAGGCGTGTCTGACTCTCTGTGACCCCATGGACTGCAGCACTCCAGGCCTCCCTGTCCCTCACCCACTCCCAGGGTTTACCCACACTGATGTCCATTGAGTCGGTGAGGCCATCCAACCATCTCACGCTCTGTCGTCCCCTTCGCCTCCCGCCTTCAATCTTTCCCAGCATCAGGGTCTTTTCCAGTGAGTCAGTTCTTCGCATCAGGAGGCCAAAGTATCGGAGTTTCAGCTTCAGCATCAGTCCTTCCAATGAATATTGAGGACTGATTTCCTTTAGGATGGACTGGTTGGATCTCCTTGCAGTCCATGGGACTCTCAAGAGTCTTCTCCAGGACCACAGTTCAAAAGCATCAGTTCTTCGGCAATTTCAGAGAATGTCATGAGGGAAATAGATAACAGATCATCTGATACGCACAACAAAGATGCAGTAGATGACAAGCGGGCTCCATCTTTGCACAGGGTGGTTGTGGAAAGCTTCTCAACCTCATGACACTTCAGTTGGGACGTAAGTGAGAAGGAACCTGGCTCCACTCCCACGTTATTGCTGAGTGTCTCATTGGACGTGGGTCCTTGGGACCTTGGGAGATTATTATTTTTTTTTTTCTTAAAGATTTTAAAGTGTAGACCATTTTAAGGTCTTTATTGAATTTGTTATTATATTGCTTCTGGCCCCCGAGGCATGTGGAATCGATCACAGCCACACCCCTTGCATTGGAAGGCCAAGTCTTAACCACTGGACTGTCATGGAAATCCTTGAAGGATTGTTTTAAATGGGCCTTGAGCATGATAATGTGAAGTCAGGTGGGCCTTGGAAAGCATCACTACGAACAAAGCTAGTGGAGGTGATGGAATTCCAGTGGAGCTCTTTCAAATCCTGAAAGATGATGCAGTGAAAGTGCTGCACTCAATATGCCAGCAAATGTGGAAAACTCAGCAGTGGCCACAGGACTGGAGAAGGTCAGTTTTCATTCCAATTCCAAAGAAAGGCAATGCCAAAGAATGCTCAAACTACCACATAATTGCACTCATCTCACATGCTAGTCAAGTAATGCTCAAAATTCTCCAAGCCAGGTTTCAGCAATACGAGAACCGTGAACTTCCTGATGTTCAAGCTGATTTTAGAAAAGGCACAGGAACCAGAGATCAAATTGCCAACATCTGCTGGATCATGGAAAAAGTGAGAGAGCTACAGAAAAACATCTATTTCTGCTTCATTGACTATGCCAAAGCCTTTGACTGTGTGGATCACAATAAACTGTGGAAAATTCTGAAAGAGATGGGAATTCCAGACCACCTGACCCGCCTGTTGAGAGACCTGTATGCAGGTCAGGAAGCAACAGTTAGAATTGGACATGGAACAACAGACTGGTTTCAAATAGGAAAAGGAGTCCGTCAAGGCTGTATATTGTCACCCTGCTTATTTAACTTATATGCAGAGTACATCATGAGAAATACTGGACTGGAAGAAGCACAAGCTGGAATCAGGATTGCTGGGAGAAATATCAATCACCTCAGATATGCAGATGACACCATCCTTATGGCAGAAAGTGAAAAGGAACTAAAAAGCCTCTTGATGAAAGTGAAAGTGGAGAATGAAAAAGTTGGCTTAAAGCTCAACATTCAGAAAACGAAGATCATGGCCTCCGGTCCCATCACTGCATGGGAAATGATGGGGAAACAGTGGAAACAGTGTCAGACTTTATTTTTAGGGGCTCCCAAATCACTGCAGATGGTGACTGCAGCCATGAAATTAAAAGACGCTTACTCCTTGGAAGGAAAGTTATGACCAACCTAGAGAGCAAATTCAAAAGCAGAGACATTACTTTGCCGACTAAGGTCCGTCTAGTCAAGGCTATGGTTTTTCCAGTAGTCATGTATGGATGTGAGAGTTGGACTGTGAAGAAAGCTGAGCGCAGAAGAAGTAATGCTTTTGAACCGTGGTATTGGAGAAGACTCTTGAGAGTTCCTTGGACTGCAAGGAGATCAGCCCTGGGATTTCTTTGGAAGGAAAGATGCTGAAGCTGAAACTCCAGTACTTTGGCCACCTCATGTGAAGAGTTGATTCGCTGGAAAAGACTCTGATGCTGGGAGGGATTGGGGGCAGGAGGAGAAGGGGACGACCGAGGATGAGATGGCTGGATGGCATCACGGACTCGATGGACGCAAGTCTGAGTGAACTCTGGGAGTTGGTGATGCACAGGGAGGCCTGGCGTGCTGCGATTCACGGGGTCGCAGAGCGTCGGACACGCCTGAGCGACTGAAGTGCACTGAGCGTGATAAATAATAGCGCACCGTCCACTCACATGTTTGTTCCATCCACCGCTTTTGCACATGTCTTGGCAGGATTATGGGACGAATGGCCCTGATTTCGATACTCAGGGTGCCAACCTGAGTAGATCAAATGCATGATAGTCAACGGCATTTTCTTCTTGGCATGTGCCCTCCAAGGACCTCCGCGTGACACGTGTTCAACCAGGACTGGCTCTGTGCTTCCACGAGCAGGCCCGCAGAGCTCAAATCCCTCCTGTAGACACAAGACTGTCCCAGCGATGGTGAAAAGCTTCCGCTGGTCCGTTGAGTCCCTCTGGGCACAGGTTCCTTAAGTTATCATGTTCAGAGCTCAGTGGGACACGGAAGAAAATGCTGTTTCCAGCCCTGTTTTCCATACAAGGAATGATTGCTGGCGAGCGCAGGATGGTGAAACGGGATCCACACTGGGCGTGTGCGGTCTGGTGTGCCGTCACTGAGCACACAGCTTGGGCCCTCTCTGTGTTCCTCTCCTTCTTAGAGAGTCCTCTGTGCTTCCGGTGTCAGGTAACAGGGAAGTTCCTCTTTGTAGCTGACCCGAGCCCCTCCTGCTTTGAAGGCTTGTCTGTGCTCAGGTCCTGTCTGACTGTGTGGCCCTGTGGACTCTAGCCCGCCAGGCTCTCCCGTCCATGGGATTCTCCAGGCCAGAATACAGCAGTGGGTTGCCATTTCTTTCACCAATATTTGTTCATCTCTGGTTTATCCTTTGAGCTCCTGTCAGGTTCTGCACCTGCCTCTGATTCTTCCTCCTTGCAGCTTCTGCCCACTTCCTATGGCCCCTGACTGCAGGAGCCCGCGAGGGAGGGTTTCTGGGGCTCCCACCACAGGTCATAAAGCACGGAGACAGCCGAATTACCAGACTGGCATCCTGCAGCCTCGGTCAGGCACGCTCAGTTCTGGTGCAAAGACTCATGAAAAGAAAAAACCCACTTCTTTTTATGTGGAAGAATTCAGTCTAGGGATTCAGCCAGCAGAGGACTCTGTGGGTATAGATATAACTTTAGAAGAATTTCACATGCATTCACAGAGCGGGGCCTAACTGTTCTTGGAGAGAACCAGCCCTTTCAGATTCCCGGGATGTTGGGAAACGGGAAGTCCTTCGAGGCTGTCCCAGACAGCAGTTCTCAACCAGGGGAGATGGTGTTCCTACATGGCCCATCTGACCACGTTGGGGGCAGGTTCTGTTGTTGTCATGGTGGCGTGGGGAGGTCCCAGCACGTGGTGGAGACCAGGGACACTGCTCCTCACCCTTCAGGGCCCAGGACACCCCACACCAGACAGAAGTCCAGCCCCAGATGTCAGTGATGCTGAGAAAGCCTGACCAGGCATGAGAAAGCCTATCTAACTATCTGTCTCTCTGTCTATCCATCCATCCATCCACCCATCCTTCATATCCATCTATCATCCATCCATCATATCTGTCCATCTATCCATCCATCCATCATATCTGTCCATCCATCTTATCTGTCCATCATCCGCCCACCCACATCTATGCATCTATCATCTACGCATCCAGATCATTTTATGGATTAGGAACCAGGGGTCCAAACATGAGAGATCTGGTGTGTGGCCAAAGCAGCCGGCCGGTCTCTCTCATCTCAGCCCCTCTGAGAGGCCGCCCCGGGTCCTGGTGGGTGAGTGAGGACGTGTGTGATGATGGGACTGTGGATGGGAATGAGACGGCGTGTCTGTCTCACCAAGTCCGGCTCTTACCTTCTCTTCTCCTCGGCTGGGAGGCGTCAGAAGATTATTTCCTGTGCCACGCCTGCCGCACAGGGGCCCCTGGCCATGCTCCTCTGCAGCCCAACGGTGCCGTTTGTGGTGGGGATGCCTGGGACTGCGTTTCTCCTTGGAACCAGGATTCGGAGCTGAAAACCACGCAGATGTGGTAAAGCCACATGCTCCCCGCCAAATGCTGTGCTTTTTTCAGTGTTTTAAAGCTGTGTTTTTAACTGGAGGATAATTGCTTTACAATATTGTTAGTTCTTGCTATACAAGAACATGAACCAGCCACATACCCACACATGTCTCCTCCCGCTTGAGCTTCCCTCCCACCCTTCCCCGCATCCCCCACTCTGGGCCATCACGGAGCCCCGAGCTGAGCCCCCGGGTTGCACAGCAGCTTCCCACGCGCTGTCTGCTTCACACACGGGGGTGCACCTGTCCTTGCTACTTTCTCAGTTCTTCCCGCCCGTTCCTTCCCCCAGATCACGCTGCTGCTGCTGAGTCGCTTCAGTCGTGTCTGACTCTGTGTGGCCCCAGACGGCAGCCCACCAGGCTCCCCCGTCCCCGGGATTCTCCAGGCAGGAGTACTGGAGTGGGGCGCCATTTCCTTCTCCAATGCATGAAAGGGAAAAGTGAAAGTGATGTCGCTCAGTCGTGTCCGACTCTGTGCAGCCCCATAGACGGCAGCCCACCAGGCTCCCCCGTCCCTGGGATTCTCCAGGCAGGAGTACTGGAGTGGGGTGCCATTTCCTTGTTTGACAATATCTCAAAGGAGGGAGTTTGCTGGCTCTGCTGGGGAAAGGAGATGAAAAACATGCTTTTAGGAAAATAGGGTGGAGAAACATTGTTGTAACTTTTATATGAATATCAATCAACTAATGGTCAACGTGGATGACATCACTACATCTTACTAATATAATTAATGCCATTTACTACAGTAACCTATTGTAATTATAGAATTATAATAGATAAATATAATAGATTACTTTGCCAACAAATAAATGTCCATCTAGTCAAGGCTATGGTTTTTCCAGTAGTCATGTATGGAATGTGAGAATTGGATTCTAAAGAAAGCTGAGCGCCGAAGAATTGATGCTTTTGAACTGTGGTCTTGGAGAAGACTCTTGATGGTCCCTTGGTCTGCAAGGAGATCCAACCAGTCCATCCTAAAGGAAATCAGTCCTGAATATTTATTAATGGAAGGGAAGGCCTGATGCTGAAGCTGAAACTCCAATCCTTTGGCCACCTGATGCAAAGAGCTGACTCACTGGAAAAGACCCTGATGCTGGGAAAGATTGAAGGCGGGAGGAGAAGCGGACAACAGAGGATGAGACGGTTGGATGGCATCACCGACTCGACGGACGTGAGCTTGAGCGAACTCCAGGAGTTGGTGATGGGCAGGGAAGCCTGGTGTGCTGCAGTCCGTGGGGTCACAGAGTCGGACATGACTTAGCGACTGAACTGAAATGAGTAGATTATAAATTATATAATATATACAACTATGTATAGTACTGTTAGTCACACAATCATGTCTGACTCTTTGTGACCCCACGGACTCTAGCCCGCCCAGGCTCTACCGTCCATGGGATTCTCCAGGCAAGAATACTGCAGAGTGGGTTGCCATTCCCTTCTCCAGGGGATCTTCCCATCCCAGGGGTCGATTCCTGTCTCATGCACTGCAGGCGAATTCCTTACTGCTGAGCCACCAGGAAAGCCCATGATTACATGTAGTATATAATTCACCAGGACCAGGCCTGTGTCCCCTGCTTCGGCACGTGGATTCTTAACCACTGGGCCACCAGGGAATTCTGTCTCATTGCAGTTTGAAAAAAAAGGCAATCTAGGTGATTGTAATTTTTAAGTTCATAAAGACTGCATTATGGCAACACAGGGGTCCAACGCCCACCGCATTTGCAGCTCTCTTCTTTCTGGAGGTCAGTGCTGTTGAGGCTCCTCTGGCTGGCACCCACGGGAGGATCTTTCTGGTCGCTTCCTGAGACAGCAAGCTGTCTGATTTTGGTGGCAGCTGGCTAGAGCCAAGCGTCCCATTCATTGGAAACACGCTGGGGCTTTGAGCCCGAGGCGGGGGGCAGGAGTGAGCGGGGGTGACTGACCCTCTGGGGTTCAGAGGTTAGAAGTGTGCCCTCCCCCTCCCCCCGCCAGTCTCTGCTCTATTTCGGGAATCCTTCGTTTTGCTTGACAACCCGGACGGCGGCGGGGTCTGTCTGCTACTGCAGGACGCCTGGCATCACTCCACTGAAAACACTGCTAATTTGCTTATGTTCTTGCCTCCTGGGAAGGGGTGTCGGGACACACACAGGTTTTCTGTGCCGCCCAAGTGGCCGCCAAGTGGTGGGGGGCGGCGTGCACCTGGTCCCAGGGACCCCGGCCAGGAGACAGGTCCAGCTGTCACTCACAGCGGCTTCTTTTCCCCCGAGTGGTACCCACGACGCGGGCTGCCGGGCACCCAGCCGGACGTGCAGGGTTTGGTTACAATCCCTCACGTCAGGGGGCTGCTGCAAACACAGGTGACAGGCTACATAAGCACGGATCACCCCTTCTGATCCCCAGGGTGAGGATTAAACAGGCTCGAGTGTGTGTGTCCCTGTGTTGCCCCCGCTGTGTCCACGGGGGCAGGGTGGTCTCTCTGCAGATGACTTGTTTCAGATTGCACGCTTTCACAAAATACCCAGGACTCCTTTCTCCGCTGGACCCGCGCGTCAGTTTTATTCAGAGCTTCTGATGAAATATGTAAACCCGCATGTCTGGATTCCTGTAATTCCCTCATGGATGTCTATATACAGGCTTTCCAGGTGGCTCCGTGCTAGAGAACCTGCCTGCCAACACAGGAGACGTAAGAGATGTGGGTTCGATCCCTGGGTCGGGAAGATCCCCTGGAGGAGGGCATGGCAGCCCATTCCAGTCTTCTTGCCTGGAGAATCCCATGGACAGAGGAGCCTGGCGGGCTGCAGTCCACGGGGTCTCGAAGAGTCGGACACGCCTGAAGCAACATGCGTGCATGCCACGTCTGTGTCTAGCTGCACACATCTGTCGCATATCTATGTGTCATCCACTTATCAGTCATGCATCAGCTGCGGATCTGACGCCTGTCTTCGTTATCCTCCTCTGTATCCGTCTACATATGTGCGTATCTGTGTGTGTGTCTGTGCCAAGTCGCTCAGTCTGTCCAACTCTTTGTGACCCCATGGACTCTAGCTCACCCGGCTCCTCTGTCCGTGGGGTTTCTGAGGCAAGAATACTGGAGTGAGTTGCCACGCCTTCTTCCAGGGGATCTTCCCGACCCAGGGATCAAACCCAGTGCCTCTTCACATCTCCTGCATCAGCAGGCGCGTTCTTTACCCCTCGTGCCACCCGGGAAGGCCGTGTACATCTGAGGGAGATAGTCGGTCAGCTGTGGTCACGTCTCTGTGACCCCATGGACTGTATCAGTCCACGGGATTCTCCAGGCCAGAATACCGGAGTGGGGAGCTGTTCCCTTCTCCAGGGGATCTTCCCGATCCAGGGATCAAACCCAGGTCTCCCACATTGCAGGCGGGCGCTTTACCAGCTGAGCCACCGGGAAGCCCATGCATATCCATATCTGCCTATTAATCGTCTATTTCTTACCCATCTCTCGGTCACAGGCTGATCCATCCGTCAGTCTAGTCATTTCTCCCTCTCTGCCATCGGAGCGTCATCTATCTGTCTGCATCGGTCTCTGTGCCTATCAACCATCTATCTATGTGCCATCTGTCTACTCTCTCTCCCTATCTCTGTATTTACCTACTACCTACCTTTCTGTCGGATTCACTGACCCACCCGCCTCTCCCTATCTCTGTATCTACCTACTACCTACCTTTCTGTCAGATTCACTGACCCACCCGCCCGTCCCTATCTCTGTATCTACCTACTACCTACCTTTCTGTCGGATTCACTGACCCACCCGCCTCTCCCTATCTCTGTATCTACCTACTACCTACCTTTCTGTCAGATTCACTGACCCACCCGCC
>SJYX01001983.1:135473-155265 GCA_006410675.1 Oreotragus oreotragus
ACCTTTCTGTTGGATTCACTGACCCACCCGCCTGTCCCTATCTCTGTATCTACCTACTACCTACCTATCTGTCGGATTCACTGACCCACCCGCCTGTCCCTATCTCTGTATCTACCTACTACCTACCTTTCTGTCGGATTCACTGACCCACCCGCCTGCCTACCCTCCATCAGTCTGTCCACACATTACACTCTCTCTCCATCGTTTAGCTGCCTATGATTCATGTTTGTCTGTGTGTCCGTCTGTCTGTCTACCCGTCATCTTTCTCTCTCTCTGTCCAGTTACAGGCAAAGTAGAATCACGCGGTTCTTGCACTGAGTTGTTGGGAACCAGGTTCTGGCACCACAAACCTTTGCATAGCCTGATGGAGGTGGAGCCTTTCAGGGTCCCTTTCTGCCCCCAGGACTGTGGTTCACATGGGTCTGGCCTGGTGCCAGGCAAGTTTCCCTCGGATGGGGGCGTGGGGAGCCCAGTTCACCCCTGGTGCTCCTCTCAGATCCCTGCTGGGGATGGATGGTGCCGAGCGCCCTGGGCTGTTTGGGGAAGTCACCGCCGGGACCACTGTGCTCCTGGCGCGGCCGAGTGGTACTTCCAGCAGGACCTGGGGCTGGAGCCGCTGCTGCTAGGCCCCGTGGAGGCGCCTAGCTGGCTCTGATGACGTCCCAGTGGCGGACATCCCGTCTGCTCCGTCCTCGCTGGCCCCTGCGCGGGGACGCCAGGAACAGGTGTCCCTGCCCATCCAGGGAGGGGACTTCCAGACTGCCTCTCATCTGGGCAAGAGAGGGAGCAACCGGCCCCGCCGAGCATGCGCTGGGCACCAGGCTTGGGGGCTGGGATCCCGGCTGCAGGAGGGGCCGGTCACATCTCTGTGCGTGCGGGGATGAGCTGTTTGGTAGTCCTAAGTACAGGGCGAGCTAACATTACAGACTTATTTGGGATTTAAGGCTTTAGTTAAATATGCCCCTCAAAAAAGTTTGCTGACTTTTTTTGATATGCGACTTTTGCTATCAGGGTATTTAATAAGGCCTGGCGAGGCGGCGCTGGGGAAGGAAGCTGTTGCCGTGTCAATTACACGGGGCTGAGCCTCTGCGCGCATCATTATTCTTGGATGTCTCTAATTTACATCTAAATGTACTGACTAATTTTGATCCAATCATGTCAAAAGTGATAGGTACTGTGTGGGAGGAGATGACAGGAGCACCAGCAGAAATGCCACGGTGAGCACCCCTCAGGGCGATGATTTAATGCCCGAGTCAGCCAGGGCTGTCAGGAGAACCGGCCACATTATGACACATTATGCCGCCGACGGACCTGCACGGCCAGGCTGGTGGGGAGGTGGGGCGGCGGGGGGAGGCTCAGGGCTTCCCCCTGGTGTGGGTCCCCCTGCCACCCCCTGCTCCCTGCCCCGAGCGCCTCCTCCCCCGGCCGCCCGGGTCCCAGGGCGCCCCTCGTTCCCCTGACACTCGTTTCCTGGGGGTGGAAGTCAGGCTGCGAGCTCCCTCATTCCCTGGAGTAACGGCAGTGGGGCTGGCGGGCAGCTCCGTGGATGGTGGGGGCTCCCCGTCGGGCTCAGGGCCCCCCTACCCCCCACTCGTCATTCACATCCTTTCCCCACAAGCTTCGTGGCAGGTGTTTGCAGGAACGGGCGGCCTCACTGCTCCCGCTGAGGCCAGAGTGTGTGTGTGTGCGAATCCGGGTGTGTCTGTGTATCTGGGCTGGTGCACCTGTGTGTGCCTGGCGTGTCTGTGTACACGAGTCTGCACGCGGCTCTCTGCAAGTGTGCGTCTGTGCGCCTGAGTGTCCGTGACACTGTGTGCATCTCTCTCTGCGTGTGTCCCCTCTGTGGGCTTTTGCATGCGTGCGCCTGTGCGTGCCCGTGTCTGTGTGTGTCAGTCTGCACATGCGTCTGTGTGTGTCAGTCTGCACATGCGTCTGTGCGTGCACTTCTGTGTGCCTGCGGACACCCATGTCTCTCTGTGTACGAGCATGCGTCTGTGTGTGTTTGTGCGCATGGATGTGTGTGTCTCTTTCATGTCTGCATCTTCCTGGGCGTGTGTACGTGTGTCTGTGTGTGCCTGTGTGCATGTGTGTGCATGTACCTTTGTGAATGTGCATGTATGTCTGTGTGTCTGTCTTTGCAGGTGTGTCTGTGTTTGGAGAAGGAAATGGCAACCCACTCCGGTATTCTTGCCTGGAGAATCCCATGGACAGATACAGTCCACGGGGTCACAAAGAGTCGGACACGACTGAGTGACTTCACTTTCACTTTCACTGTGTGTATGACTCTGTGTGCCTGTGTGTCTGCATATGTCTGTGTGTGTGTACGACTGTGTGCCCATGTGTCTGTATATGTCTGTGCGTGTATATGACTGTATGTATATGACAGTGTCCGCATGTACCTGTGTGTGTATACGACTGTATGTCTGTGTGTGTATATGACTGTGTGTCTGCATGTGCCTGTGTGTATATACGACTATGTATGTCTGCCTGTGTACACGTGTGTCTCTGTATGTGCACGTGTGTGTATGTGTCTGTGTTTCCATGTATGTCTGTGTATATGACTGTGTGCCTGTGTGTGCCTGTGTGTATATGACTGTGTGCCTGTGTGTGCCTGTGTGTACATGACTGTGCGTCTGTGTGTGCCTGTGTATATGACTGTATTTATCTGTGTGTGTATATGACTGTGTACGTGCGTGTGCCTGTGTATGTATAAGACTGTGTATGTATGCCTGTGTGTGCGTGTCTGTGTCTCTGTGTTTGCATATATGTCTGTGTGTATGACTGTGTGTCTCTATTTGTATATGACTGTGTGTCTGCGTGTGCCTGTGTGCATGTGTGTGTATGACAGCAGGGGTCTGTACACACGTGAGCCTCTGTGTGTCAGCTGCCCATCCTCAGGACCCCCTTCCCTGAAGGAAACTGCAGACCCCCTCTGCATACAGATGACAAACTCCCCTCAGCCAGCTCAGCCCGGCCCCGGAGCCCTCTCCCCTCTTAGCTGGAGGGGATTTGCCTGTCAGAAGTGAGCGCCTGTGTGGCAGGAAATGTTTATTTTTGTGCCTGCTCTCTTCATTCCTTCCCGGGAGGAGGAGGTGAGTTACGGGGAGGGACACCCAGCGCTTTACAGCTCTGGAGACTGCCTCCTGTCAGCGTGGCGGTCAGATGCCCGTGTTGGGGCCACCCCAGACGGCTCCCGTGGTGGCTCACATACGCTCTGCATCCCGAGAACATGCCCAGGGTCAGTTACCGTGAGTGGCCTGACAATTCTGCCATGGGCCAGGCGCTGTCGGGAGCAGCACTTGTTTGGGGTGCCACCTGCTCCTCCTCTGGGTTCATGGGGTGGTGGCAGGCGGGTGGGGATAGGGGACGCCTCCTGGTCCTCACTGGCCACGTGTCTGTGGATGCCACATCGCTCCAGTCGTGTCCGACTCTGCTGCCCCGTGGACTGTAGCCCAGCAGGCTCCTCTGTCCATGGGATTCTCCAGGCAAGAATACTGGAGCGGGTTTCCCTTCTTCTGGGGATCTTCCCAACCCAGGGATTGAACCCACGTACCCTACATTCTCAGGCGGATTCTTTACCACTAGCGCCACCTGGGAAGCCTCATTGATCATGATTGTGGTTTTGTTTTATTTTTGTAGCGCTATATCTCAGAACTACATCTCAGGCATCTTCCTTACAAAAGCCCCCCTTCCTCATTTATGATGCCTGATGCTACAGAAGGTACAAACGGCCATTAGAAATATGTCGAAACAATAAGTTAAAAATGAGTGATAAAATAAAAACGATATTAAGTTGCAGGGTTACGTGGTGGGCAGTGGTAAAAATGAAAAAGTGCTGTGGAAGTGCTAAAGATGGACCAAAACACCACACTGACTGCAAACTTTCTTCTGAAGGACCTTCTCCAGTGAGACGGAGCCTGCTGTCCTCGTTCTGACAACACCCGAGTTGTACTGCTCATGGCTCAAGCTCAGGAATGTTCACAGTTGGCATCAAATGCTACCACAGACCATGACGGCAACTCTGAGGACACCTCCCATATCCTGCAGCAGGGCTGCAAACGATGCCCCATCACCTGCTTTGGTACGGCCCACCCGCCGGCTAAGAATGGTTCTGTGTGGTTTGAAGCAGGTTTACTGAGGTATAATTTACAGAGCTGTGCAACCATCATGGCAGTCAACCTCTGCATCTCCAAGAGAAATCTATACCCTTAAACTGTCACCTCCTACCCTCCACAACGGCAGCCCTGAACAGTGCTAACCTACTTCCTGTCATTACTGCATTGTATGACACTGAATGTTTAATGTACATGCAGTCACCTAATGTCGGTTTCACATCTTTCAATGGCTGATCACAAATCTAAAGAAAAGCATTTTCTGATCCCTGAAAATCATATGCAATTAAAAATTTAAGGTACAATTGTATGGGTGCACATTAATATATGGTCTATGACTTTTTTTGGCCAACAAAGGTCTGCCAATCCAATCCGTCACCTTTCCAGTAGTCACGTATGGATATGGGAGTTGGAACATGAAGAAGGCTGGGTGCCGAAGAATGGGTGCTTTTGAACGGTGGTGCTGTCGAGCCCCTTGGACTGCAAGGAGACCAAATCAATCACTCCTAAAGGGAACCAACTCTGGACAGTCCCTGGGCGGACTGATGCTACAGATGAAGTTCCAATACCTTGGCCACCTGATTCGAAGAGCTGACTTCTTGGAAAAGAGCCTGATGCTGGGAAAGACTGAGGGCAGGAGAAGAGGGCGACCGAGGATGCGATGGTTGGGTGGCATCACTGACTTGATGGACATGAGTTTGAACAAGCTCTGGGAGTCGGTGATGGACAGGGAGGCCTGGCGTGCTGCAGTCCACGCGGTCGCAGAGTCGGACACAGGTGAGCAACTGAACGACATGACTGCTTCTGTGCTGTGATGACAGAGCGCGGCGCTAACCCTGCTCGTGGGAACCCACGGCGAAAGCCCACTTTGCAGAAGGAGGAGGCCGCTTTGGCCAGGCACTACAGTGACAGCTTGAGTGGGGCTCCCCTGCACCCCTCAATAAGAGTACCTTGTGTCTCCACCAGCCAAGCACTGCCAACTGGGGGCTTACACTACGCAAATCCACCCTCCCCGAGTCCTGAGGACCAGACGTCTGAGGTCAGCGTGTCCGAGGGCTGAGCTCCGTGCAGAGGCTCCAGGGGAGGGTCCTCCCCGCCTCTTCCGGCTTCTGGGGGCTCCTGGTGTCTGTCCCTGGGCTGGTGGCTGCCTCCCTCCCGACTCCACCTCCATCTCCGCCTCCGTCTCCGCGTGGTTTCTCCGCTGTGTCTCCCCTCTTCTGTGTCTTGTAAGGACCTGTCATTGGGTTAGGGCCTCCCCCATCCAGGAGGAACCTCATCTCAGGCCCTTCACTTCAGCACACCTGCAAGGATCTTACTTCCGGACAAGGTCTTATCCAGAGGTTCTGGCGGCCACGATGTGCGTGGAGGGGACACCATTTACCCAGCATGTGGTGCCTCTTGGAAAGTCAGTTTCTCCCTCAATCTGGGGCATGCGTGGGTGCCCCGCCTCCCCCCAGCCATCTGGGCTCCCTGCCGTACCCAGACACGCCGCAGCTCGGACGGACTTTGCTCACTCGCGGCCGCAACGGAAGGAATGCAAACCACGGCGAAAAGGACAGCAAGAGCAGCAGCAGAGAAGAGCAGGCCCGCGGCAGCAGGGCGACGACGAGCGCCACCCCCGCCACGGCCACGGCGCAGGCAGCGGCGCCGCCGCCCTCTCTGCCGCCCTCTGCATACGGACCCCGGGCCCGCGGCCTAGGCTCTGCGCCCCAGGGCCTGGACAGCGAGGCGCCCCCGCCCCCACCCCACTCTCGCCGCCGCCGCCTCGTCAGTGGACATGAGTTTATTATTTTTGGTTTAATCAAGCGCAGCTGTCTGCAAACCACCAGTTATGAAACGTGACAAGTGTGACCCCGTGGAGCCCATCTGTTTACTCATCCCAGGGGTCCCGTCGTCACCCTGCGTGAACCTGGTTTCCCTGTAGGGACCAGGGGTGGCAGAGGATCGCTCTCGCTCACTGTTTTGCCCCTGTCCGTGTTAATTCAGACGGCCAGCCTCCCTGGGGAAAGTCTCTGGGCTGGTCGCGGGCGTGCATGCGAAGTCGCTTCAGTCGTGTCCGGGACTGTAGCCCCTCCAGGCTCCTCTGTCCATGAGATTCTCCGGGAAAGAACATTGGAGTGGGTTGCCGTTTCCTCCTCCAGCGGATCTCCCCGACCCAGGGATCGAACCCACCTCTAACCTGCAACTCCTGCCCTGGCTGGTCAGGTTCTCCACCACTGAGCCACCGGGAAGCTCCTCCCGACAGAGTAGGACTGCCTGAAGTGGGAACTTTCCCCTGGAGACTGGAGGAGAGTCCGTAAAACGCTGCTTCTCCTCTGGCCTCGGTTTTTAGCGCCTTCTGCATCCCACGCGAAGGTCCACTTCTCCTGGAAAGATGGCGTCAAGGTTTCTTTGAAAGAGCAAGGTGTTCCCGGGTTCTGATGACTAGCTCTGTCTTCCAGGAATTCTCTGGGCTGCTTTGAGGGGTTCGCAGTAGAACAGATACATGACCACATGCACCGCAGACGACCACTGCGACGCTGATGCGCGGAGCTGGGCGCCCAGAGCCAGTGCTCTGGGACCACCTGGGGGACAGGGCGGGGCGGCAGTGGGAGGAGGGCTCAAGACAGGGAGCCCGCACACCTCTGGCTGGCTCGAGCTGACGTGTGGAAGAAAGCATTGCCGTACTGTAACGCAATCATCCTGCAGTTAAAATACGTAAACTCAATAACAAGCAGAAAAATTAAAAAAAAAAAAAAAAGGAGTCTGTATTGAATTTGTGACAGTCGCGCTGCTGCCTTATGGTTTTAGCCACGAGGCATGTGGGATCTTAGCTCTGCGACCAGGGATCGAACCCGCAACCCCTTGCGCTGGAAAGCAAAGTCCTGACCACTGGACCTCCAGGAAAGTGCCCCATCCAGGCGCTCTAACCCAGCTCTCAAAGCAATAAGGCATCTCCTGGGACACCAAGACCTGTGGCCAGTGGGAGGCGGCTTCTGTCAGGCGGTCAGCGGGTCAGAGCAGAAGCATCGTGGTGGAACCCTCAGAACTGCCTTCATCTTTCTAGCAGAGCTTCCGGGAAAATGAAATTTAAAAAACGCTTCTTTTCCCAGTAGGCACTGTAGGTGAGTCTCGTCAAGAAAAAGCGTTGGCGATCAAGTCCCAGATTTTTTTTTTAAAGCAAATTAATCAGGGAGCGCTTATTCCCACCGCAGGAAGATGAAACGCGAGATCCTTTGAGGTATCAACAGTCCTGGCAAACTGTTTCTCCTTTAAAATGTACATCCCCATTATTTTAAAAACAATTTACGCTGACCTATATGCAGGAGATATGATGGAACGACATGGGGAAAGTCATAATTAAAAATATAGGTGAACAAATTGGGGCAGAGGGAAAAGGAGGGCAGGGAAGATGGGACAGAGAGAGCTGACGGTTGCGCGAGTCGGAGGCTGGGGTTCTCCAGCCAAAGACGCTGAGGTCTGGGAGCTCAGGGAACGAGCTGTTACTTAGGCATCCCTGGAAAAGACCCCCACGCTGGGGAAGACTGAAGGTGGGAGGAGAAGGGGATGACAGAGGATGAGACGGCTGGATGGCATCACGGACGCGATGGACACGAGCTTGAGTAAATTCCGGGAGTTGGTGATGCACAGAGGCCTGGCGTGCTGCGGTCCACGGGATCACAAACAGTCGGAAACGACTGAGCAACTGAACAGCGGCAATAATGGAGGTGCACCGTGGACCCTGAACAGGGAAACCCTCTCCTAGCAACATGAATGGGGAAGTCCTCTCCTAGCTCTGAACACAGAGCCGGGGGGTCGCCTGAACCTCCTGGCCCCTGGTGCCTGAAGCCAGAGCCTCCAGGCGTCTCCTGTCCGTCCAGATGCTCACGCTGCCTGCAGTTCCCTTGGAACCAGGAGGCTGTAAAAAGACTGAGAGACCGTGGGGAGTCACTAGAATCTTTCGATTTAGGTCACCGCCCTCCTTGGTGGGTGGAAAGCACACCACTCCTCATCCACCTGGCCTACCCGTTTAGCAGAACCAGCGTGGAACCACGGCATCCGGCAGACTCCAACGATGGGCGAGGCCAGCCTCGAAAGCAGGGTTCCTTACGTGTTGGCTCTCCAGCTGCTTTCAGGGTGGAAAGCTACAGTTCCGCTATTAACAGTCGTAAACACGCTCTCTTCTAGGAGCCAATGAGAAGAGTGTGGCCATCTGCTCCAGGCACATCAGTGTAGACACACAGATGCATGAGAAATAGATACACACAGACCTATAAACGCACACACACACAGTGCCTGATAAACAGGGACACAGACCTACAGACACACACACACAGATGCGGTAGGAAATACAGGCACACAGGTGTGTAAGCACACACACACACACAGACTATAGACACACATGCTTCATAGACAGACAGACACACACACACACAGATGCGGCAGGAAATACAGGCACACAGGTGTGTAAGCACACACACAGAGAGACTATAGACACACATGCTCCATAGACACGCACACACAGACACACACACAGGTGCGGCAGGAAATACAGGCACACAGGTGTGTAAGCACACACACACACAGACTATAGACACACATGCTCCATAGACAGACACACACACACAGACACACACACAGGTGTGGCAGGAAATACAGGCACACAGGTGTGTAAGCACACACACACACAGACTATAGACACACATGCTCCATAGACAGACACACACACACNGTGGCCAGTGGGAGGCGGCTTCTGTCAGGCGGTCAGCGGGTCAGAGCAGAAGCATCGTGGTGGAACCCTCAGAACTGCCTTCATCTTTCTAGCAGAGCTTCCGGGAAAATGAAATTTAAAAAACGCTTCTTTTCCCAGTAGGCACTGTAGGTGAGTCTCGTCAAGAAAAAGCGTTGGCGATCAAGTCCCAGATTTTTTTTTTAAAGCAAATTAATCAGGGAGCGCTTATTCCCACCGCAGGAAGATGAAACGCGAGATCCTTTGAGGTATCAACAGTCCTGGCAAACTGTTTCTCCTTTAAAATGTACATCCCCATTATTTTAAAAACAATTTACGCTGACCTATATGCAGGAGATATGATGGAACGACATGGGGAAAGTCATAATTAAAAATATAGGTGAACAAATTGGGGCAGAGGGAAAAGGAGGGCAGGGAAGATGGGACAGAGAGAGCTGACGGTTGCGCGTGTCGGAGGCTGGGGTTCTCCAGCCAAAGACGCTGAGGTCTGGGAGCTCAGGGAACGAGCTGTTACTTAGGCATCCCTGGAAAAGACCCCCACGCTGGGGAAGACTGAAGGTGGGAGGAGAAGGGGATGACAGAGGATGAGACGGCTGGATGGCATCACGGACGCGACGGACATGAGTTTGAGTAAATTCCGGGAGTTGGTGATGCACAGGGAGGCCTGGCGTGCTGCGGTCCACGGGATCACAAACAGTCGGAAACGACTGAGCAACTGAACAGCGGCAATAATGGAGGTGCACCGTAGACCCTGAACAGGGAAACCCTCTCCTCTTAGCTCTGAACACAGAGCCGGGGGGTCGCCTGAACCTCCTGGCCCCTGGTGCCTGAAGCCGGAGCCTCCAGGCGTCTCCTGTCCGTCCAGATGCTCACGCTGCCTGCAGTTCCCTTGGAACCAGGAGGCTGTAAAAAGACTGAGAGACCGTGGGGAGTCACTAGAATCTTTCGATTTAGGTCACCGCCCTCCTCGGTGGGTGGAAAGCACGCCGCTCCTCATCCACCTGGCCTACCTGTTTAGCAGAACCAGCGTGGAACCACGGCACCCGCCAGACTTCAACGATGGGCGAGGCCAGCCTCGAAAGCAGGGTTCCTTACGTGTTGGCTCTCCAGCTGCTTTCAGGGTGGAAAGCTACAGTTCCGCTATTAACAGTCGTAAATACGCTCTCTTCTAGGAGCAAATGAGAAGAGTGTGGTCATCTGCTCCAAGCACATCAGTGTAGACACACAGATGCATGAGAAATAGATACACACAGACCTATAAACACACACACACACAGTGCGTGATAAACAGGGACACAGACCTACAGACACACACACACAGATGCGGTAGGAAATATAGGCACACAGGTGTGTAAGCACACACACACACACAGACTATAGACACACATGTTCCATAGACACGCACACACAGACACACACACAGGTGCGGCAGGAAATACAGGCACACAGGTGTGTTAGCACACACACACAGAGACTATAGACAGACATGCACCATAGACAGACACACACACACAGATGCGGTAGGAAATACAGGCACACAGGTGTGTAAGCACACACACACAGAGACTATAGACAGACATGCTCCATAGACAGACACACACACACAGACACACACACAGATGCGGTAGGAAATACAGGCACACAGGTGTGTAAGCACACACACACAGAGACTATAGACACACATGCTCCATAGACAGACACACACACACAGACACACACACAGGTGTGGCAGGAAATACAGGCACACAGGTGTGTAAGCACACACACACACACAGACTATAGACACACATGCTCCATAGACAGACAGACACACACACACACACAGACACACACACAGATGCAGGGCCACAGAGACTCCCCCAGGCCTGTGAACGGCTTCCCAGGTGGTTCAGACGGTAAAGAGTCCGCCTGCAAGACAGCAGACCTGGGTTGCACCCCTGGGTCTGAGATGCCCTGGAGGAGGGCACGGTGACCCACTCCAGCACGGTTGCCCGGCGAGTCCCATGGACAGAGGAGCCTGGTCGGCCACAGTCCAGGGGCCGCAGAGAGTCGGACACGACTGGGCGCCTAACACTGCCCCTTTCAGAGCTCTAAATACAGACACACGAAGACGCGGGACTGAACAGACACACACACAGAAACAACGCAGATCCGCACACACACACAGACGCACACGCGCACACACACATCCCTGGACACACAGACGTGCACGCACAACGTCAGGAGCCACGCTGTTTCCCCAGGCTCTCACGGCAACACAGGGGCGGCTTATCCTTACAAGGCAGCGGTCCCCAGCCTTTCTGGCACCGGGGGTTGCTTTCATGGAAGATAGTGCTTCCCCTGAGCGGAGGTCGCGGGATGGTGTCAGAATGACTGAAGCAGGTTACATTTATTGTGCACGTTATTACTATTATCACAGCAGCCGCACCTCAGATCCTCAGACATTAGATCCCAGACGCTGCGGACCCCGTGTCCCAGGGAGATGAGTATTCACTAAGGAGGCTGGACTCTGCCTGTGGTCTGGGGCATCTCCCCACAGGGACTTCCTCAGCCGGGGAAGGAAACCTCTCTCTCTGTCCAGGAACCAGGAGGGCACCATGCACCGCAAACGTGCTCAGCTCTGTCTGCAGGAAGCCGAGCTCGGGCGCCAACCGAAAGACCCGAACCGGCCCCTTGGAGGCTGAGCAAGCTCCAGGAGACACCCGCGCAAGCCAGGAAAACACTGGCCCGCCGTGAGACGATTCTTTGAAACGGTGGTGGCAGAAACGACTCTCGAGAGTCCCTTGGACAGCAAGGAGATCAAACCGGTCGTTCCTAAAGTAAGTCCACCCTAAATATTCGTTGCAAGGACTGATGCTAATGTTGAAGCTCCAATAGGGAGCAACCATAGGGTCCACACTGGAGAAGGCAATGGCAACCCCCTCCAGTACTCTTGCCTGGAAAATCTCATGGATGGAGGAGCCTGGTGGGCTGCAGTCCACCGGGTCGCTAAGAGTTTGACACGCAACCCACTCCAGTATTCTTGCCTGGAGAATCCCAGGGACGGGGGAGCCTGGGGGGCTGCCGTCTATGGGGTCGCACAGAGTCGGACACGACTGAAGTGACTTAGCAGCAGCAGCAGCATAGGGTCCACCCGACCCCCTCCTTGTAGAACTTAAGGAACACTTGACTTACTCTTTATCCTCAAGGGATGAACAGCCACAGGAAGAGATGAAGGGTGATCCGGGAAGGTCCTCAGTGCAGCAGCTTCTGTCTCCGTGGAGTCTGGGGGCAACACGCTCCCAGCTTGTGGGTGGGTTTCCCAACCCTTGAAGCTCCGTGAACCGTGGACCTTCCACTAAGTAAGACTGAGTAAATACCTGGCCAGCTGTACCAACTCAATCCACGGCCCCTCTGCCCTCCATGGAGGCTGGAGGTGGGATGAAAAGGGCCAACCCTCTAACCACGTGGTTGGTTCCTCCGGCAACCTGCCCCCACCTCCCAGAGCCGCCTCATTAGCATAAGCCCAGGTGCGGCTGGGCTTGTTCTGAGTAACCAAAGATGCTGTCTCACCTGCATCACTCAGCAAGTTCCTGCGGCTTCCCTGGTGGCCCAGCCGTTAGCACCCCATGAAGACGCGGGACTGAACAGACACACACACAGAAACAACGCAGATCCGCACACACACACAGACGCACACGCACACACACACATCCCTGGACACACAGACGCGCGCGCACAACGTCAGGAGCCACGCTGTTTCCCCAGGCTCTCACGGCAACACAGGGGCAGCTTATCCTTACAAGGCAGCGGTCCCCAGCCTTTCTGGCACCGGGGCTTGCTTTCACGGAAGGTAATGCTTCCCCCAGCACACACACACATCCCTGGACACACAGACGCGCGCGCACAACGTCAGGAGCCACGCTGTTTCCCCAGGCTCTCACGGCAACACAGGGGCAGCTTATCCTTACAAGGCAGCGGTCCCCAGCCTTTCTGGCACCGGGGCTTGCTTTCACGGAAGGTAATGCTTCCCCCGAGCGGAGGTCGCGGGATGGTGTCAGAATGACTGAAGCAGGTTACATTTATTGTGCACGTTATTACTATTATTATCACAGCAGCCGCACCTCAGATCCTCAGACGTTAGATCCCAGACGCTGGGGACCCCGTGTCCCAGGGACATGATTATTCACTAAGGAGGCTGGACTCTGCCTGTGGTCTGGGGCATCTCCCCACAGGGACTTCCTCAGCCGGGAAAGAAAACCTCTCTCTCTGTCCAGGAACCAAAAGGGCACCATGCACCGCAAACGTGCTCAGCTCTGTCTGCAGAAAGCCGAGCTCGGGTGCCAACCGAAAGACCCGAACCGGCCCCTTGGAGGCTGAGCAAGCTCCAGGAGACACCTGCACAAGCCAGGAAAACACTGGCCCACCGTGAGACGATTCTTTGAAACGGTGGTGGCAGAAACGACTCTCGAGAGTCCCTTGGACAGCAAGGAGATCAAACCAGTCATTCCTAAAGTAAGTCTACCCTAAATATTCATTGCAAGGACTGATGCTAATGCTGAAGCTCCAATAGGGAGCAACCATAGGGTCCACACTGGAGAAGGCAATGGCAACCCCCTCCAGTACTCTTGCCTGGAAAATCTCATGGACGGAGGAGCCTGGTGGGCTGCAGTCCACCGGGTCGCTAAGAGTTTGACACGCAACCCACTCCAGTATTCTTGCCTGGAGAATCCCAGGGACGGGGGAGCCTGGTGGGCTGCCGTCTATGGGGTCGCACAGAGTCGGACACGACTGAAGTGACTTAGCAGCAGCAGCAGCATAGGGTCCACCCGACCCCCTCCTTGTAGAACTTAAGGAACACTTGACTTACTCTTTATCCTCAAGGGATGAACAGCCACAGGAAGAGATGAAGGGTGATCCGGGAGGGTCCCCAGTGCAGCAGCTTCTGTCTCCGTGGAGTCTAGGGGCAACACGCTCCCAGCTTGTGGGTGGGTTTCCCAACCCTTGAAGCTCCGTGAACCGTGGACCTTCCACTAAGTAAGACTGAGTAAATTCCTGGCCGGCTGTACCAACTCAATCCACGGCCCCTCTGCCCTCCATGGAGGCTGGAGGTGGGATGAAAAGGGCCAACCCTCTAACCACGTGGTTGGTTCCTCCGGCAACCTGCCCCCACCTCCCAGAGCCGCCTCATTAGCATAAGCCCAGGTGCGGCTGGGCTTGTTCTGAGTAACCAAAGATGCTGTCTCACCTGCATCACTCAGCAAGTTCCTGCGGCTTCCCTGGTGGCCCAGCAGTTAGCACCCCATGTTTCCACTATCTTGGGCACAGGTTCGATCCCTGGTTGGGGAACTATGATCTCCATATGCCACTTTGTGAGGCCAAAAAAAGAAAAAGAAGATGTTTAACTGATGGACACGTCATTCACTCAAACCAGTTGCAGCGGAGGGACGAAAAGCCTTTCCTGTACTCTCATATGTTCCAACCGGAGGGCTGTGAATTAAACTGACAAAAAAGATTAACTAAAGAAAAGGCTTGTTTTAGATGTACATAAGGCCTTCTCAAAAAGAAGGCTTTTAATCCCAAGGAAGCCTGGACTTACGGTTTGTATGCCATTTAAACAAATGGTGATCAATTTGTGGAGAAGTGACAAGACTCAGGAAATGGGGTCTGGGGGCTTTTAGGGGGGTACATGCTGGGAAGCTATATATCTAGGAGAATCTACTGACAGACAACGGTCGATCATAAAGGAAATCAACCCTGAATATTCATCAGAAGCGCTGATAATGAAGCTGAAGCTCCAACACTCTGGCCACCTGATGCGAAGAGCTGACTCACTGGAAAAGACCCCGATGCTGGGAAAGACTGAGGGCAGGAGGAGGAGGGGGCGGCAGAGGACGAGACGGTTGGATGGCATCACCGACTCGATGGGCGTGAGTTTGCGCCAGCTCCGGGAGATGGTGATGGACAGAGGAGCCGGGTGGGCTGCAGTCCACGGGGTCACAGACAGCCAGATACGACTGAAGCAACTTAGCACAGACACGTGCAGTCTCAAAGACAGAAAAGCTTTGAGCAGCAGGGCATTGCTATTATCTAGGGCGTTTGGAAGAAAATCATTTGTAGAGCCATATTTTGAGTGTGAGTCGGGATTTCCAAAGAGTTTGAAAGTCTTTAGAAACATTCTCCTGCTCAGGCGTATGAATTAGTCAGCGAGAGATGCTGTAGTGAGTAACACAGACCAGGGTGGTTCAAACATCAAAAGCAAAAGCATTCATTCAGTCGCGTCCGACTCTTTGCGCCCCTGTGGGCTGTAGCCCACCAGGCTCCTCCATCCGTGGGACTCTCCAGGCAAGAGTACTAGAGTGGGTCGCCATTTCCTTCTCCAGGAGATCTTCCCAACCCAGGGATCAAACCTGGGTCTCCCGCATTGCGGGCAGACGCTTTTCCGTCTGAGCCACCAGGGAAGCTTAAACACAGGCATTGCTTACCTCCTGGTCCTGGAGGCTGAAATCTGAGGTCCACGTGTGGGTGGGGCACGTTCCTCCTGAGGCCTCTCTCCTCAGCGTGTAGACGGCCGTGTCCTCCCCGAATCCTCAGGAGCTCGTGCCTCTGGGTGTGTCTGTGACCTGATCTCTTCTTATAAGGGCCCCAGTCCTGTGGGATCAGGGCCCAGCCTAGTGACCTCATTTTGAAAAAGCGAAAGTGTTAGTGGCTTGGTCGAGTCCGACTCTTTTGTGACCCCGTGGACTGTAGCCCCATGAAACTCCTGCGTCCGTGGGCTCCTCCAGGCAAGAATGCTGGAGTGGGTTGCCCTTTCCTCCTCCAGGGGATCTTCCCCACCCAGGGATCGGTCTCCTGGGTCTCCTGCATTGGCAGGCAGAGTCTTTACCCCTGAGGCTCCCGGGAAGCCCCTCATCTGACCTGACCTGCTCTTTAAAGAACCTCGTCTCCAAACACAGCCACCTTTTGAGGTCCTGGAAGTCAGGGCTCGACCCGTGGTACAGTTGAGCCCGTAACTGTACACAGAACCTTCTCTTCTCCCTCTTCAGCTGCGGTTTTCTCTGCAATGGTGCACGCAGGGCACCCCGGAGGTGAGACACACTGAAGGCTGGCATGTTGTGAATCTGTGGCGTGAGGAGGCGGCCTCTGCTCTCACGGGTCCCAGATGCAGGAGCCGCGTTTGAGGGCCGCCGGCCAGGAGGGGCAGGGTGGTGTCCGTCCTCAGCATCCTTCTTTCTGCATCTCGGAAGTTGTAATGAACTTTAATTGCGAGCCCTCTCCTGTGCTATGGCCTCAATTTAGTCTCCATCAAAATTAGCTAAAATCCACGGGGTTGATTTATTGCGTTTGCAACGGCCGTGCTCAAGGAACGTAATTCCTCCTGAAAATGCCACATGCCGTCGGAACAGGAAGCCAATTAGGGGCCCGAGGGTGATATATGAGCATTTTAACCAGCAGTTTACTTAATATCCCCATTAAACAAGACTCTTTGCATTAATCATTTCATTCTCCTGCAGTCTATAAGGCCCTTTAATTGCTGCTTCAATGAGCCCTGTGTTTCAGTCCAAATTCAATCTCGGATCAGGAGAGAGAGATGCTTTGCAGGCCTCCGCTGCCCAGCTGCCAGGAGCTGTCAGATGTGATCATGCAGGTTTTCACGTTCCTCACAGTCTCATTGGAGCTCCGCGAGGCTGACAGAAGCCCTGCACACTGTGTCAGTGTGTGTGCGTGTGTGTGCACGTGTGTGTGTGCGTATGTGTGTGCGTGTGTGTGGAGAGAGAAAGTGTGTGTGTGTGTGCGTGCATGTGTGGTGTGGGGAGAGAAAGTGTGTGTGTGTGTGTGTGTGTGTGTGAGAGAGAGTGTGTGTGTGTGTGCATGTGTGGTGTGGGGAGAGAAAGTGTGTGTGTGTGTGTGGTGTGGGGAGAGAATGTGTGTGTGTGTGTGTGCATGTGTGGTGTGGGGGAGAGAGAAAGTGTGTGTGTGTACGTGTGATGGGGAGATGATGTATCTCTAGAATGTGGGGGTGGGGGGTAGAGAGAAAGTGTGTGTGTGTGTGGTGGGGAAACGTGTGCATGTGTGTGTAGAATGTGTGTAAGTATGTATGGAGGGGAAATGTATAAGTGTGTAGGTGCGTCTGTGTATGTGTGTACAGCAGAGAAATGATGTACATCTGTGGAATCTGTGTGTGTGTGTGCTGAGAGAGAAAATATGCATGTGTGTGTATAGCAGGGAAACGTGTGTGTGCATGTGTAGAAGGTGTGTGTGTGTGTGTGTATGGTGAAGAAATATGTAAGTATATGTGGGGAGAGAGAGACTGCAAGGGAAGTGTGTGGGTGTGTGAGGAGAGAGAGTGTGTGCAAGTGTGTATGGAGTGGACGTATATGTGTGTGTACAGCAGGGAAATGTGTGGGTGTGTGTGGAGAGAGAGAAAATGTGTGGGTGTGTAGAAGGGTGTGTGTGTGTGTACACAGTGGGGAAATTATGTACATATGTAAAATGTGTGTGTGCTGCAGGGAAATGTGTGTGTGGAATGTGTGTGCATGTGTGTTTGCAACAGGGAAATGTGCGTGGGGGATGTGTGTGTGGGGCAGGGAATGTGTGTGTGGAATGTGTGTGCATGTGTGTACAGCAGGGCAATGATATGTGTGGAATGTGTGTGCATGTGTGTGTGGCAGGGAAATGTGTGTGTGGAATCTGTGTAGCAGGGAAATGTGTGTGGGGGGGGCAGGGAAATGTGTGTGTGGAATGTGTGTATGGGATGGAAATGTGTGTGTGGAATGTGTGTGTATGTGTGTGCGGCAGGCAAATGTGTGTGTGTACAAAGTGTGTGCATGTACTGGCGTGGAAACAAGAGGGGGCCCACTCACAATTGTAAGGCCAACAGCCCCACCTTCATTGCACTACTGATTAATCACGTTAGTTACTATCACAAACAATACTTCTTCATTTTCATTGTTATCACAAATAATACTTATGTTAATTAATGATACTCATGTAATTATTTGAGCCCAGGACTTAAACATGGAGGCATGCCCTCCTGTTGCACTGAAAGTTCTCGTTCTAATGAGCAAAGGACAGATGGAAACGTCCCAGGGTCTATCCAGAAACTGGCCGGGGGTCTGCGTGGGGCCTGGGAGCCATGGCCAGGCCTGCAGCTGGAGCCCCCGGTGCTGGGCAGGCTAGGCCCGGCACATCCTGTGTCCGCCCCACATCCTGGGGGGTCCTCACAGCTGCTTTCCTTCCCCACGTCTGCTATTAGACGACTAGGGTCCTGGGGTCTCGATGCCCCCCTCTGTGGTGGGGTGGGAGGACACGCCGGGTCTGCGGGGACAGCCCGGCCGTGAGACATGAAATCAGGGAGAAGCTCGTGGGAATGCCGGGGTCGAGGGCGATTGGGTCCGGCAGCCTCCTGTGTGGGTGGCCTGGGCCCCCTTTCCTCGCCCAGAAACTCAAGGTGGAGCATGGAGCCCTGGCCCTCATATTTCTTGCTTAATGTGAAAACCTGGCAGAGAGAACCACCCCCACCGCCAACCCCGGGCCTCAGGGATCCAACTCCAGGGTGGATTTTTGTGCAATGAGTGCGTGTGTGTTGTCAGAAAGAGCCACTGGACATTTTCGTTGGCTGAAAAGCTGGTTAGGCACNTGGAGCCCTGGCCCTCATATTTCTTGCTTAATGTGAAAACCTGGCAGAGAGAACCACCCCCACCGCCAACCCCGGGCCTCAGGGATCCAACTCCAGGGTGGATTTTTGTGCAATGAGTGCGTGTGTGTTGTCAGAAAGAGCCACTGGACATTTTCGTTGGCTGAAAAGCTGGTTAGGCACCCTGGGCCTCACCTGCCAGCCCCTCACACTGTCTGTGTGTGTCTGCGTGTCCCCCAGGGACCTGTTTCCCACTCTTTTTTGCCGCCCTGGCCAAGTGCCTGCCTCCATGGGTGGCCATAGACTCTGGCCCAGGCCGTCCAATGGGGCACAGTGGTTTGTCAGGGAGCGAAGCATAGACTTTCAGTCAGGTCCAGTAATCTCACTCCTGGGTGTGAATGCACACGTATCAAAAAGAATCAAAAAGAAGAATGCACACAAAACTTTGGACATGTGAGTTCATGGGTGGATGGATGGATGAGTGGATGAATGATGGATGGATGGTTGGGTGGATGGATGGATGATGGATGGGTGGGTGAGTGGATGGATGGATGGATATTAGATGGATGGATGATTGGGTGAAAGCAAGGATGATGGATGGATGGATGGAATGATGGTTTTGGCTGAATGCATGGATGATAAGTGGGTGAGTGGATGTGCAGATGAATGGATATTGGATGGATGGCTGGGTGGATGANGATGGGCGTGAGTTTGCGCCAGCTCCGGGAGATGGTGATGGACAGAGGAGCCGGGTGGGCTGCAGTCCACGGGGTCACAGACAGCCAGATACGACTGAAGCAACTTAGCACAGACACGTGCAGTCTCAAAGACAGAAAAGCTTTGAGCAGCAGGGCATTGCTATTATCTAGGGCGTTTGGAAGAAAATCATTTGTAGAGCCATATTTTGAGTGTGAGTCGGGATTTCCAAAGAGTTTGAAAGTCTTTAGAAACATTCTCCTGCTCAGGCGTATGAATTAGTCAGCGAGAGATGCTGTAGTGAGTAACACAGACCAGGGTGGTTCAAACATCAAAAGCAAAAGCATTCATTCAGTCGCGTCCGACTCTTTGCGCCCCTGTGGGCTGTAGCCCACCAGGCTCCTCCATCCGTGGGACTCTCCAGGCAAGAGTACTAGAGTGGGTCGCCATTTCCTTCTCCAGGAGATCTTCCCAACCCAGGGATCAAACCTGGGTCTCCCGCATTGCGGGCAGACGCTTTTCCGTCTGAGCCACCAGGGAAGCTTAAACACAGGCATTGCTTACCTCCTGGTCCTGGAGGCTGAAATCTGAGGTCCACGTGTGGGTGGGGCACGTTCCTCCTGAGGCCTCTCTCCTCAG
>SJYX01001983.1:167632-238914 GCA_006410675.1 Oreotragus oreotragus
TTTTTTAACTGGAGTATCACTGATTGACAATGTTGTGTTGGTTTCTCCTGTGCAGCAAAGTGAGTCAGTTATACATACACATACATCCACTCTTTTAAAAATTCTTTCCCCATATAGGTCATTACAGAATATTGAAAACAGTTCTCTGTGCTATTCAGTAGGTCCTATTAATTATCTCTTTTATATATAGTAGTGTGTATCGGAGAAGGCAGTGGCAACCCACTCCAGTACTCTTGCCTGAAAATTCCCGTGGGTGGAGGAGCCTGGTGGGCTGCAGGCCATGGGGTCGCTAAGAGCTGGACACGACTGAGCGACTTCCCTTTCACTTTTCACTTTCATGCATTGGAGAAGGAAATGGCAACCCACTCCAGTGTTCTTGCCTGGAGAGTCCCAGGGACGGGGGAGCCTGGTAGGCTGCCGTCTATGGGGTCGCACAGAGTCGGACACGACTGAAGCGACTTAGCAGCAGCAGCAGCAGTGTGTATATGTTGATCCCAGTCTCCCAGTTTATCCCTCCCTCCCACTCTGACCGCATGGTTTTCTTCTACATCTGCGACTCAACTTCTATTTGGTAGGTTCATTTGTACCAGTCTTTAGATTCCACATGTGAACAATATAGTATGATATTTGTCTTTGTCTGATTTACTGCCCTCAGCATGACGATCTCTGTGTTGCCGTGGATGGCATTACTTCATTATTTTTATGGCTGAGCGATATTCCACTGTGTGTACGTACCACGTCTTCTTTATCCATTCTTCCAGCGATGGCCATTTAGGCTGCTTCCATGTCCTGGCTATTGTAAATAGTGCTGTAATGAACACTGGGGTGCATGTATTCTTTCAAATTGTTGTTTACTCTGGATATGTGCCCAGGAGTGGGATTGCTGGATCATGTGATAATTCTATTTTTAGTTGAGGAAACTCCATATTGTTCTCCACAGTGTAGGAGGTTTCCCTTTTTTCCACACTTTTTCCAGCATTTGTTTGCAGATTTTTTTGATGATGGCCATTCTGACTGGTGCGAGGTGATGCCTCACTGTAGTTTTGATGTACATTTCTCTAACAGTTAATCCGTGATGTTGAGCATCTTTTCATGTGCCTCTTGGCCATCTGTTCCACCAGCCCCTTTCTACACCCTGGGAGGCTGTGTGCTGTCAGGGTTGTGGACCAGAGAGACCAAGACTTTTCTGGGCCAAACTGGCACTGATTTNCATTTCTCTAACAGTTAATCCGTGATGTTGAGCATCTTTTCATGTGCCTCTTGGCCATCTGTTCCACCAGCCCCTTTCTACACCCTGGGAGGCTGTGTGCTGTCAGGGTTGTGGACCAGAGAGACCAAGACTTTTCTGGGCCAAACTGGCACTGATTTTATAAGCATGTGTGGAAAGGGTCCTATTTTAATGATGCCTCTTGGGGTGAAATCAGAAGGTCAGGGCAGTGAGAAAGCGATCAGTGCATCAGGGGACTCTTAAAGGGTGATGTGGACAATCTCCAGTGGCTCGTGGATATTTCTTTTTCTCCTTCCAAAAGGGGCCAGGAGGGTGGGTCACAGGAAGCCTCCAGGTACCAGGAAGCACCAGCTATGCTTTGTTTCTCGGTGGGTGGAAAATATTCTGTGACTCAGGGAGGCAGCTGGAGACCAAAGCACCGCTTGAAGCTGGGCAGCAGCTCAGGAAGAATGAATGGCTTGTAATTAAAGCTCTCTCTGCTTTGTTGTGGCGGCTAAGAGGTCAGCTTCAAGAATTCTGTCCTCTAGCTTGTTAGGACTCTCAGTCTTGGCCAGGTTTCAGAAATGTTTCCTTCCTAGCATATCTTCCTTTACAAACTTTAAAAGGGAGATCTACTGGGCCTTCTCCAGTGGTCCAGTGGTTAAGAATCCACCTGCCAATGCAGGGGACACAGATTTGAACCCTGGTGTGGGAAGATCCCACATGCCTTGGAGCAGCTAAGCGCGTGCAGCACCATAATTCTGAGCCTGTGCCCTGGAGCCTGGGAGCACACCTACTGGAGCCCATGTGTCCAGAGCGCATGCTCCACAGCAAGAGAAGCCACTGCATTGGGAAGCCCGTGCAGTTTTAGCTGGAGAGTTGCTCCTGCTCTCCACAACCAGAGAAAGCCCACGTACAGCAACAAAGTTCCAGCACAGTCAAATAAAGAAGTGAATACCTTTAAAAGGGAGAGGGATCTATTGGCTTTTTAGGGAAGCTAGCTAAAATTTGGCTAGACTGTCCTGGCCCCATCAGTCAGTCTGGATGCACTGATTATTCCGTTTTGCTCACCGTGTACCCTCCCCCAATTCAGTCTGCACCTTACTCTCCTGCTCTGTGCCAGGTGAGGCTGTGGAATCTGTGGATTGCTCTACCTGGGCTCCCTCATCTCCTGGCTTCTGCTTGAGTCTGGCCAGTGAGAGGACATCATGGGGAAGGTGGGAGAGAAGCATTGAGGGTCTTGATTTGCGCCCATTCTGTGGAGGTACAATGTCTCCGACTTTAGCACCCTTCCATATCTCCTGCTTATGGGGTCATTCCTCTTCCATGGTTCTATTTCTTTCTCTTTTTTCCTAAATAGTTTTAACTTAAAAAACTTATTTTTGGCTGTGCCGGGTCTCCGTTGCTGTGTGCAGGCTTTCTCTAGTTGCAGTGTATGGACTTATTGCAGAGGTTGCTTCTCTTGTTGCCGACCATGGTCTCTAGACGTGTGGGCTCCGTAGGTACGGTGCACGGGCTTAGTTGCCTGGCATCATTTGGAATCTTCCTAGACTGGGGATCAAACCCCCCACATTGGCAGGCAGACTCTCCACCACTGGACCACCAGGGAATTCCAGTTCCATTTCTTACTGGGCTCTAACTAAACTACTTGCTCTGGAATCCTTATTGGAGGGCCAGCTTCTGGGGGACCCCAACCAAGACACCACCTAAATGGCCATCTTAAAAGAATGGTCAGCGTAAACGTGCCTAAGAGATGTTAGGATTTAAACAGCACTTGTGCTATTATAGCCCTGAACCAATCAAAGAAGACTGTAGCTGGAGTTCACTGGGTTATCAGTGGGATTTAATCCTGTTAAATAACTGCTTCCAGCTACTTGGGGAAGGAAAGCAAGCACATGGCCCTGTTTAGGATTCACCTTGAATGTATGTCTAATGTTGCTTCTTCTGGGTTGCTGCTATAGTAACAAGAGTAATTAATTTTAGTTACTATATCTCTTTCTCTCTCTCTCTTTTTTTTCCTCACCACCTCCCTCCACTCCAGTTCCTTCTGAACTGGCTTTGAAGTGTTTTAGTGAAGCAGTCAGAACTGCCGCCTACTTTCCTTTGAATGTTGACAGTGTCCTCTTTCCGATTTTATGAGGCTACCTATTCCTGTTGTATGGACCTCCATTTCTTTGGTGATAAAGCACGTATATGTTATAGCTCAGGCCCTTAAGCAGGATTCAGCAACTAGAAAACACAGATGATATAGCAACTGGGGCAGTGTTTGGGCCCCTCGTCAACTCAGAACATCTGCTTGGCCAACGGGGGCACCTTGGTTTATTGCTGTCATTAGGAGCTGTCAGTCAGAGGAGCCGAGACTGGAGTTGTCCTCCGAGGTGTTCAATATTAAAAACCTGCATTTCCAACGAAGAGCTGAGTCCTACTTCACTTTTTTTTTTTTTTTAAGGTCCTGAGTTTTTGTTCATCAGTGTGATTGCTAGGAGTTGTTCAAAAGACACGCGATGGTCCTTTTCAGTTGACACCTCTGCCCCCAAAGTCATAGACATGATAAACGTAGCAGCTGCTTGTGATTTTCTGTGCTACTCCCCGCAGCCAACCTATTTGATTTCAGAACCTCTGGGGTAGACAGTTCCATGTTGATACACCTGGACAGTGGAATACTAGGCAGCTTAAAAAGTCATGGGTAGGTCTACTCATCCACTCAGTAGCACCTGGCCATGGGATGGGTTCTTGGAAATAAAAATGTCAGACGTGACCCCTGATCCAGTATAGTTTATGAGACTACCTCCATGAGGCCCATGGGAGCTGATGAAAATGGAAAAAGGTAATTAAAATATACTCTGGAAACTTCATGGAAATATAGGAATTAAGGAAGGTTGGCACGATGGGTATATTTGGGGCAGAGACCCCATATCCCAGTATGTAAATTGTGGCAAATATCATCAGCTGTTGTTGTTGTTCAGTGGCTAAGTCATGTCTGATTCTTTGTGACCCCACGAACTGCAGCACGCCAGGCTTCCCTGTCCTTCATTGGCTCCCAGAGTTTTCTCAAACTCATGTCCATTTTGACAAGACTGAAAGACTTAGCCTCAGAGGAGACAAACAAACTGCCCATTGTTCACAAGACTTTTTGCATTTTAAGACCTTGGATGTCAGCTGGTCTGACCTTCAATTGGCTCCTCTCTACAGAATCCCTGCAAGGGATTCATCCAGCTTCACTTGGCACCTCCTGGTACTTCATCTGGTGATGATCTGAAGTCTAACTGGACAGCACAGACATGAGGAAACCATTCCTTGTGACTCTGCTCATTGACTCTGGTTTTACCCAAGTATTTCTACTTCTTCCACACAGGAACCCTTCCTACTGGGCCAGCACTTTGCATATTCCCTTGCAGAAAGGACAAACTGTTTTTTGTTTGTTTGTTTGTTTTAGCTGTTTGCTATTCTCCAAATGACATCTGGTAGTACTGTTCATTCTTTCTTCTAAATATCTCATGACTCTGGCCCCTTCTTTTCACCTCCATAGTCAGTCAGCACAGAAAAATAGGACAAAAATCCCATATGGCCATTACTGTCAGTTATTCTATTTCAGACGCCCCCCTTTTCTGCTTAAACAAATACAGCAGTCTCCTAGCTGGCTTCCATTTTGCCTTTTCAGCTCCCTTTTATGGTAGGTACAGATTCATTCAAAAATAAAAACACCACTGTGCCATTTCCCTATTGAAAACCATTCAGTGGATGCCCCATGCTCTTCACTCAAAGACCAAAATCCTTAATATTCCCCTCAAGTTTTGCAACATCTGGCCCTTTCCAATCAAGGCTCTCAGCACTTCCCTTGGCAGCTGACTTGCTGGCCTTTTTCAAAAGTGTTTTAGCATCTTGATTGTGCCACGACTTTTCCAATGCTCCAGGACTCACATAGATGCGTCCCTCTGCCTGCAGCGAGTTCCTCTGAGCCACCTGATAACTTTTGCTCATGTTTTTGGCCTGAGTTTTTTAGTTTGTTCATTTATTTTGCTTGTGTCATGCAGCATATGAAAGCAGAGTTCCCTGACCAGGGATCAAACCCGTGTCCCCTGCAGTGGTAGTCTTAACCACTGGACCACCAGGGAAGTCCCGGGTTTGAGTTTATAAGTAACTTCCTCTAGTAAGCCTTCCTTGAGAGTCCGTCCTATTTCTTCAGGTTAGGGGCCTATGGTACAGATTTTTTCTTTTTTTCTTCTTCTTTTTTAAAAAAACTATTTATTTATTTATCTGGCGGTGCCAGGTCTTCATTGCCGGATGTGGAATCTTTGGTATTTGTCGAGGCACGCGGGATCTTTTTTAGTTGTGGCATGTGAACTCTTAGTTCTGGCACGTGGGATCTAGTTACCAGACCAGGGATCAAACCTGGGTTCCCTGCGCTGGGAGCTCAGAGTCTAAGCTATTGGACTTTTTTTTCTCTTCTTTAATAATTAGGATAACTTATGTACACTTAAGTGAACCCATTTTTGGTATACAGGAGCTCAAATCAAGATATAAAACAGCCACAACATTCCTAAGACTCCCTCATATGTCCTTTAGCAGATACTTTTCAAAAGTAACTGCTATTCAGACCTCTATCCCCATAGATCAGTGTTGCCTCCTTTTCAACTTGATGTAAATGGAATCACAGCATGTTCACTTTTTGCATCTAGCTCTTTGCACTCATCTATGTTGTGGTGTGGGGCAGCAGCTCACTCTCTCCTTCCTGTGTGTTACCCCATTGTATGAATGTGCCATCATTTTTTGATCCATTCAATTCTTGGTGGGCATTTCAGTTATTTTCCATTTTGTCGACTATGAATATTGCTGACATGAACATTAGTGTTTTTTCTGGACATATATGCATTCATTTTTTTTTTCTTATACTATAGATAAGACTATACAGGCTTCCCTTGTGGCTCAGTGGTAAAGAATCTGCCTGCCAATGCAAGGGACATGGGTTTCATCCCTGGGTCAGGAAGCTCCCCTGGAGAAGGAAATGGCAAGCCACTCCAGCATTCTTGCCTGGATTTCCCATGAACAAAGGAGCCTGGTGGGCTATAGTCAATGGGGTCGCAAAAGAATGAGGCACAACTTAGCGACTAAACAAGTATAACTGCCAATGCAAGGGACATGGGTTTCATCCCTGGGTCAGGAAGCTCCCCTGGAGAAGGAAATGGCAAGCCACTCCAGCATTCTTGCCTGGATTTCCCATGAACAAAGGAGCCTGGTGGGCTATAGTCAATGGGGTCGCAAAAGAATGAGGCACAACTTAGCGACTAAACAAGTGTAAAACAACAGAATGTAAAAGTATATATTAAATGACACAAATAAACTTACAGAACAGAAATAGACTCACAGGTGTGAAGGACAAACTCATGTTTACTGGGGGGAAAACGGAAGGGGAGGGATAAACTGGGAGATTGGGGTTAATAGACACACACTACTCTATATAAAGTAGATAACTAATAAGAACCTACTGTATGACATAGGGAGCTCTATTCAGTACTCTGTAATGCTCTATATGGGAAAAGAATCTAAGAAACAGTGGATATATGTATAACTGGCTTACTTTCCTGTACAGCAGAAGCTTAACCTTATAAATCAACTATATTTTTCTACTGATAGATTTTATTTTTTCAAAATATTTGCTCACTCTTCCATTCAAACTCTTCCCCATTGGACCCATCCTTGCAAGAGGACTTTGTTTCCACCAAACTGCCACAAGGGCTGTCCTTGTAACTAATACTTTGTCCACTAGAATGTGATAGAAAAGAGTATAAAATTTCTGATCAGAAGCTTTAAGAGCAAGTGCCACTGCCATTGTGCTTTTCTGTCTGATATGAGATTGACATAGAGCCTGGTTCTCCATTCTGGATCCTAGAATGAAGAGCAGGAAAGAGGAGAGCCACAGTCGACTCACAATGGATATCATTAGACCAAGGATGCAACATTTATGGTTACAAACAGTTGAAGCCTAGGGATTGGTTGTTAGGACAGCAAAACTTAATCTAAGTTGACTGATGCAATGCCTCTCCTCGGCTCCCTTTGTGCCTTATATGAGCATGCTCGGTTGCTCAGTTGTGTCCAACTCTTGGTGACCCCAGATGGACTGTAGCCTGCCAGGCTCCTCTGTCCATGGGATTTTCCAGGCAAGAATACTGGAGAGGGTTGCCATTTCCTACTCTAGGGGATCCTTCTGACCAATGGATCGAACCTGTTTCTTGGGTCTCCTGCATTGGCAGGTGAATTCTTTACCACTGCACTGCCTGTGAAGCCCCTTGTGCCTTATATATTGCCACCATAGAATGGTACACATTCCAATGAAGCATTGTTGAACTTTCTCCATTCACCCCTTCCTGCCACAACCCAGTCTCTAAAGGTGGAGACTCTGCGTGTCTTGACCATCACTGTGAACCCAGCAGTACCTAGTACTTGGATGAACCAACAGTAGGTTTATAATACATACTCGCTCAATGGAAATGGCTTTCAACCTTTTGTTGATGGGAAAGTCAGTTTTCCTAGGTGCCTTTCCCATAGTGGGAGGCCTAGAATGAATCACCATTTCCAAGTGTTTGTCTAATTAGTGAAGGGGAGAGAATAGCTTTCGCCTCCTTTCCTGTGAACACCTGTTTCTGATGTGTAGCTCAAGGTGGCCTTAGTCTATTAACAGTCCCACGTCCTACAGTTGGTTCTTGTTGACCTCACTATTGACTCAAACTCTGGAATTTCTCTTTATGGCACTACTGCTAAGCCAATCTTCCCATCCCAGATTTGGGCAGAGATGTCTCTGATGAACTTATTGATCCTCATGTGCCTCTCTGTCAATAAGCCCACTCATCTTTCCCTGGAGTCCGAGTTTACTTGTTTATTTGAGCCATGCTTTCCTCCCCGCTTTCTCATTTCTCATATCTGCTTTTTCTATCTCACCCTGTCCTCCAGCAACACCAAATTACTCCATTTCAAATCTTATCGCAAACTTCTGCCTGCTTCTGATTGATGCAGGCATTTATCGCTTCTAGCAAATTGAGCTTCATTGTGCTGGAGTCTAAAGGTGCCAGAGTAAGAAATAGCTTGGTCAGAAATTAGCACCTGCAATTTCGGGCATCTGCTATTGTAACTTTTGATTTCAGGATCACTGTAGTTTAAGACTCTGTATTTTCTTATTGATTTGTAGATGTCCTTTACATACTCTGGGAATTAATTTGTGAGTTAATGCTATATATCTCCAACAGGTTAAATCACTTGGTTTAGTCTTCTCACTTTGTGTATAGTACCTTTTTTTTCAAAGAGAAGGTTTTCATTTTAGTTTGTCAATCTTTCCTTTATGATTTTTTTAATCTCTTAAGAAATTCTTTCCAGTTATGAGGTCAGGAAGAAAGTGTACATTTTCTTCTAAAAATTATTTTTCACATTTAGATCTTAATCCCCCACAATTTAAAAAATTATGTATGGCTTGAAACAAAAGTACAATTTTTTTTTCATACAGAAGGCAAATTGTTCCCAAACAGTTGAAAGGTGGTACAGATGCATAATGCTCCCATTACTTCATTCATCTACATAGATGAATCTGCTTTTATTGTCTCTATTCACTCCTAGGGGATCACGGTTCTTACTCCTGCATCAGTACCATGTGCTCCAGTTACTACAGTTTAGCCATATCTTTCCTATCTTTTTTTTTTTTTTTTTGAAGAGAGTATGTGCCTATATGGTTCCATTTTTAATTAACTGCTTAATTTAGCTGGTCGTTCTGGGTCTTCATTGCTGTGCATGGTCCTCCTCTAGTCATGGCGAGCTGGGTGACTCTTTGTTGCGGCACACGGGCTTCTCACTGTGGTGGTTTCTCTTGTTGCAGAGCGCAGGCTTTTGGTGCAGTCTTCAGTAGTTGTGGTGCTCAGGCTCAGTAGTTATGGTACTGAGCTTGGTTGCTCCAAGGCCTGTGGAGTCTTTCTGGACCAGGGAGAGAATGCGTGTCCCCTACATGTGGCAGGCAGGTTCTTATCCACTGTGCCACCAGGGAAATCCTCTTCTCTATCTTTTAACCACATCTTTTCTTGTTCTTTTTTCAGAATTGCCTTGGCTATTCTTAGATTTTTTGCTCCTATGTGGAAATTTGGAATCAGCACAAGTTTCATGAAAAACCCCATCTGGATTTTGATTCGAATCCTATGGAGTTTAAAAATTAATTTATGTAGAATTGGCATCCTCATGATATGTCTCCCTTCTCATTCATAATATAGCTTGCCATTTATTCAGGCCTCCCAAAAATGTTTCAATATGCTTTGTAATTTTTTCATAAAATCTCACTTTTTTGGTTTAGATTTATTCCCAGGTACCTTGATTTTTGACTATATAAATACTATTAAAAAAAATCATTATACATTTTTCTGCTGCTGCTGCTGCTAAGTCGCTTCAGTCGTGTCCGACTCTGTGCAACCCCATAGACACCAGGCTGCCCCGGCCCTGGGATTCTCCAGGCAAGAACACTGGAGTGGGTTACCATTTCCTTCTCCAATGCATGAAAATGAAAAGTGAAAGTGAAGTTGCTCAGTCGTGTCCGACTCTTAGTGACCCCACGGACTGCAGCCTACCAGACTCCTCCATCCATGGGATTTTCCAGGCAAGAGTACTGGAGTGGGATGCCATTGCCTTCTCTGATACATTTTCTAGTTGGGCTATATTTGGTATATAAAAATTATCGATAGAATTAAAAAAAATTCGCACTTCAGTAAACCAACTGAACTAAAATATTTCATTTGTTCTAGTAATTTTTAGATTCTCTGAGATTTTTTGGTGGCAATCAAATTGTAGGCAGATAATGACATTTTTACCTTTTATTTTTCCAATCCTTATAGCAAATATTTCTTCTTTTGCCTATGAAATTGACTAGGATTGGCAGAAAAACAGGAGGGGAAATAACATTTGTGTGTTATTTCTAATTTTAATGGAAATTCCCTTGACATTTAGCCATGAATAAAAATGTTTAGTATAGCTTTTATTACTATTATATATATATACATATATATATATATATTTAGGTTAAAAAACCTATTTCTCATTTGCTAAAATTGTAGGAATGCCTGTTGAATTTTATTGGATAGTTTTCTGCAAATGTTGAGATAATATATAGGTTTTTATCTCTCAACATGCCAGTGTGATGCATCACATTGTCAAATTTTCTAACTTTTACCCATTCTTGTATAAATTCCTGGACTTTTATTACTATTATATATATATACATATATATATATATATTTAGGTTAAAAAACCTATTTCTCATTTGCTAAAATTGTAGGAATGCCTGTTGAATTTTATTGGATAGTTTTCTGCAAGTGTTGAGATAATATATAGGTTTTTATCTCTCAACATGCCAGTGTGATGCATCACATTGTCAAATTTTCTAACTTTTACCCATTCTTGTATAAATTCCTGGCCTAAATTGTATTTGATCAGATATTATGATATTTAAAAAGTTGGATTCAATGGACTGTTTTGTTTAGGGTATTCATATTAATATTTATAAGTGAAATTGGTCTGTAACCTTTTCCTTATACTGTCTGTGGAGGATTGCATCATTGTTAAGAATGATTTAATGCTATATTTCCCTTTTGTCAAGTTTGACCTTGAACCGGTGTGTGGAAGTGACTGTCAGTCCCCAACTTAAACTAAGAGATTTTAAGAGGCATTACAGTTCTATACTAGCTCCGTGACTTTTTCTCGGCCCCACAAATGAGCATATTCCACAAAGGGATTGCTCCTTTAGCCCGGATCCCTGAATGCAAGAACAGATGGAACACAGATGCAGCCTGGGCTGTGACCTCAGCTGACCTGTAGTCCACATGTAATATGAATGAGGAATAATCTTTGTATATGTAAGCCATGGAGATTTTGGGGTTTTCACTGCAGTAGAGCTAATTAATTATCCATATCTGGTTTTAGAATCAAGGTTAATATAGTCTCATAAAATGGTCCAGTAGCTTCCTTTTCTCTGAAAGAATTTATATAATGCAGAAATAGTCTGTTCCTTGAATGTGTGGCAAAATTTGATTATAAAACTGTCTGGGGGACTTCCCTGGTGATCCAGTGGTTAAGCGTCTGTCTTGCCACACAGGGGATGTAGGTTCGATCCCTAGTCAGGGAGCTAAGATCCCACATGCCATGGGGCAACTGAACCTGAGCCCCCGCTGCAACTGCTGAGCCTGTGCGCCACAGTGAAGATCCAGCATGCCACAACTAAGACCCAACGAAGCCAAATAAATACTTAAGAAAACTGTCTGGGCCTAGTACATTTTTGAGGGGGAGAAGAATTTTGAAAAATGACGCAACTAAAAAACAATTATTGACATAGTCAGATTTTCTGTTTTCTTCTCTGTCGATTTTTGTATGCTATACATTTACAGAAAAATTCTCCTTGTATCCATTTTATGTCAACCTAAAGTGATTTGTAAGAATCTATTATTATTAAACTTTTCTCGTATATTAATCCTTATCTAACAAGAATATTATTGGTACCATTTTTCTTGTTTTCGTAATCAATTTTGTGAAAAGTTTATCTCCGTAATTATTATTGTCAGAGAACTTGCTTATTCTTTGTTAAAACTTCTTGTCAAGTTTTTTCAGAAACTTCTTGTCACAACTGTTTTTTCCTATTTCATTAATTCTGCTCTTATTTTTACTTGCTTATTTTTACTTTTTTGAGTTTTCTTTCTAGGTTTGAAACTGAATGCATAATTCATTTATTCTCAATATTTCTTACACTAGTTAGCATTAGAGAGTTGACTGCATATAGCAGAGACCCAAAATAACTATAGCTTAAATAAGGCAAAAGTTTATTTTTCTCACATGTGAAAACTTAGGAGGTAGGAGGTCTGGGGCTGGCATAGTCACTGTGCTTCACAAAAGCCTTAAGGACTGAGGAGCCTTCTGTTTCCTTGTTTGTAGGGTTTTGCTCTTGTCAGTGTGTTGCAAGATAATTTATCTCTATGACTGTTCCAGCAAGCATAAAGGAGAGGAAGAAAGGATTCCCTCCCATGAAGATATGACCTAGAAGTTATATGCATCCTGTCTGCTCATATCTCATTGGCAAGAATTCTTCTTATGACCACAGAAGAGGTGCTGGTAAATTTGGCTTTTGTTCTGAGAAACCCTATGTCCAGCTAAACATTAAGGGATCTGTTACTGTGGGAAGAAAGGACGGTGGATGCTGAGAACAACTAGCAATCCTGGTCACAGTCCATCCCTCTGTTACCCAAGCCTCCATGTGTACTCATCTTCCCAACCGTCCCTGCACCAAAGGACACAGCTCCAAGGTCCCCTGCAGTTACTGAACCTAACTCAAAATCTAGGACCTCTGGATTTTGGTCTCTTCCATTAGGTCCATGTGTGGCTCTTTATGGTGCAGTGAATTAAAAAGTGCAAGACAGGGACTTCCCTGGTGGTTCACCGGCTAAGACTCCATGCTCCCAATGCAGGGGGCTTGGTTCGATCCTTAGTTAGGGAACTGATCTTGCATGCCACAACTAAAGATCCTACATGATGCAGTGAAAATTGAAGATCACGCCTGCAACAACTAAGACCCGGTGTGGCCAAATAAATAAATAAAAATAGTTTAAAAAGATAAATTATCTGCCTCTCACATAGTCAATATACAGGGATGAAGGAGGATCAGAAGAACAATAATAAAAAGTCCCATTGGACAGAGGAGAAGGTGAAGCACAGAACAGCAAATGCTCCCTAACAGTTGATCAAACCCCATTGTCCATCCAGCAGGATTCCCTGTCTTGGAGGAACTCTGTAATTCATCATCTTTGATGTCTTCTGGCATTACTATTTTGGATGTTCTTCTTGCCCATGATCCTCCCTGGACACATGTGAGGAGGGCCACTCAGAACAGGTTCTCCTTGTGGATAAGAAAGTTTTGGAACCCACTGGTTGGTACATGTCAAGTCAATTCTTTGTCAAACACCCACAGCCAGCTCTTTCTCTTAGAAATAAACTTTTAAACCTGTTTTGAATTTACTGCTGGGCTTTGCTCATTACTCTGTCTTTCAACTTAGTGACAGCTAACTAGTTATACTTAAAAACAAAGACTTCATTCATCTAATCGTTTCCTTGAGGCTCGCTAAAATTTTCTGGCAAAAACATCTTTTAAAAGAAGGTGTTGAATAAGTTTGAGGGCCATGGTTTTATCTGCTAAGTCTGACACTACAGAGCTATCACTTCTAATAGCTGTATTTGGCAGTATGGAAGCTATTTTCAACCCTGAAAAACCCCAAACAAATAAGCTCCTGGTCAACTCAGACTATAAACCATAGGCAGAGTATGCTTCAATGCCAGCCAACTAGCTTTATTTTGGATTTATATCTCTTCTCTAGGATTTTGTTGAAAGATATAAGAAGTGATAATTCAGACCAACATACTATATATATTATATATGTACTCCTCTAGCAATACAGCCTCACTGAATCTGTGCTCTATCTTCTGAAGCAGTGCAAGGCTGTTTTGCCAAATATTTAGTCTCTATGTAACAAGGATTACTAACTTTCCAACAGGTAATATCTGAGTCAACACTGCTTTCACCCAAGCAGTATTTGTTGTGTTCAGCACTCTACTTTAAGGTACCAAAATTAGATAAGTCTGTGTTTAACAGAAATGGTGGCTTTAACAGAACAAATATTTATTTCTTACACAAAATGCTAGAAGTAGACAGTCCAGGTCTAAAAGGAGGAGGAGGTTCTTCTCCATGAAATCCTTAGGGACTCAGGATCTTTTGTCTTTTTGCTCTAGCAGTCTTCAAGGTGTTGCACTTGTCCTTAGGCCTTTATTTTTTATTTTAAAATTTTATTTATTATTATTTTGGCTACACTGGGTCTTCATTGCTGTTCACAGGCTTTCTCTAGTTTCAGCAAGCAGGGGCTCCTCTCTAGTTGTTGTGCATGGACTTGTCTCTGTTGTGGCTTCTCCTGTTGTGGAGCATGGGCCGTAGGGCACACGCGCTTCAGTAGCTGTGGCACACAGACTCGGTTGCTCCACGGCATGTGGGATCTTCTTGGACCAGGGAGTGAAGCCGTGTCCTCTGCCTTGGAAGACAGGCTCTTAACCACTGGACCACCAGGGAAGCCCTCCTTATTCCTTTAGAAGAGCCACAGCATAGAGTAATGGTTTGTCTGGGACTTCTTTGGTTTTCTTCTTCCCTGGTGGCTTAGAGGTTAAAGCGTCTGCCTCCAATGCAGAGACCCGGGTTCAATCCCTGGGTCGGGAAGATCCCCTGGAGAAGGAAATGGTAACCCACTCCAGTATTCTTCCCTGGAGAATCCCATGGATGGAGAAGCCTGGTAGGCTACAGTCCATGGGGTCGCAAAGAGTCAGACACGACTGAGCGACTTCACTTACTTACTTACTTACTTTGGTTTTAGCACCGAAAGTCCTATGTTCTAGGAATCCCCTCCATGCTGGGAAAACGTGTATAGCTGTTCACTACTCTGTATTCACCCCAATTAGAAGCATTGTGATAACAATTCTGATGCAAACCATCCAGAGTTAGCATCAAATCCCATAAGTTAAGGGCTTATCCTTTCACAAGACTGACCTTCCTTTAGATAGAAGCTGCAAGGGGGTCCAGGCCACCCAAACTTCTGACCAATTGGCTACTAATCTTGGAAGTTCCCACAACTCCACACAGGGGTGATAACTTGTTAGAGTGATCCATAGCACTCCCTGAAAGTATGATATTTATAGGTTCAAAAGGATACACATAGGAAGGGGTCTAGAAACATCCTGATCCAGAGCTTCCATGGCCATGCCCATGGGGTCAGAGTGCATCACTCTCCTGGCACATCAGTGTGTGCACCAGTCTGGAAGCTCCTCTGAGCTTTGGTGTCCAGAGTTTTTATTAAATGGGCACGATTGATTGAATCATTGACCACTTAATAAAATTCAGTATCGAGCACACTGCTCCCTCTCCAGATGTTGAGTACTTGTAAGTCTCAGCCTTCTAAACATGTGCTTGGTCTATCTAGTGATCAGCCCCCATCCTGGTGCACTCAAGGGTCCCATCCTCAGTCATTTCATTAGCATCATAGAGATGCTCTCACCACCTAGGAAATCTCCAGGGTTTTTGAAGCTTCAGGCCAGGAACCTGGGACAAAGACCAGACAAATTACTTAAACTGTATCATCACCACCATGTTTACATTTCCACCAGCAGGAAGGTGAAAAGTGTCAAGAAATCCCTTTGAGAACATAATCAGAAAACTGTACATATTACTTTGGTTTACAGTCCACTGGCCAGAATGTCAACACTGGCCTTCAGACTATGAGAAAGGCTGGGAAACATGGTCTTCATTCTGAGCAGCTGTGTGTCTAAAAACCAGAGGTCTTATTATTACAAGAAAGAGGAATGATGGACACTGAGGTACAGTTCCCAGTCTAAGCCATATTTATTTCTTTGGTAATTTATGAAGCCTACACATTTTCTTTGATGTCCTGTTTTAGCTTGTAGCACACTATGAGATTGGTATGTAGTATTTTCATTACTTCTCAGTTCTAAATATTTTGTAATTCTCTTGTGATTTCCTCTATATCCCACTTAAATTCACAAAACAATATTTTCTTTTTAGTAGGCAGTTTGATGATTGAAAATCGAATTCCATTGCTATCATAGAATATGAGCTAATGATATCAAGTCTTTGAAATTTATTGACTGTCTTTCGAAAGGTTGCCGCTGCGAGCTGTGTTATGCAGGGATTCTTGACCTCTGGAGGAGAGGATTTCGATCCAGAGTCAGAGATGAGGCTTGACTGTTTGGAGATTTTTTTGTAGCAAAGTTTTATTAAAGTATAATTGAGATAGGGAAAGCTTCTGACATAGACATTAGAAGGGGACAGAAAGAGTGCCCCCTTGCTAGTTTTTAACAAGATGTTTTAAGTCTGTTCAGTTCAGTTCACTCAGTCATGTTCAATTCTTTGCAGCCCCATGGACTGCAGCATGCCAGGCCTCTCTGTTCATCACCAGCTTCCAGAGTTTTCTCAAACTCATGTCCATCGAGTTGATGATGCCATCCAACCATCTCATCCTCTGCCGTCCCCTTCTCCTTCTGCCTTCAATCTTTCCCAGCATCGGGGTCTTTTCCAGTGAGTCCGTTCTTTGCATCAAGTGGCCAAAGTACTGGAGTTTCGGCTTCAGCACCAGTCCTTCCAATGAACACCCAGGACTGATCTCCTTTAAGATGGACTGGTTGGATCTCCTTGCAGTCCAAGGGACTCTCAAGAGTCTTCTCCAACACCACAGCTCAAAAGCATCAATTCTTTGGTGCTCAGCTTTCTTTATAGTCCAACTCTCACATGACTACTGGAAAAACCATAGCTTTGACTAGATGAACCTTGTTGGCAAAGTAATATCTCTGCTTTTTAATATGATGTCTAAGTTGGTCATAACTTTCCTTCCAAGGATTAAGTGTCTTTTAATTTCATGGCTGCAGTCACCATCTGCAGTGATTTTGGAGTCACCCAAAATAAAGTCTGTCACTGTTTCCATTGTTTCCCCATCTATTTGCCATGAAGTGATGGGACCAGATGCCATGATCTTAATTTTCTGAATGTTGAATTTTAAGCCAACTTTTTCACTCTTCTCTTTCACTTTCAAGAGGAGGCTCTTTAGTTCTTCACTTTCTGCCATAAGGGTGGTGTCACCTGCATATCTGAGGTTATTGGTATTTCTCCCGGCAATCTCGATTCCAGCTTGTGCTTCATCCAGCCCAGCATTTCGCATAATGTACTCTGCATATAAGTTAAACAAGCAGGATGACAATATACAGCCTTGACTATTCCTTTCCCAATTTGGAGCCAGTCTGTTGTTCCAAGTCCAGTTCTAACTTTTGCTTCTTGACCTGCAAAAAAAATTTCTCCCGGCAATCTCGATTCCAGCTTGTGCTTCATCCAGCCCAGCATTTCGCATAATGTACTCTGCATATAAGTTAAACAAGCAGGATGACAATATACAGCCTTGACTATTCCTTTCCCAATTTGGAGCCAGTCTGTTGTTCCAAGTCCAGTTCTAACTTTTGCTTCTTGACCTGCAAAAAAAAGTTTCTCAACAAGATTATGTTTGTTATTGAGCTGCTAATCAGATAAGAGAGACACCTCAAGGCTGAGGGAGTTTTACCAGGCCCCTCTCCCACAATATGCATTTTTGAGATAAGATGGCACGAGGTTTGTCATCCCTGGCTATAAAACAATTGACATGAATACTGGTTTGTTGAGCCATTATCAGCCCAAGGTTTGAGAAAGGGAAAAAAAAGGTTAATCTTAGATAGAACTGGTTTCATCAACAGAGAAGGGGGAAAAAAAAAGTCTGCCATTTGCAGTTTATTTCCTCTTGCTGCTTGGGGACCTCTGGCCTTCCTACCTGTTACCCTCTCACTTTGACAAAGACTTACTATATGATCAATTTTTGTAAATTTTTGATATAAGCTAAAAAAAGGTCTCTATTGTCTGATGCAAGATTAAAATATGAACTTTCATCATTTGTGTGGATCAAGTCTATATCTTTTTCCAAAAATGTAGGATTAGATTGTACATATTATCATGCAAATTTCTTTTTAAAATGTAATACTATAGAAATATTTCCATGTAGATACTTTAGGACCTGGTGTGTGTGTGCTAAGTCACTTAGTCGTGTGTGTCTCTTTGCGACCCTATGAACAGTAGCCCTCCAGGCTCCTCTGTCCATGGGATTCTCCAGACAAGAATACTGGAGTGAGTCACCATGCCCTCCTGCAGGGGATCTTCCCAACCGAGGGATTGAACCCACATCTCTTAAGTCTCCTGCATGGGCAGGCAAGTTCTTTACCACTAGCGCTGTTGGTACATAGCCTTAATTATTTCAATAGGATAAATTCCATGTGTGGAATTGCTCCTTCAAAGGGTATGCTTTAAAAAATTTTTTCTTTTATGTGATAAAAGTCACATAAAACATACTATTTTGACTATATTTGACTGTACATTGCAGTGGCACTAAGTACATTCACACTGTTGTGTGACTCTCACCATTATGCATCTCCTGAATTTTTCACCTTCCTAAACTGAAACTCTGCACCCTCTAAACACCAAGTCCCCTTTGCCCATCCCCCAGCCCCTGGCATCTACCACTGCACTTTCTGACTATGAATTTGACCCTTCTAGTACCTCATATGGAGAAGGCAATGGCATCCCACTCTAGTACTCTTGCCTGGAAACTCCCATGGACGGAGGAGCCTGGTGGGCTGCAGTCTATGGGGTCGCTGAGTCAGACACGACTGAGCGACTTCACTTTCACTTTTCACTTTCATGCATTGGAGAAGGAAACGGCAACCCACTCCAGTGTTCTTGCCTGGAGAATCCCAGGGATGGTGGGGCCCCATGGGCTGCCGTCTGTGGGGTCACACAGAGTCGGACACGACTGAAGAGACTTAGCAGCAGCAGCAGCAGCAGTACCTCATATAGTAACACACATATACAGAATCTAGAAAAGACAGTGCAGGTGAACCTATCTTCAAAGCAGAAATAGAGACACAGATGGAGAGAACAAACATATGGCTACCAACAGGGGAAGGGGGTGGGAATAAATTGGGAGACTGGGGTCAACAGCTATACTTCCCTGGTAAAGAATGGTAAAGAATCTGCCTGCAAGGTAGGAGACCCAGGTTCAACCCCGGGTTTGGAAAGATCCCCTGGAGAAGGGAACGGCAACCCACTCCAGTATTCTTACCTGAAGAATTCCATGCACAGAGGAGCCTGGCTGGCTACAGTCCAGAGGGTCACAAAGAGCTGGACACGACTGAGCAGCCAGCACCTGACTTTGGCTTCCCTAGGGGCTCGGATGGTAAAGAATCCACCTGTAGTGCTGGAGACCTGGGTTTGATCCCTGGATCCCCTGGAGAAAGGAATGGCTACCGACTCCAGTAGTCTTGCCTGGATACCACTCTGTGAGATGCTAAAAACCTATACACTACTATGTATAAAATACATAACTAATGAGACCTTACTGTCTGGCACAGGGGTTGAGCGGGGGAGCGGACAGGGAGGAACAGTTTGTTTGTAGGACATATATTAAGTTAATCCAAGTAGCACTGAAGAATATATATTACCATATGAAAAATAGATAGTGGAAAGCTGCTGTATAACACAGGGAGCTCAAACTGGCGCTCTGTGACAACCTAGAGGGATGGGACAGGGGCTGGGGTGGGAGGGAGGTTCAAGAGGGAGGGGCTATATGTATACTTAGGGCTGATTCATGTTATTGTATGGAGAAAAGAACACAACATTGTAAAGCAATTATCCTCCAATTAAAAATAAATTAAAAAAATGCATTCCAATATATAGTAGGTACAGGCAAATACTGTTTGATTCAAAAGGTATGCTTTTTAAAAAGGCTTCTTCTAAATTACTGCCGTGGTTGTCAGTTTGCCTGCAAGAGGGGTCAAACCAGTTTTCACTTCCTTCCATCTTGGAGAACACTGTCCATTTCTTACACCATCTCGAGCACTGTGTATTAAATATCATCATAATTTTATTTTTGCTGATGGTCAAAGTATCTCCTTTGGCTAATGAGGAGACAGAAGCTTGAGCATGTACAGCAGCTGGCAAAATAAAGCTGAGGGAGCTCCGGGAATGGATCCTGCCTCTCATTTCCTGCCCAGGACAGGGGGTGGAAAAATGACAAAATCCAGCTGTGCCTGTCTTTTTCATCCAGAATTGTGAATTCTAGAGTTTGTTTATTCCATCCAGCACCGACTGAGCTGAAATTTTGTGAAAGAGGTGTCCTTCTCCGGAGGGATGAACCAAACCTGCCGGGCTCTATGCCTCATCCCAGGACAGCAGAGCTTGACAAATATGTTTCAGCCAAATGCCTTTTCTTAGCTGGAAGCCAGAGAACAATCAAGTTCCTCTTTTGCTGGCTGTGTAGCTCAGCTGGGTCCTAGGAGCTCTGGTCTCTGCCTGAATATTTTTAAGACTTCCTTTCAGAAGCTGGCAGCAAGGGGACCACCCACCTCTCCCAGTTAAGGTTATTGGTCCTTTGGAAGCAGAGATGTAACTTAAGTACAGAAACTAAAACAACAATTGAACATTCATGCTTCTGGTCCCATTTAAGCCTCACATCACTCTGTGAACTAAGAGTGATTATTGTTCCTCTTTCATAAATGAGTATGCTGAGGGTTAAAAAAGGCTAGGGAAATTTTGCTGGTTTACACAGCTAGAAAGAGGCACCTCTCCGATTACCTTCCTTGTGTAGCCTGCTATCCTTTATCAGTTGCCATCAACATTACTCTATTTTCTTAAAACACTGATCACAATGTGCAACTTTTTGCTGTCTTTATCTACTTATTGTGTTAGACAGTCTCCAGTGTGGCACCCCATGATCCTCACCTCCTAGTATTCATGTTATTGTACAGTCTCCTCCCACTTTGAATCATACTGGTGTGAATGATAGAGTCTAGAAGAAGATGACATATGACTTTCAAGGTCACATCATGAAGGGTAGAGTTCTGCCCTGCTTCAGGAATCCAGCAGCCCTTGCCATGGGGACACTTAAGCATCCCAGGGAGAGACCCATATGAAGAGTAACCAGGGCCTCCTGCCAAAAACCGGGACGAATTTGCCAGCCACATGAATGACGCACCTTGGAGGTGATCCATCAACCCAGTGAAGCCTTTGGATGACTGCAGCCAAAATGACTTTAACTGCAGACAGTCTCACAAGAGACATTCAGCCAGAACCTCCCAGTCAAGCTGCTCCTAAGTATCTGACCCACATGTGATCACATTTGAGCTACTAGAATTGAAAGCGTGATATATGATAAATGTTTATTGTTGTTGGAAGCGATCTGTCATATAGCAATAGATAACTTAAGACACTCTGTCTGTTCCCCCGGCAGACTGTGAACGCTGTGAGGGCAGGGCCCATGTCTCTCTGATTCACCACTCTCACACCTAGAATGATGCCCAGCACACAACAGCAACTTCATACATATTTAGTGAATAATGAATCACTGAAAGACAAAATAGAGGTCAAAAATCTTCATGCTCTCTCCTCACTTCTAGAGACTTCCCACAGACTCTATTGCTTCTCTTTCTTCATGGAGTTCAGTCCCACACAGCCACCTGGGAAGTGGGCTTTTTCCTGCTGCCTACACAGCAATTCATAGTTAATTAAACCTTTGCATAAACACAACAAGGGAGGATGTAAAAGTAATGAGCTGACAGCCCAGTGTGTATTACGTGGGGCTGAGAAGAGAATTTAATTTAGAGAAGAATTATGCACAGGCGGAAAAGCGGTCCATTAAAACAAACCAACTGTCTGGAAAGAGATAAAAATGGATTCTGCATCCTGCGAAATAAATAGCAAAACTTCTCACTCTGGGCGCTTTGGGATCCTCAGAGATGAGCCCGAGGATGACTGGGAAAGGGAAACACTGGATTAGGGAGACGGAGGTGCAAAAGGGGGCCCCTCCAGTTCTCCCATGTGGGTTGCAAGATGTCTTGCTGGAGCTTGGCCCTCGAACTAGAATTGCTTTGCCCACAAACTCTGTCTTAGTGTGGGTTTCCCCCAGAGTGGACACTAAGCTGTGGATTCTGGTGCAAGCACTTTATTGGGAGTTGCCAGGCATACAAGTAGATGGGGAATTAATCTAAGGAAGGAAAGGCAGTACATAAAGAATGGGTTATTATTCCAGCTACTATGGGGTCATAAAGAATAGGATACGACTGAGCGATTGAACACCACCACCACCACACTAAGCCACTGGAGGTTAACTCCATGGGGGAAAACTTTTGAGAGACCTCAAAAAACACATACGTTAGATTTATCTCAAAAGGTGAGGGAGCTGGGATAGTTGTACCTCCATGCCCATAGGGGGATGTTAACTCTTAAGCACGAGGTAGATGCTTACCATGGCAAAAAGCCTGAAGGCAGGCCACTGGCAAAGTTGTAGGTGTCACTGCTGGAAGTGAGGCTGGTGTGCATAGAAAAAGTAAGGGGACTTGGGGATTACGGCTGGGGAGTTGAAGAGAATTGGCTACATCATTCCTGACTCCTAAAGAACCCTGCAAGTTCGACTCGTGGGCCCCTAGATTCCAAAGACCCAGAGGCCCTCACTGACTTTGTTGGCCACTTCTCTATCCCAAATCAAGTCAGTTCTACTCTTCCATCATTAAAAAATATATATACATATACATATATATGTATAACTTATTTATTTATTTATTTGGCTGTGCCGGGTCTTATTTGCGGCACTCGGGATCTTTGATTTTTGTTGTATGAGGGATCTAGTTCCCTGACCAGGGATTGAACCCAGCCCTCCCCCTGCATTGGGAGTGCAGAGTCTTAGCCACTGGGCCACCAGGGAAGTCCCTGTCACTTTTAATATTCTCATTTTCATTATCTTACTTCATTTTACCTGGATCATCCATTTACTCCACAGACTTATTTCTAGCCCCCTGAGCTATGTGCTGGGGACACAGAGTGAACAAACTTGATGTGGAAATGACAGTCTGGCCTTTAGTTCAGTCGCTCAGTCGTATCCGACTCTTTGCGACCCCATGAATTGCAGCACGCCAGGCCTCCCTGTCCATCACCATCTCCCGGAGTTCACTCNGTTTTCCTCTATTTCTTTGCACTGATCACTGAGGAAGGCTTTCTTATCTCTCCTTGCTATTCTCTGGAAATTCGCATTCAAATGGGTGATGTGAAGTCGCTTAGTGGTGTCTGACTCTTTGCGACCCAATGGACTGTAGCCTATCAGGCCCCTCCGTCCATGGGATTTTCCAGACAAGAGTGCTGGTGATTGCCATTTCCTTCTCCAGGGGATCTTCCTGACCCAGATATCGAACCCAGGTCTCCCGCATTCCAGGCAGACGCTTTACTGTCTGAGCCACCAGGGAAGCCATTCAAATGGGTATATCATTCTTTTTCTCCTTTGCCTTTAGTTTCTGTTCTTTTCTCAGCTATTTGTAAGGCCTCCTTAGACAACCATTTTGCCTTTTTGCATTTCTTTTTCTTGGAGATAGTCTTGATCACTGCCTCCTGTACAATTCATGAAGCTCTGTCCATAGTTTTTCAAGCACTCTGTCTATCAGAACTAATCCCTTCAGCATATGTGTCACTTCCACTGTATAATCATATGGGATTTGATTTAAGTCACAGTCCATGGAATTCTCCAGGCCAGAATACTGGACTGCGTAGCTACTTGAGAGGATCTTCCCAACCCAGGGATCGAACCCAGATCTCCCACATTGCAGGCAGAGTAAGCTATCAGGGAAGTCCATGTTGGCTGTACATATCTATAGAAATTAAGAGGAAGCCCATTTATTTAGATTTATACCTTTGTCTTGTGCGCTTGTTTTATTTCATCTGTCTTAAGGGAAATTTTAATGAGGAACAAGTACAATATATATATACTGAGCTCTGGTGAGTTCACCCATTCAGAGATTGTAAACTGCTATTTTGTTTTGATTTAAATCTGAAAGCTAGAAAGAGGGGAGTGATGTGGATGGTGTGGGAAACAGCATGGGACGTGGCTGTGAGGGGGTCCAGTGTTGGCCTCAGTTAGGATTACATTATGTCCCCTCCATACAAACCTTCAAGTTGCAAACTTTCAAAATGTGAATGTATGTTTGCCTGTCCAGTCATGTATGCTGGTTCTGTCTGAGGAGTCACTGTTAGTTTTTGAGGCACACAACCCAATCTGTTCAAGAAGGTTGCAGTAGCAACCTTCAGAATACAATCCAGTGTTGCCATGCCATCTATGACCAATTAAAAAAAAAAAAAAAAGGGTTACTCTCCAGACATCACTTGATCATTTTTTCAAGAGGGTAGATGGAATTGAATCCAGCAAGGAACCAGAACCTGTGCCATCAATGTCAGGCATGAGTGAAGTTATAGCTTGCCCTCCGTCTCCTATTGCTGACAATCCTTCAGCTCTACCATCTCCCACCTCTTCTCCCTCCTCCAGGCAGTAACTCTTCTTCCTGCTAACTTGATGCCAGGCCCTGTATGCCAGCTGCTGTAATGTACAACTGTACTTTTCAAGGCACTATACTGTAAAATTAAAAATGTTTTCTTTATTTATGTATTATTTGTGTGAAAAGTTTGCGTGAAAAGTTTTGCAAACCTATTATAATACAGTACCAATTGTGTTAGTTGGGTACCTAGGCTAACTTTGTTGGACTTAAAAACAAATTAGACTTATGAACACGTTCTTGGAATGGAACTCATTTGTATGTAGGGAATTTAGTGTAGTCTGTTTATCTCCATGGACAAACATTGAATATTTGGAGAAATACAGAGCTCTTAATACTGCCTATCTGTGCAAATTATTCTTTCTGGAGAGAGAAAAAAAAAGAGAGAGAGACATTCAAAACAAAACTGATGATTATGATTTAAAACTCCAATAACCAAAATATTCTGTTTTATTGCTATGTCCCCAGAGAGTCCCAAGAGCAGAAGGGTTTCAGTCAGACCAAGATGAAAAAGTTCTGCATATTTGAGGAAAATTGGGGATCCCAGCTGCCCTCAGTGAATATTTGGAAGTGAATGTTACAGTAGGATGATGATAAGCTATTTTGAGATTCAGGCTTGTCTACCCTGTTTCATGGCTTCCACAGATCGGTGTGTCTAGACCCAGCCTGAGGTCACCTGATTCCTGGGCCAGTCTTAGAAGAGGAAGAGTAGGGACTCCCATGGTCCTTGTTTACCAGGATGAGAAACTGAGTCAGTCTTCAGTGTTGAGCTCTGAGGTCCTGACATAGTTGTTGAAGTCCTACGTCTTCCCGAGTTTCCCTGGATGCCTCTCAGTCAAAACAAAGATGTGGGCTCCTGAGAAAAATGCAGGGTTCTTGTCTTTCCATTTGGTTCAGGGTCCAAGTGTAAGCTATTGCCTTGAGGTCCACTATATGCACTGCCCAGCTATTCTGCCTGATGCTCTAGCCTCTCTGCTGTTAATATGTATTTTTTCATGAAAAATTAAAATATTTTGGGCCATGAAAGTATCTCACTCCTCAGCCCACAATAGATTCAGCATTTATTGAAATAATAATTTCTATAATAGGAGTAAGTAGTGGTTTTTCAAGTTACAACACTTTTTTATATATTTATTATTTGGTATTCATTTGTAAAGAATAGTTTCTCTTATCCTTATTTATGTATGCATTTACTTTCATTTGTTCAATAATTTATAACCAATCAATATGGTTATTTATTTCGATGCTCAGAATTTCCCAAACTTGGAAGTGAAAGTCCTTTTAGGAATGTATGAGACCAAGCTAAGGAAGTTGGTATTAGGTATTGTGATCTCTTCCTTTATAAGTTAGTAGAAATAGTTGATAATTTGGGGCAAGGTTCAGTAGCCTGTACTTTTTGCAAGAGTTCCAAGTGATTCTATTTAGGTCACGTTTTAAGAAAAACTGAGATATGTTTGCATGTCCTTGGTTTCAAGTTTAAAGAGAGAATTTCATTCTCCACTGTCACTATCAGAGTACTTTTTCTTATCATTAGAAGCACTAAATGAATTATGTGTCTTAAAAGAAGCTAAGATGCAACCTTAATTACCTTTTGACCTTCCTGGGATGCAAATTAGCACTTTTTTTTTTTTTTTACTCTGTAACGTATGCCACTTAAATTCTTCTTTACGCTCTCCCAGAGAACACTATATTATCTATGCACTTTGCAGCTGAATCTAAAATGAAACTTTCTGTCTCTAAGAAATATGAACATACTGATACTCTTGATTTATAGAAGTAGTAAGTATCCTTTTAAAACTGCAAGATTGTTAAAGCCTGACCACAAATCCAATGGACTCTACTATAAGTTTTAATACCCAGAAAACAACTGTAAATAACCTACTCTTACACACTATGTATAGGACTAAAGAAATGACAAACACGTTCTTGTTATCATGGGATGTTTTTCTTTTCCAAGTACTCAGAGTCATATAAATAGATTACATCCTTTTCTGCACAGCTGGATTGCTTTATATCCTCTGTAACTGAATAATCCCATGCGGAAAGTAAGGGATCCTTTCCACTTCTCAGCTCATTTNTCAATCAACTCAGTCCTAGAAAATCAACATGAGGCATGTTGATTTACCTTTTCACTCAGCTGATGCAAACATCATCTACAAAAAATAGGGTCAAAGTCAGCTACTTTGATTTGTTTGAAATTCTGCATGATTTTCCTATTCGATCATTTTTGATGTACTTTTGCCTCAGTATAATCAATTCTTCACATTGAAGTCAAAGAAACTTTTTCATATGTTTCAGTTCAGTTCAGTTCAGCTGCTCAGTCGTGTCCGACTCTTTGTGACCCCATGAATCGCAGCACGCCAGGCCTCCCTGTCCACCACCATCTCCCGGAGTTCACTCAGATTCACGTCCATCAAGTCCGTGATGCCATCCAGCTATCTCATCCTCGGTCGTCCCCTTCTCCTCCTGCCCCCAATCCCTCCCAGCATCAGAGTCTCTTCCAATGAGTCAACTCTTCGCATGAGGTGGCCAAAGTACTGGAGTTTCAGCTTTAGCATCATTCCTTCCAAAGAAATCCCAGGGTTGATCTCCTTCAGAATGGACTGGTTGGATCTCCTTGCAGTCCCTAGGGAGTATCAAATAGCAGAACTCCCACAAAGGAAACTACTTGAATACAAGACCTGGCATCACCCAACTATCAGTAGCACCCTGTGCAGGATGCCTCACCCAAACAACAAACAAAACAAAAACACAAACCCAATCCTCAACAGACAAGAATACCACCTCGCCGAGCCTTGCCCATTGGAGGAAAAATGCAAAACACTCAGCATAAATCTTACCCTAAACGAAGCTTACACAAACCACTGTACCACCTTAGGAGGGAAGAAACCAAAGGAAAGAAAGAATTTAACCTTGAAGCCTAGGAAAAAGAGACCTCAAGCACGACAATTTAAAAAAAAAAATGAAAAGGCAGAGAAATACTTCACAAATGAATAAACAAACTAGAAACACAGAAATCCAAGTAAATGAGGAGGAAATGGGTAAACTGCTTGAAAAAGAGTTCAGAATAATGAGAATAAAGATCAAAAACCTTGAAAACAGAATGGAGAAAATGCAAGAATCAATCAACAAAACCTGGAAGAATTAAAGAATAAACATACAGAGACAAACAACACAGTTACTGAAATTAAAAATGCTCTAGAAGAAATCAAGAGCAGAATATCTGAAGCAGAAGATCAAATCAGTGAGTGAAAAGATAAAATGGTGGAAATAATTTCTGAAGAGCAGGATAAAGTAAAAAGAATGAAAAGAACTGAGGATAGTTTCAGAGACCTCTGGGACAATATCAAATGCACCAATATTCAAATTATAGGGGTCCCAGAAGAAGAAGAGAAAAAGAAAGGATATGAGAACATTTTTGAGGAGATTATAGTTGAAAATTTCCCCAACATGGAAAAGGAAATAGTCAATTAAGTTCAAGAGGCACAAAGAGTCCCAGACAGGATTCACTCAAGGAGAAACATGCCAAGACACATACTAATCAAACTAATAAAAATTAAACACAAAGAAAGAATATTAGCAGCAGCAAAGGAAAAGCAACAAGTAATATACAAGGGAAACCCCATACACTTAACAGCTGATCTTTCAGCAGAAACTCTGCAGGCTGGAAGGGAAAGGCAGGATATATTTAAAGTACTGAAAGGGAAAAATCTACAACAAATATTACTCTACCTAGCAAGGATCTCATTCAAAATTGATGGAGAAATCAAAAACTTTTCAGACAAGCAAAAGTTAAGAGAATTCAATACCACCAAACCAGCTTTACAACAAATGTTAAAGGGATTTATGTAGTAAAGAAATACAAGAGAAGAAAAAGATCTACAAAATCAAACCCCAAACAATTAAGAAAATGGCAATAGGAACATATATATCAACAATTACTTTAAATGTAAACAGATTAAATGCTCCAACCAAAAGATACAGACTGACTGAAAGGATACAAAAACAAGATCCATATATATGCAGTCTACAAGAAACCCATTTCAGACCTAAAGATACATATAGAATGAAAGTGAAAGGATGGTAAAATATATTCCATGCAAATAGAAAGTAAAGGAAAGCTGGAGTAGCAATCCTCATATCAGATAAAATAGACCTTAAAATAAAAAATATTAAAAGAGATAAGAAAGGACAGTACATAGTGATCAAGGGATCAATCCAAGAGGAAGACATAACACTGTAAATATCTACATACCCAACACAGGAGCACCTCAGTACATAAGACAAACACTAACAGATAATAAAAGGAGAAATTGACAGTAACACAATAATAGTTGGAGACTGTAATACCCCACTCACACCAGTGGACAGATCATCAAAACAGAAAATTAATAAGGAAACACAAGTCTTAAATGATACATTAGATGAGATGGACCTCATTGATATCTTCACGACATTCCATCCGAATGCATAAGAATACACCTTCTTCTCAAGTGCACATGGAACATTCTCCGGGATTGACCACATCTTGGGTCACGAATCAAACCTCAGTAAACTCAAGAAAATTGGAATAGTATCAAGCACCTTTTCTGATCACAATGCTATGAGACTAGAAATCAATGACAAGAAAAAGACTGTAAAATACATAAACACACGGAGATTAAACAATACATTTCTAAATAACCAACAGATTACTGAAGAAATAAAAAAAATTCTAGAAATAAATGTCAATGAAAACACAACAACTCTAAACCTATGGGATGCAGCAAAAGCAGTTTATAACGATATAATCCTACCTCAGGGAACAAGAAGAACATCAGACAACCTAAGTTTATACCTAAAACAACTGGAAAAAGAAGAAGAACAGCAACAACAAATTAGCAGAAGGAAAGAAATCATAAATATCAGAGCAGAAATAAAAGAGAAAGCAATAAAAGAAACAATAGTAAAGATTAATAAAACTAAAAGCTGGTTCTTTGAGAAGATAAACAAAATTGACAAACTTTTAGCCAGCCTCATCAAGAAAAAAAGAGAAAGGATCAAATCAACAAAATTAGAAATGAAAAAGGAGAGGTTGCAACAGACAATGCAGAAATACAAAGGATTATAAAAGACTAATATGAACAACTATATGGCAATAAAATGGATAGCCTGGAAGAAACGGAAAGGTTCTTAGAAAAGTTCAATCTTCCAAGACTGAACCAGGAAGAAATAGAAATTATGAACAACCAAATTACAAGCACTGAAATTGAAGATGTGATCAAAAATCTGTCCAAAAACAAAAGCCCAGGGCCAGATGACTTCACAGGAGAATTCTATCAAACATTTAGAGAAGAGCCAATGCCTATCCTTCTAAAACTCTTTCAAAAAATTTCAGAGGGAGGAACACTTCCAAACTCGTTCTACAAGACTACCATCACCCTGAAACCAAAACCAGACAAAGACAACACATACACAAACACGAAAACTAGAGGCCAGTATCACTGATGAACTTAGATGCAAAAATCCTCAACAAAGTTTTAGCAAACAGAATTAAACAACACATTAAAAAGTTCACATGCCATGATCAAGTTGGTTTTATTCCAGAGATGCAAGTATTCTTCAATATATACAAATCAATCAATGTGATACACCATATTAGCATATTGAAAAATAGAAAGCATATGATCATCTCAATAGATGCAGAAAAAGCCTTTGAAAAAATTCAGCACCCATTTATGATTAAAACTCTTCAAAATATGGGCATAGAAAGAACCTAACTCAACATAGTAAAGGCCATATATGATAAGCCTACAGCAAACATCATTCTCAATGGTGACAAACTGAAAGCATTCCCCTTAAGATCAGGGACAAGACAAGAGTGGCCACTTTCACCACTACTATTCAACATAGTTATGGAAGTCCTAGCTATAGCAATCAGAGAAGGAAAAGAAATAAAAGGAATCCAGATTGGAAAAGAGGAAGTAAAGCTCTCACTGTTTGCAGATGACATGATACTGTACACAGAAAACCCTAAAGATATTATCAGAAAATTGCTAGAGCTAATCCATGAATTTAGCAAAGTTGCAGGATATGAAATCAATACACAGAAATCACTTGCATTTCTATATGCTAACAATGAAAAATCAGAAAGAGAAATTTGCCAGGGGCCAGAGTGGGGAACTCCGCCCACGGCAAAGGTCATGAGGAAGGAGGCTTCGGCATACGCAAAGGCGTGATCAAGAGGACCTTAGTCGGCAAAGTAATGTCTCTGCTTTTGAATATACTATCCAGGTTGGTCATAACTTTAGAGTCCATAGTAACTCTTTAACATGCTCCCAGAAAAAACAAGTTGGAGTATAGGATTTACCAAAGCCATATAACTGCACAAGGCTCCCTGAATCCATACCACAGGCTCAGAACACCTCAGGAGATAACAAGCGCCTAAATCAGCCATTCTGTCAGAGGTATTGCAACAACAAGGATTTTGGGAAATCTCTTTCTGATTTGTCTGCAGCCTGAAGCCTCTTCTCTAATCCTAAAGTATTTACTGAAAGGAGGCACCCCCATGCTATCACACTTCCAGAAATTTATGGGGTAAATATCAAATTAGTACCTTAAATTAAGCCCAACTCGTAATGATATCTCTATGATATACACTGAAACTAAAAAGTAAACAACCATGTTGAATTTTTTTTAGAGACAAATTCATGCCCAATTAATCAGCACATGCCAGGAGAGGACCACACTGTTCATTCATTCATTCGCTGAAGAAACCTTTATTGAGCACTTATGTTCCAGAGGCTATACTAAACACTGAAAACTAGCAATCAAGAAAACAAGATGACATTTGAGGTCAGGAGAGCCAGGTCATGTAGGCTATGGTGAGGCATCTGGATTTTATTCTTTGTGAGATGCTATGACTCCAGTTCTTCACTCCTCCTTAAATACACGACTGTCATTATGTAACTTAGCATATGATTCTGGGCTTGGCTGTGTCACTTGCTTTCACCAATGGGATATTAGCAAACACTTCAAGTGCAGGCTTGAGAAACACTACATGATTGGGCTTCCTCACCCTAGCTCCTTTGCCTTGGCCAGCCTGCTGGGGACCAGAACTGTGGAACAGTGGCTGGGGCAATCCAATTATCCAGTTGAGAGATCAAACAATGTGCAGCTCACCCCTTGGTTTACTGTATGAACCTAACCAAGATCAGCTGAGCCCAATCCAATCAGCAGAACCTCTCATATTCGTGATTATACTCCACTGGGGTTTTGTGTTTTTTGCTATACAGTATTATTGAGACAATAGATAACAGATACAGATGTAAAATCATTGGCAGGTTTGAAGCCGAGAGGAGTATCATCTTATCAATGTTTTCAAAAGAATCCTCTGGTTATGGTATAAATAATACATCACAATATGATAAGGATAGAATCAGAGAATCTAAAATTATTCAAATATCAATGGCAATCTTTGGGTGGACTCAGAGTACATACCGACATTTTCTCAACATTTTCACAATAATAGTTTCATTAGGGGAGGTCGAGGACCTTGCAAATATCATGATAGATATTGAACACTTAAGCACTCCTATTTGATGTGGACAAGTCTTTATTGGATTTGTTACAGTATTGCCTCTGTTTTTAATTTTTTTGGCTGTGTGCCATGTGGGATCTTAGAGAAATGAACCTCCATCTCCTGCATTGGAAGGTGAAGTCTTAAAAGCTGGATTACCAGGGAGGCCCTAGCTCTTCTATTTCAACTGCAGCTGATATATTTTCCTTGGGGTAGCTTCCTTTAACTGTTAAACACTGTTTACTTTGGAGAAAACATCCTTGACACCCCCTAGATAAGACTAGATTACCCTGTTGTAAAACCTCCCCCAACACTTAACCATAATTGTGATTAAAAAATGACATAATCTGTTTAATATCTATCATAGTTCGCTGGAAGCTCCATGTGGGCAGGGGCCATGCCTGTCTTCCTTAGTCCTATCTCCCTGGCACAGCGCTTGGTACACAGAGGGCTCTCAATACATATTTATTATAATGATAGAGTCTAACTCCTACTAGGAAAAAATAGTTACATACGATATTAGTTAGTGTTGGCTAGGCTGTAGGAGGGGCTTCCCTTGTGGCTCAGATGGTTAAGAATCTGGGAGACTGGGTTCTATCCCTGGGTTGGGAAGATCCCCTGGAGAAGGGAATGGCTACTCCAGTATTCTTGCCTGGAGAATTCCATGGACAGAGGAGCCTGGTAGCTGTGGTCCACGGAGTCGCAAAGAGTTGGACACGACTGAGCAACTCACATACACAGACTGTAGTAATGGAACACAATAGAATGCTTTAAGTTTTTTAATATACAATTTAAAGTCTATACAAAAGTTGCAAGAATTGAGCCAAGGACTTCTATACTCTTAATTCAATTCTTCAGTTGTTACTGTTTTATCATATTTACTCTTTTGGTGTGTGTCTCTTTTCTGAGCCATTTGAGAGTAAGTTACAGATAGCATGGCAGCTGCTGCTGCTGCTGCTGCTGCTGCTAAGTCTCTTCAGTCGTGTCTGACTCTGTGCGACTCCATAGACGGCAGCCCACCAGGCTCCCCCATCCCTGGGATTCTCCAGGCAAGAACACTGGAGTGGGTTGCCATTTCCTTCTCCAATGCATGAAAGTGAAAAGTGAAAGTGAAGTTGCTCAGTCATGTCCGACTCTTAGCAACCCCATGGACTGCAGCCTACCAGGCTCCTCTGTCCATGGGATTTTCCAGGCAAGAGCACTGGAGTGGGGTGCCATTGCTAATTACTTCTAAATATTTCAGTGTGTATTTTCCCCAAAGACTCCTTTATATTATCCCAGTAAAAATAGAAGAAACAATGACATTAACATTGATACAGTAATACTATGGAATCCACAGATCCATTCAATCTTGCCAGTTGCATCAATAAACATCCTTTGGAAGCACCCTTGTGTTCCTGGTCCAGGATCCCACCTTATATTCAGTTGTCACATCTCGTTAGTCCACTCCAGTCTGGAACAGTCTCTCAGTTTTCCCATGTCTTTCATATCTTTGATATTTTTAAGGAACACTAGCCGGATACGTTATAGAATGTTTCTCAGATTATCTCCTTAGTCTGAAGTTTCTTCATGATTAAACTCTGGTCATATACTCTGGCAACCCACTCCAGTACTCTTGCCTGGAAAATCCCATGGATGGAGGAGCCTGGTAGGCTGCAGTCCATGATGTCGTTAAGAGTTGGACACAGCTGAGCGACTTCACTTTCATGAATTGGAGAAGGAAATGGCAACCCACTCCAGTGTTCTTGCTTGGAGAATCCCAGGGATGGGGGAGCCTGGTGGGCTGCTGTCTATGGGGTCGCAGAGTCCGACACGACTGAAGAGACTTAGCAGCAGCAGCATACATTCACTTGTAGATATTAAACATTGTGAGTTCACATTGATGTCTCCAATTTCAGTCCAGCTTCTAGCCTCCCTCCTTTCCATATTTTCATGTTCTTCCTCTGGTGATGAGATACCTGGCTTGCCTTGGGTACAACCAATAAGTCTGGTCACTTATTTTTCCCAACTGCCCAGAGTGCAACCAATCTCCTGATTACACAGACCAGCTCCTCTGCCTCGATTGCTACACATGTCACCCTCATGGGCTGTGTCTCTTATTTCATTGTGGCTTTGCTGGACAAACCCCACACCCCACAGCCTCCACCATCCCAACAGGGATGATGAGCCTGGACCTCAATACCTCAATGCTCGGGTGGACTAACTGAGCACCAACTCTGACTCCACAGACTCCCCCGATGGTACTGCCAGGTGTTTGTTTTTCGCTCACATAACAGTGTGGGCAGATGGAGAGCTTTTTGGTGTTGGAGGAGGTCAAGGAGAGGACGTGACCTCTGACTGACCTGCGAGCGGGACCAGGGCAGTCAGAGGCTTCCCCCTCTCCCCCGTCCGTTTTTTGGGCATGTAAGTTCTGCCCTCCATCCCCAGAGTGGGAACCATTTTCAAAGAGTCAGCCAGAGAGGATAAGGTGTTGAGAGCCTCTGGACCATGTCCATGGCTGAACCCTGCTAAGCCTCTAAACATTTAAGAGGCTGATGGGCAGGTGTGGAGGTCTATTCATCTTGAGGTGCCCAAGACAAGCCTCGTGAGTTGCTTCCTTAAAATCTGCCACCTGTTAACCTGGACCAGCTGTCTCCTTCTGCCGGATCTCAGCGTATGCGGGCTGGTTTTAGATTTCACCTGGGAAGCTCCAAGGTTGTGAATCAGCAGAAATGACAAAACTTGAATTCTCAGCCTGCTACTCTCACTCCTCAGCCTGGACTTTCCAGTCTGCCATCTTATGCTTTTTTCTGATTTATTAATTTTGTGTTCTCCTTCTGGTTGCACTGGATCTTCACTGCTGTGGGTGGGTTTTCTCCAGTTGTGGAGAGTAGGGACTACTCCCTGGCTGCGGTGTGTGGGGTTCTCATTGAAGTGGCTTTTCTTGTTGTGGGGCATGGGGTCTAGGGCATGGTTTCCGTGGTTGTGGCGTGGTTTAGTTGCCCTGCGATACGTGGAGTCCTCCCGACCCAGGGTATGGAACCCATGTCCCCTGCACTGGGAGGCAGATTCTTATCCACTGGACCACCAGGGAAGTCCTCGGCAGCCTTATTCTGATTAGAGAAATTTCACCTTGGTGACACTGATGTGTTCAGGTGGTGCTGTTTCACTTTTTACCCAAAACTTCCCACCTTTCCCGGTCCCTGTCTCCTTTAATAGGAGAGACNGGGGCTGGACCCCGGCAGAAATTAAGGAATCAACCCCATTGACCATTGTAACAAAAAGATTTAAATATCTAGGAATAAACTTACCTAAGGAGACAAAAGAACTGTACACCAAAAATTATAAGACACTGATGAAAGAAATCAAAGATGACATAAACAGATGGAGAGATATTCCATATTCCTGGGTAGGAAGAATCAACATTGTGAAAATGACTATACTACCAAATGCAATCTACAGATTCAGTGTGATACTTATCAAATTACCTAGGGCACTTCTCACAGAACTAGAACAAAAAAATTCACAATTCATATGGAAACAAAAGACCCCGAATAGCCAAAACAGTCTTGAGAAAGAAGAAAGGAGCTGGAGGAATCAACCTTCCTGACTTCAGGTTACACTACAAAGCTACAGTCATCAAGATGGTATGGTACTGTCAAGAAAACAGAAATATAGACCAATGAGACAAGATAGAAAGCCCAGAAATAAACCCATGCACCTATGGGTACCTTATATTCTACAGAGGAGGCAAGAATATATAATGGGGCAAAGACAGCCTCTTCAATAAATGGTGCTGGGGAAACTGGAAAGCTACATGTAAAAGAATGAAATTAGAACACTTCCCAACACCATATACAAAGATAAACTCAAAATGTATTAAAGACCTAAATGTAAGACCAGAAACTATAAAACTCTTAGAGGAAAACATAGATAGAACACTTGATAACATAAATCAAAACAAGATCCCCTATGACCCACCTCCAAGAGTAATGGAAATAAAAACAAAAGTAAACAAGTGGGACATGATTAAACTTAAAAGCTTTTGCACAGCAAAAGAAACTATAAGCAAGGTAAAAAGACAACACTCAGAATGGGAGAAAATAATAGCAACTGAAACAACTGACAAAGGATTAATTTCCAAAATATACAAGCAGCTCATTCAACTCAATAACAGAAAAACAAGCAGTCCAATCAAAAAGTGGAAAAAAGACCTAAACAGACATTTCTCCAAAGAAGATATGCAGATGGCTAACAAACACATGAAAAGATGCTCAACATTGCTCATTATTAGAAAAATGCAAATCAAAACCACAATGAGATTTCAACTCACACCTGTCAGAATGGCCATCATCAAAAAGTCTAAAAACAATAAATTGTGGAGAGGGTGTGGAGAAAAGGGAATGCTCTTGTACTGGAGCAGCAGCTGTGCAGCACTGGAGTGGTGGCTGCATGGCACTGGAGTGACTTTGAGGAGATATCCCACATCCAAGGGCAAAGGAGAAGCCCCAGCAAGATAGTAGGAGGGGCAAAATCATGTTTAGAATCAAACTCCATACCCATCAGAGATGCTCAGAGGGCTCAGATAAACCTTGTGCACACCAGGACCCAGAGATCCCACAGAGACTGAGACAGAACTGTGTTTGAATGTCTACTGTGGAGGTATCAGTCAGCAGTGGACTGCTGCAGGGGTGGGGGCTCTGGGTGCAGTAGATCTGGGCACGGCATAAGCCCCCTCGGAGGAGATCGCCACTAACCCCACCATAGAGCCACCAGAACTTACACAGCACTGGGAAACAGACTCTTGGAGAGCACAAATAAAACCTTGTGCATACCAGGACCCAGGAGAAAGGAGCAGTGACCCCAGAAGAGACTGACCTAATCTTGCCAGTGACTGTCCAGGGGTCTCTGGTAGAGACATGGGTCAGCAGTGACCTGCAGCAGGGTTAGGGGCTTTGAATGCAGCAGTGTGTGCATGGGACTTTTTGAAGGAGGCTGCCATTATCTTCATTAGCTCCAACATAGTTTGGCCTCAGGTCAAACAACAGGGAGGGAAAACATCCTCACCCATCAACAAAAAATAGGATTAAAGAGGTACTGAGCATGGCCCCGCCCATCAGAACAAGACCCAGTTTCCCCCTCAGTCAGTCTCTCCCATTAGGAAGCTTCCATAAGCCTCTTATCCTTCTCCATCAGAGGGCAGACAGAATGAAAATCACAGTCACAGAAAACTAACCAATCTGATCACATGGACCACAGCCTTGTCTAACTCAGTGAAACTATGAGCCATGCCATGTAGGGCCAACCAAGATGGACAGGTCATGGTGGAGAGTTCTGACAAAAGGTGGTCCATTGGAGAAGGGAATGGCAAACCACTTCAGTATTCTTGCCTTGAGAACCCCATGAACAGTATGAAAAGGTGAAAAGAAAGGGCACTGAAAGAGGAACTCCTCAGGTCAGTAGGTGCCCAAGATGCTCCTGAAGATCAGTGGAGAAATAACTCCAAAAAGAATGAAGAGATAGAGCCAAAGCAAAAACAACACCCAGTTGTCGATGTGACTGGTGATTGAAGTAAATTTCAATGCTGTAAAGAGCAATACTGCATAGGAACCTGGAATGTTAGGTCCATGAATCAAGGCAAATTTGAAGTGGTCAAATAGGAGATGGCAAGAGTGAACATCGACATTTTAGGAATCAGGGAACTAAAAGGGATGGGAATGGGTGAATTTAACTCAGATGATCATTATATCTACTACTGTGGAAAAGAATCACTTAGAAGAAATGGAGTACCCATCACAGTCAACAAGGGAGTCTGAAATACTATACTTGGAAGCAATCTCAAAAACGACAAAATGACCTATGTTTGTTTCCAAGGCAAACCATTCAATATCATAGTAATCTAAGTCTATGCCCTAACCAGTAATACTGATGAACCTGAAGTTGAACGGTTAGTTCTAAAAGACATTCTAGAACTAACACCGAAAAAAGATGTCCCTTTCATTATAGGGAACTGGAATGCAAAAGGAGGAAGTCAAGAAATACCCGAAGTGACAGGTAAACTTGGCCTTGGAGTACAGAATGAAACAGGGCAAAGGCTAATAGAGCTCTGCCAAGAGAACACACTGGTCATAGCAAACACCCACTTCCAACAACACAAGAGAAGACTCTACACATGGACATCACCAGATGGTCAACACCAATATCAGATTGATTATATTCTTTGCAGTCAAAGATGGAGAAGCTTTATACAGTCAGGAAAAACAAACCTGGGAGCTGACTGTGGCTCAGATCATGAACTCCTTATTGCCAAATTCAGACTTAAATTGAAGAAAGTGGGAAAAACCACTAGACCATTCAGGTATGACCTAAATCAAATCCCTTACGATTATACAGTGGAAGTGACAAATAGATTCAAGGGATTAGATCTGATAGACAAACTGCCTGAAGAACTATCAACAGAGGTTTGTGACAGTGTACAGGAGGCAGTGATCAAGACCATGTCCAAGAAAAAGACGTGCAAAAAGGCAAAATGGTTGTCTGAGGAGTCCTTACAAATAGCTGAAAAAAGAAGTGAAGTGAAAAGCAAAGGAGTAAAACAAAGATATACCCATTTGAATGCAGAGTTCCAAAGAATAGCAAGGAGAGATAAGATCAGTGCAAAGAAATAGAGGAAAACAATAGAATGGGAAAGACTAGAGCTCTCTTCAAGAAAATTAGAGATACCAAGGGAACATTCCATGCAAAGATGGGCTCAATAAAGGACATAAATGGAATGGACCTAACAGAAGTAGAAGATATAAAGAAAAGGTGGCAAGAACACACAGAAGAATATACAAAAAGATCTTCATGACCCAGATAATCAACAACGGTGTGATCACTCACCTAGAACCAGACATCCTGGAATACGAAGTCAAAATGGGCCTTAGAAAGCATCACTATGGACAAAGTTTGTGGGGATGATGGAATTCCAGTTGAGCTATTTCAAATCCTGAAAGATGATGCTGTGAAAGTGCTGCACGCAATATGCCAGCAAATTTGGAAAATCAGCAGTGGTCACAGGACTGGAAAAGGTCAGTTTTCATTCCAATCCCAAAGAAAGACAATGCCAAAGAATGCTCAAACTACTGCAAAATTGTACTCATCTCACAAACTAGAAAAAGAGTGCTCAAAATTCTCCAAATGAGCCTTCAACAGTATGTGAACCATGAAATTCCAGACGTTCAAGGTGGATTTTGAAAAGGCAGAGAAATTAGAGATCAAATTGCCAGCATATGTTGGATCATTGAAAATTGAGAAAGTTCCAGGAAAGAATTTGCTTCTGTTTTACTGACCATGTTAAAGCCTTTGACTGTATGGATCCTAACAAACTGTGGAAAATTCTTAAATAAATGGGAATACCAGACCACCTGACCTGCCTCCTGAGAAATCTGTATACAGATCAAGAAGTAACAGTTAGAATTGGGCATGAAACAACAGACTGGTTCCAAATAGGGCAGGAGTACGTCAAGGCTGTATATTGTCACCCTACTTATTTAACTTATATGCAGAGTACATCATGAAAAACGCTGGCTGGAAGAAGCACAAGCTGGAATCAAGATTGCCAGGAGAAATCTCAATAACCTCAGATATGCAGATGACACCACCCTTATGGCACCTTATGGCAGAAAGTGAAGAAGAACTAAAGAGCCTCTTGATGAAAGTGAAAGAGAAGAGTGAAAAAGTTGGCTTAAAACCCGACATTCAGAAAACTAAAATCATGGCATCTGGTCCCATCACTTCATGGCAAATAGATGTGGAAACAGTGGAAACAGTGTCTATTTTTCTGGGATCCAAAATCACTTCAGATGGTGACTGCAGCCATGCAATTAAAAGACACTTACTCCTTGGCAGGAAAGTTATGACCATCCTAGACAGCACATTAAAAAGCAGAGACATTATTCTGTCAACAAATGTCTGTCTAGTCAAAGCAATGACTTTTCCAATAGTCATGTATGGACGTGAGAGTTGGACTGTAAAGAAAGCTGAGCGCCAAAAAATAGATGCTTTTGAACTGTGGTGTTGGAGAAGGCTCTTGAGAGTCCCTTGGACAGCAAGGAGATCCAACCAGTCCATCCTAAAGGAAATCAGTTCTGGATATTCATTGGAAGGACTGATGCTGAAACTGAAACTCCAATCCTTTGGCCACTTGATGGTAAGAACTGACTCACTAGCAAAGACCCTGATGCTGGGAAAGATTGCAGGCCGGAGAAGGGGATGACAAAGGATGAGTTGGTTGAGTGGCATCACTGACACACTGGACATGAGTTTAAGTAAACCATGGGAGTTAGTGATGGACAGGGAAACCTGGTGTGCTGCAGTACATGGGGTCACAAAGAGTCAGACACGACTTAGCAACTGAACGGAACTGAACTTGCACTGTTGGTGGGGATGTAAATTGATACAGCCACTGAGGAAGATGGTATGGCGATTCCTTAAAAAGCTAGGAGTAAAAGCACCATATGATCCAGTAATCCCACTTCTATCCATATACCCTGAGGAAACCAAAATTGAAAAAGACACATGTATCCCATTGTTCACTGCAGTACTATTTATAATAGCTAGGACATGGATGCAACCTAAAAGTCCANTTAAAAAGCTAGGAGTAAAAGCACCATATGATCCAGTAATCCCACTTCTATCCATATACCCTGAGGAAACCAAAATTGAAAAAGACACATGTATCCCATTGTTCACTGCAGTACTATTTATAATAGCTAGGACATGGATGCAACCTAAAAGTCCATTGACAGATGAATGGATAAGGAAGTTGTGGTACATATACACATTGAAATATTACTCAGCCATAAAAAGGAATGCATTTGAGTCAATTCTAACGAGGTGGATGAACCTAGAGCCTATTATACAGAGTGAAGCAGGTCACAAAAAAAAAGACAAATAGCATATACTAATGCATATATATGGAATCTAGAAAAAGGCTACTGAAGAATTTATTTGCAAGGCAGCAGTGGAGAAACAGACATAGACAACAGAATTCTGAACATGGGGATAGAGGAGGAGAGGGTGAAATGCCTGGAGAGAGCAACATGGAAGCTTACATTACCATATGTAAAATAGATAGTCAACAGGAATTTGCTGTACATCTCAGCAAACTCAAACAGGGGCTGTGTATCAATCTAGAGGAATGGGATGGGGAGGGAAGTTCAAAAGGAAGGGCGTATATGTATACCTATGGCTGATTCATGTTGAGATTTGACAAAAAAACAACACAATTCTGTAAAGCAATTATCCTTCATTTAAAAAGTATATTTAAGAAAGAAGGTAAGAGTTTAATAGTAAATTAGGTGTACCAGAATTGAAAATTTTGAACTCAAAACCATGTCACTAGAAAACATACAGAATAAAGCATGGCAAAAAAGATGAAACCATAGAAAATGTCCTAAGCCACCTGAGAGGAAGTTTAAAGGACTAATATATATGCAATTAGAATCCCAGGAAGAGGGGAGAATGTAAAAAGGCAGAGAATAATTGATGAGATGATGGTGGCTCAGTGGGTAAGGAATCTGCCTCAAGACGATACACAGAAGACGCAGTTTCAGTCCCTGGGTTGGGAAGATCCTCTGAAAGAGGAAATGGCAACTTATTCGAGCATTCCTGCCTGGAGAATCCTGTGGATAGAGGGACCTGTCCGGCTACAGTCCATGGGGTTGCAAAGAGTCAGACATGACTGAGGTAACTGAACACTAAAATAGCTAAGAATGCTTTCAAAACCAAAGAAAATAACAGTCCACAGATTAGAGAAGTGCTGTGAACCCCAAGAAAGGTAAATCATGTATTTCTGTTCTTCTAAATGTAACAGTAACAATTTTTTCTTCTAGCTGAAGAACTTCCTGTAATTGTGTGTGTGTGTGTTTGTGTGTGTGTGTGTGTGTGTGTGTGTGTGTGTCTGAAAGAGGAAATGGCAACTTATTCGAGCATTCCTGCCTGGAGAATCCTGTGGATAGAGGGACCTGTCCGGCTACAGTCCATGGGGTTGCAAAGAGTCAGACATGACTGAGGTAACTGAACACTAAAATAGCTAAGAATGCTTTCAAAACCAAAGAAAATAACAGTCCACAGATTAGAGAAGTGCTGTGAACCCCAAGAAAGGTAAATCATGTATTTCTGTTCTTCTAAATGTAACAGTAACAATTTTTTCTTCTGGCTGAAGAACTTCCTGTAATTGTGTGTGTGTGTGTTTGTGTGTGTGTGTGTGTGTGTGTGTGTGTGTGTGAGTGTGATTATTGGTAACGATTCTCTCAACTTTTTCTTGCTTAAATGTGTCTTTGTTCTGTGCTGTACTGTGCTTAGTTGCTCAGCTGTATCCGACCCTTTACGATCACATGGACTGTAGCCCACCAGGCTCCTCTGTCCATGAGGATTCTTCAGACAAGAATATGGGAGTGGGTTGCCATTCTCTCCTCCAGGGACTCTTTCCAACCCAGGGATCCAACCCAGGTCTGCCACATTGCAGGCATATTCTTCACCAGCTGAGCTACCAAGGAAGTCTTTAAAAGTGTCTTTGGTGTGCCTTAATTTGAAGGGTGTTCTCCCTCAGTTAATAGCTAATTCCTTTCTGCATTTAAAATTTATGATTCATTGTTTTATGGTCTCCATAATTTTTCTGGGAAAGTCAGCTCAGACTCGTTTTTATTTAAATGTAAATGTGTCTGTCGCGAAGAGTCAGACACGACTGAGCGACTTCCCTTTCACTTTTCACTTTCATGCATTGGAGAAGGAAATGGCAACCCACTCCAGTGTTCTTGCCTGGAGAATCCCAGGGACAGGGGAGCCTGGTGGGCTGCCATCTATGGGGTCACACAGAGTCGGATATGACTGAAGTGACTTAGCAGCCTGCTTCTAAGATCTTTTCTTTGACTTTAGTAAGTGAAGTCGCTCAGTCATGTCTGACTTTTTGCGACCCCATGGACTGCAGCCTACCAGGCTTCTCTGTCCATGGGATTTTCCAGGCATCAGTACTGTAGTGGATTGCCATTTCCTTCTCTAAGGGATCTTCCTGACCCAGGGATCAAACCTGGGTCTCCCACATCGTAGACAGACGCTTTACCGTCTGAGCCACCAGGGAAGTCCATGGTCTTTGACTCTGGTTTTCATCAATTTTAATATATATTTTAATATAATAAATTTTAAATAATATGTATTTAAGATAAATACTTAGTTCCCTTGATTTTGTTAGTATCATATGGTAGATACATTCATTATCAAAAAATGATAAGCTTGTCATCATAAATCTCAGGGTAAATAATTCCCTCAGTATTGCTACATAAACTTATGAGATTTGAGTGCCCTAAACTAGAAAAGTCTTACCTTATAGTAGGTGCTTGAATCAGGTCTGTTTCTCTTTAGAATTGTTGCTATTTTAGAGATGTCACCCTCAAAAACAATGAAACAGTCTCATATCTCCGAAAAGTAAAGAAAAAATTTAGTTGGTAAACCATTTTGGCATCATAAAAAATGTAATTTAATATATTATTTTTTTAATGTCAATGCTAAACTTGTTTAAACTCTGCAAGAGTAGAATCTTCTCAAATCCTCTAACATTCTTGGGGCATCTTTTCTTTAACACCCAATAAAATTATTTTATACTTCATCTCAACTTTTGTGAAAACTCTAGCATGCTTTGTAAAATTTCCAGACATTCAGAAATTCTTTGCATTATCTTGGACATCTCAAACTTTTTTTTTTTTTTAATAGGGCTTTCACCTCCTCAGTTAAATTTATTTCAAGGTATTTTATTTTTTTGATGCAGTTGTAAATCAGATGGCTTTATTCTCTTTCTGTTGATTTATTATTAGTGTAGGGAAATGCAATAGATTTTTGTATACTGAGCTCAAAATTTTGTTACTATGTTCCTGTCTTTGGTAAGCCTGCTTTGGCACTTCACTCATTTTCTCTGTCCTCTGTCTGCATAGCTTTACTACTAATCATCCAGGCTTCTGTTCTCCCAAGGCACCACCGACTTAAATTTCACTGAAGATTTGGTAGTAACATTGCACAGAAAATTATTTAAAAATAAAATTACATCACTGTTCAGAGAAGTAGCCTGGTGTCTCTGGTCATTCCCCTTAGACCTGATTTCCTGCTGTGCTGCTGGTCACCTTATTCCTTCCAAGACACTCGATAAACTTCCGAACTATTTCTAACCGCCAGAACACAATCTGCAAATGCTTATCACTCTATCGTACGGAGAAGGGAATCACTTCCTATTTCTACTCATCTTGACCAGTCTGGCTAACAGGTGCCTGCAAACACATGAATCTCCACAAGACACACACACACATGTATGCACACACACACACACACACACACACACACTACTGAGCGATTGAACAACAATCTTAAATCTCTCTTTCCACGTACGCACACACGCACATCCTATCGCTTCTGTTTTTCTGGAGAACCGTGATGGATACAACCCTTTGCTACACCGATCAGCGAAGCTGCCTTCTACTTGGGAAATTTCGAAAAAGCATCTATCTAATATCAACAGTGGAAACACCCCACCTGAACTGTCAAGGGCCTGATCTCAAGCTTGAATCCCTTACGTGCCCTGCTGGCATCCAGAGCTAGAGTCCAGAAATCCTGCTCTGAAGTTACCGGGGGCCCTGGTCTGGGTGAAACAGTCTATGCTCACACTGCCCGACTTCAAATAGACTGCACTCCGGGGACTCCATCGCTGCAGATGCAGCGGGGTGCATGCATGCCGGGAGCTGTGTCAGGACCGCCCTGAGTCCATGAAATGAGCCAGATATGCTGTCGGTGACACTCACACACACCCGGTATCATCTGTACCTCGTGACTCAACTCTGATGGGCTACTTCAGCCACGGTCTCCGAGCTCAGGTGAGATCCGGTTCGCCCACCCCCCTGTTCTTCTCTGCTCGCCCCTGGACTGCCTTTTGTCAAGTGGCTTCTGTGACCCCAGTGTGTGGAGTCGCTCAGACCGTGAGCTCTGGGCGGCCCTGAGACTTCGAGCCTTCATCCTTCCACCTAGAACTCCCAGGAGAGTCTGGAGTCCCGGAATCGTGTGTATGGCACCCGGGTGTCAGGACATGAAAGAGATGTTTGGGCCGAAATGAGGATGCTTTGGCAAAAGGGTTTCCTCTCTTGAGGCCAGGTTGATGCTCTGCTGAGCACGAAACAGTCCACTTTGTTGGAAAAAGGCAGAAGGGGTTGAAGGGCAGGGACATGCTCGTCTCCCCCACCTACGATGCCTCAGGAGAAGCAGGGCACGAGGCCCCGGCTCGGGACAAAAGTCGGCCCAGTTCCTGGCCACCTCCCCGATAACCTTGTTAGCGGCCACACGGACCGGCTGTCGCCCGGGGCCGGGAGCTGCGTGTCTCATTCATAAACATGAGCTTCCCCCGCCCCTGCTTTCCGCAGCGCCCGTTTGTCGGCCGGACCCTGCAGCCTGCACCCGCCTCTATTGTCCCCCGCCCCCGTCCTTGTGAACCTGACGCTCTACTGTCAATTCCCGTTGCGGAAGCTAAACGTATGAGGACTGATGAGGCTTTCCACCTAATGCTGTTATCCCAACTGGGCTTGTTGATTTAATGAACAAAACGTCACATCGCATCTCCCTTGTCTTGACGTCTGAACCCTGTGGCAGCTGCTGGTGGCAGATTTGCTGAAACGGGGGGTGTGTGTGCGCGTGCTGGATCCACTAATTTAATTTGCCTGCTATCCAAAAATAAAAACAGAGGCACACACCTCCTGCGGCCGGACACATTATCGAAATTTGTTTTTCTTTTGCTTAAACTATCCCAGGAGCCACCCTGGGACCAGGGTGCCCCCCGTTTCTGACTCAGGGCCCAGGAGTTTGTTGAGATGCCTGCTAAAAACTCCCGCTGGATGAGCGCTCTTGAGATCCAGTGACCTGATCACCTCGGGAAAGTACGGATGGGGCTTGAAGGCGCGCCAGGCGTCCTTACTTCTCACGCCCTGCCAAAAAACCTGAGGGGCAAGGCCCCCGGTAGCTGGGCTCTGGGATGCACTCTGTAGAAGGAACGAGTTGTCACTGGCCAGTCCGTCCAGTCCGAAGCCACCCTGTCATTGCAAAGGGGTGCACAAGCTGGCCGGCGTGCGTCTGAGCCCTGCCTCTCCAGGAGGAAGGACAGGGTCAGCGGTCACCTGGGAATGGCAGACCTCCTTGCGACCGGGGTCTTGGGAGGCAGAGATGGATGCAAGCTGAGCCCCACCCCCCGGGGCTTCCCCCGCAGGGACACTCCCGCTGGGGCGCCCGGCTCGGGTGCCGTGACCGCGTCCCCCCAGCTCGGAGCTGAGACCGGAGCGGCAAACAGCGTCCGAGGGCGAGCTCCCTGTCGGCGCGGGCTTGCGGGCGCAAGTGCTTGGAAGACCCAGTTGTGAGAGTGTCTGGCAATTAAAAATAATTGGGAAGCAGGTTTCTCTCAGCCCTTCCAAGAATGCCAGCTAGCATATAATGATGTTTCATTAGATATGCTGAAAGCTGTGAGCGCCGTATGGCAGGGGCAATTAAAGAGGATCATAAGAGGGATGAGGGGAAAAAAAAAAAGAGAGAGAGAGAGAAACATTAAAAATACCCCGGCTAAGACGAGCCATGCATTTAATGGCCACTTCATTAACTAATTGATTTCTTATTAGTTACGGGAGAAGCCCCAGTTAGCGCCTTCCGCACACGTAATTAGCGGCATTTACACAATTAAGCCACTTGCTCATTCCGTGGCTAAACATTCTTGGAACCGACCACGGCAGCCTTGCTCTGGGCCATCAGCTAGCTCTGTTTTATTTTTCTTGCTAATATTGGCTTAACCTTCAAATCAAAAATTCTCTGCCCACCACCCCCCCCACCTCACCCCACACCCGGCCCCTTGGCTTCGCTGTATTTAATCATGATGCTAAATGCACGGAAATCTGCTTCATCAGAGAGGCTGACGTGGGCTGGGTCCCTCTCGCTGCCCCAGACCCTCAAATTCTTGCATGGATCCCGTGAGGGTGATACCTTTCCTGATGGAATCATTGTCGGGTGGTTTAATTTGCCTCTTATTCCCACCCGCCCCACAGCCGTGCTAAGTCACTAGAGTCGTGTCCAACTCTTGGTGACCCTGTGGACTCCTCTGTCCATGGGATTCTCCAGGCAAGAACACTGGAGTGGCTTGCCATGGCCTCCTCCAGGGGATCTTCCTGACCCAGGGATGGAACCGCAGTCCCCTGCACTGGCAGGCAGATTCTTCACTGAGCCCCCAGGGAGGCCTCAGCAGAGCACAGAAACCCATTCCCTTACCGTCATGGAGACCAGACGTCGGATCAAGGCCACGGCAGGCCCAAGCTCCGCCCACAGGCTCCAGGAGAGGGTCCTTCCAGACGCACCGTGGCTTTAACATGTTTGCCGCCCCTTACCCCTCCTGCCACTGCTGCTCCGGGTGCAATTCACGTTTCTGCCTGGCATGGATTTGTGTCTCGGGGGTGCCTTCTTGAAGCTCCAGCATCGCTGTGAGAACCTTCTGTGGAAAGCTGACAGCCTCAGCGTGGACGCAGAATAAACACACGTGGAACTGAGCTGAGATCCTGGGGTTACGAGCCTAGGCACAGCCTGCTGAGCTCAGTCAACTAAAGCTGAGCGAACCAGAGTAGCTGGGCCTCCCTGGGCGCTCAGTCAGTAAAGGATCTGCCCACAGTGTGGGAGACGCAGGTTCGATCCCTGGGTCAGGAAGATCCCCTGGAGAAGGGAGCAGCAACCCACTCCAGTATTCTTGCCTGCAGAATCCCATGGATAGAGGAGCCTGGCGGGTACAGTCCATGGGGGTTGCAAAGGGTTGGACACGACTGAGTGACTAATACTTCCACTTTGTTTGAGAGTAAAAGATCATCCTTTCATGTCTCTGAGTGTAGGATCGGGAGGTTACTAGTCTAGACGTTACAAGTGGTACGCACTTGCTTGGACACAAAACCGTGAAAACCCAACCCCACTCCCACAGAGTCTGAAATCGGCAGGAAGCCTAAGATATGCTCATCAATTAGTAAGACGAAACTGCTAACACTCGACCACTTCTGACCTGTGAAATGTGAGAGCTGGACCACAAAGAATGCTGAGCGCTGAAGAACTGATGCTTTTCAACCGTGGTGCCGGAGAAGACTCTTGAGAGTCCCTTGGACTGCAAGGAAATCAAAGCAATCCATCCTAAAGGAAATCAGTCCTGAATATTCATCGGAAGGACATGCTGAAGCTAAAACTCCAATCCTTTGGCCACCTGACGCGAAAAACTGACTCATTGGAAAAGACCCTGATGCTGGGAAAGACTGAGGGCAGGAGGAGAAGGGGACGACAGAGGATGAGATGGTTGGATCACATCACCGACTCAGCAGACATGAGTCTGAGCAGGCTCCGGGAGTTGGTGATGGACAGGGAGGCCTGGCGGGCTGCAGTCCATGGGGCTGCAAAGAGTGGGACATGACTGAGCGACTGAACAGTAACCTATGGAAGGGGCTTCCCAGTTGGCGCGAGTGGTACAAAACCCACCTGCCAACGCAGGAAACATAAGAGACGAGGGTTCAGTCGCTGGTTCGGGAAGATGCCCACGAGGAGGGCATGACAATCCACTCCAACGTTCTTGCCTGGCGAATCTCACGGACAATCCATGGACAGAGGGCCCTGGCAAGCTAGAGTCCATGCAGCCGCAAAGAGTCACACACGACTGAGGGACTTAGCACACACACGTGCAATCTAGGAAACTGCCGATTCAGATTCGTTCAAGCTAAAACTCTTTTTGAAGAAATAGGCCCACCGAAAACATGCAAAATATCTCTCCCACCCCTTCACACACACCGTTGTAAAGCTGTTTTTACCAGGTGAAAAGAGTGACAGTATGTTATTAATTTAGCTCTAGGAAACTGGAATTTATTTATTTAAACTTCACCCTTAAATTTTTAAAGAGATTTCCAGCCATGCCGCGTGGCCTGTGCTCCACACACTGCAAGCCTGGAGTCTCAACCGCTGGAGAGCCAAGGGGGTCCCAGGACTGTGGAATTTAAAACTTGAAGCAACTTCCAAATTATCTGGTCTACCTGGCCTTTCCCCGAAAGAACCACCCACAGGGAGAATGGGGCTTTCCTGGTGGCTCAGTGGTTTAAGAACCCGCCTGTCAACGCAGGAGACCCGAGAGATGAGGGTTCGATCCCTGGGTGGGGAAGATCCCTTGGAGAGGAAATGGCAACCCACCCCAGTATTCTTGCCTGGAGAATCCCATGGATAGAGGGGCCTGGGGGGGCTACAGTCCATGGGGTCACAAAGGGTGAGACGCGACGGAAGCGGTTAGCATGTATACACGCATGTCAGAAAGGCAGACGTTAGCAAAGCCAGAAGAAACCCAGACCCACAATACAAACTCCACCACAAATCTCAGGCAAAGCGCTCATCAGACTTAGGGCCACACAGAAGCGATAAAACAGAACTTTATGAGGTGAATCATTGCACTTTGCCGAGATTCACCATCATAACAATTTCACTTGTTTTATTAAAAAAGAATAATGCCAGTCTTAATCACCGAATAGCGGGTGTTTCAGAATATTGTAAAAATAGGCTTACTTTCAATGCGTAGAATATTAAACACTTCCAAAGTTTTAATGAATAGTGTTTGGGTAGTGAATCTGATCATTTGATAGACAACTACAATTAATCCCATATTTTTAGAGGTTAGAAAAAAATTGCTTCTAAAGTACAGGAAGTCTGGCTTTCTTAACTAATTCCCACTTCTTCCCTGAAGTCGTCATGCTGTTGATTTATTCCGACGCTTTTCTTAATCGCCACCACCAAGATAAATTCCAGCCCAAATTCTGAACTTATGAGATCCTAATGGATGAGGTTTTATTGAAGAGACATCTTGTTCCTGATATAATTTTAATGTCACCATCATCAATTATCTTGGTCGTCTCACAGGCCAGACGTTGCAAAGTGTAATTTATTTCTACCAAACAATGCAAAGTGAACCACACACACAGACAGAGAGTGGATTCATGAATGGGGCAGAGAGAGAACATTCTAGGACTGAGGCTGAAGCTCCAGTACTCTGGCCACCTGATGGGAAGAGCCGACTCACTGGAAAAGACCCTGATGCTGGGAAAGACTGAAAGCGGGAGGAGAAGGGACGACAGAGGATGGGATGGTTCGATGGCATCACCGACTCGATGGCCATGAGTTTGAGCGAGCTCCGGGAGGTGGTGATGGACAGGGAGGCCTGGCGCGCTGCGGTCCACGGGGGCGCCAAGAGTCGGACACGACCGAGCGACGGAGCCGCGAAGCACCCGGTGGAGGCAGTAAGCAGCGTTTCAAGGACCACCTCTACGTGTGAAGAGAATTAGAGAAGGCTGGCGTGCCTCCTGATTCTGCCTCCTGGGGCTAAACCCCCAGGGCTCCCTGGTTGCCCGGCCTTGAGGATGGGGGTGGGGTTCCAGGACGGTGGCCTCAGGCTGGCCTGCGGTGGCCGTTCTCTCCAGCCATCGAGGGACACGACACCCACCCTGATGAGGGCCTCCTTCCTGTCTTTCCTCCCTTGTTTCAGAGCAGATTACTCCAGGGGGTGTGGGAGGGGGTGAGTAGGGCAGGAGGAGAAGGGGACGACAGAGGATGAGATGGTTGGATGGCATCACCAACTAAATGGACATGACTTTGGTTAAACTCTGGAAGTTGGTGATGGACAGGGAGGCCTGGCATGCTGTGGTTCATGGGGTCACAAAGAGTCGGACACGAGTGAGCGACTGAACGGAACTGAACTGAATCAGTTAGTGAATCAAAGTATAGTTGCTTTTCTTGATGAGGTCTCCTTAGATGAGATAATTTTTACAGCCCATTGAATCTGCTGTGTAGCTATTAAACCAATAAATATTGCCCTCTTTGTCCAGTTAGTTAAAAACAAAAATAAAAGCAAAACAGGAGCAGTTTGTTCTTATCTGGAAGTTAAACACCTCACCTTTACTGTTTTTCTCAGGGTTTGATCAATTTTCCAGTTTTGTGCTACAGTTTTGTCTAAAAGAAACGGATGTATATCACTGCCCCACTGAATATTTTGTTGATGCACTGCATTTATCACACTCTATAAGATGAGGGGAAAACAAAATAGAAGAAACCCTGAAAGTGTTGGTAAGATGTCTTTCAAGTGCCAGGGAGGAGGAGAAGTCTCCTTCTGATATAGCATACTGTCACTTCTTTGAAGTACCTGAGGAATATCAAGATTTCTTCAAAGTGAAAAACAGATAGTTATTGGTTGAGCCTGTTATCACTAAGAAAAAGGTACCATTCTTTGGCATTTGTGTGTGTGTGTGTGGGGGGTGTGCTTTAGAGGTAACGTGCATTTTACATCTGCTTGTGTTCTATGACTCAAAGCTTCTAGAGCAAGCCAAGAGCTCTCTAATTGGTCCAGGCAAGCAGTGTGCCACTTTACTTTAATGAAACTAGCAGATGTTGTGATGATAAAATTATCTGAAGCAGATTGGGAAGTTGACTGAAAACAAGTCAAACCCCAAGAGGAGAATCCATAACAGAGAGGAAGCAAAACGATTCTCTTCAGGCAAGTAACTGTATTCAGAATAAGAAGCAGCTTCTATTTATAACTAGCTCAGTAGAGACCTTAAGGGTCCCTTGCAAGGAGATCAAACCAGTCAGTCCTAAAGGAAATCAAACCTGAATATTCAATGGAAGGACTGATGCTAAAGCTGAAGCTCCAATACTTTGGCCACCTGATGCAAAGAGACAACTCATTGGAAAAGATGCTGATGCTGGGAAGGATTGAAGGCTGAAGGAGAAGAAGGTGGCAGAGGATGAGATGGATAGATAGCATCATCAACTCAGTGGGTCATGAATCTGAGCAAACTCCAGGAGATAGTGAAGGACAGGGAAGCCTTGCCTGCTGCAGTCCATGAAGTCACAAAGCTCTGGACATGACTTAGCAGCAACAACAAATAGCGATAATGATATAAGTTGTACTTAATTCTTCTGGCTTGAATCCTCAAAGATAAAAAAGGATGATGAAAGAGATCATGAGTTTTGAGTACATTGCTGGATCCTATAGAGCTGATAAATGGTCCTGGTATTCATTCTTGGCGTATTAATTAGGTGGTAGGTGAGCAAACAACTCATGGAATGATCTTGCCAAGTAAGGAACTGAAAAATGCTGAATGATTAATTCTCCAAACTAGATTTGTTGTTGTTCAGTCACTCTGTTGAAAAGAAGTTTACTGATTGCGTGTGTGTGTGTGTGTGTGTGTGTGTGTGTNGGGGTGCAGGAGGACATGCAGGGGAGCGTAAAGCCATCTGTGGCTGCGGTTCAATCGCTCAGCTGTGTCCGACTCTTGGCGACCTCGTGGACTACAGCCCGCCGGGCTTCCCAGTCCGTGGGACTCTCCAATCGAGAACACGAGTGGAAAGACACGCCTTGCCGCATATGAAAACAGGGTGTTCTCCTTTAGTCAGTAAATCACGCCTGACTCTTTGGGACCCCATGGACCATAGCCCCCCAGGCTCCTGCACCCCGGGGATTCTCCAGGCAAGAATACTGGAGTGGGTTGCCATTGCCTCCTCCAGGGGATCTTCCCGACCCAGGGACTGAACCCACATCTCCTTCACTGCAGGCAGATTCTTTACTACCGAGTCACCGGGGAAGCCTCACCCTGCCTTACTCAGAGAACAATGTCTACAGAATACTCATGTGAACTTTCTTTCTTTTTTTTTTTTTTAACCTTTAGTGGTTTTCCCCAAGCTGCAAGGGAAGGTGCAGAATTTAACTTTCTGACTCAACCTTTCTGAACGCCTCCAGCCTTTCTTTCTCTGCTCCGTGGAACTGGATCAAAAGCGTCCTTTAACGATTTGGCCGCGTGGCAGAGTTCTCTTGAAAAGAACATGCTTCAGATCGAATAAATAAACCATTGCGGGCCATGCCTTTCATTCTCTTGCTTTAGTTTGACAAAGCTTCTCTAAACAGGTACCTTCAAGCATTTTTCTGGGCGTTTCCTCTCTACAGCAGGTTGTGCGTGTACAGATGAGGTTGAAAGGAGACAAGGATCACGCGCACGCACGTGTGTGTGTGTGTGTGCGTGTGTGTGCGCAATCGGTCGTGTCTGACTCTGTGCAACCCCGTGGACTGTAGCCCACCAGGCTCCTCTGTCCACGGGATTCTCCAGGCCAGAATACTGGAGTGGGTTGCCATTTCCTGCACCAGGGCAACCTTCCTGACCTAGGGATCAGTGTGCAAAGCAAGGATATGCCAATAAAAATTAATTTAGAAAACAAAGTATCCTTCCTTCTCTTTTATAAAGCATCATGGTGCCCCGACCCCAAGCCCAAGGAGCACAGCGTATGATAAGTTACAGTCAGAAATGGCAAGGACCCCAAGCAGGTTAATGACAAGGACTGAAATCACGCTTTAAGAAAAACAGCAGCGGAGACACAGGCAGAGAAGTGCAGGAGGAGAACGGGTTGGAACTGGAGCAGACAGGACGCCTTTGAACGGACAAGTCACAGGGCGGCGGGGTCAGGGACAACCAGAGGGTGGAGAGTCCGCCTCTGCACACCGGGCGCTTAGATCCTTTACGTCGCCGTGAGCTTCATCTCCCGGGGACACTGGTCCACGCTGACGTCAAAGCATCGGCAGGGGCCTCACCGTCCTCCCCCGGCAGACCGCTCTGCGATGAGATGGCGCTTCCAGCCAGAAAGACCAGGGCTCCCCCGCCCTGCTCACCACTTGGACACGTTCGTTCGTGCTGTCTGGCTAAGCAGAGGGGTGCAAAATTATTTATTCCAGCGGAAACAGCTGACAGCTGACAGATTTTTCAAAGCTCGTATTTGACTCGCGCGTGTGTGTGTGTGTGTGTTTCCCCTTCTATAAGTGCTCAAAGTTAGTATGAAAAAAAATGTTTTAATAGGACATAAAAGTGAGTGTTGGAGATTTCATACTTGGGGAGCTGGGAGAAGCTCTCTCTTTTTTGTTTTTCTCCCCCTTAGCGCATGAGGTTTTTAGTAATAGATTTCTTCTCTTGAGACCCTGTGTATGTCTCTTCACGGGTCTCCGTGCTTGGGGAATTCTGACTTTCTCACGGGCATTTGGAGTAACAGCAGGAGCGACCTGGGTGTTCACGGCCGTGCCGGGTTGCCACGGATGTTTGGAACGGGGATGCCTGCGGTGCCTGAGCACGCCTGCGGGTCCTGGGGACGTGCAGGAGAATTACGCATGTTCCCCGACGGGAGCAGGGATCCCGGTGGCTTTCAGGGTCTGCTGCTTCCATGCTGCCTTCACCGATGACCTGTCCCGTCCCTGCCGGGACGGCTGACACCCTGCTGGGAACCACCATGGAGTGAGACGTGTCTGTCACTTCTCTGACAGCTCCAGAGCGTCTCCGGTATCCTGGCACATCGCGCTCCCCTTGGAGACCCCGGGGGCTCCCTTTGATCTCAACAGGAAGCAAATCGCGGGAGGAGCCTGTTGCCCCACGAGCAGCCGCGATGCTCTGGGTCTCACGGCGGCGGCGTCAGAAGGATGACTGGCTTGTTGCTGCTGTGGTTCAGACGCTCAGTCGTGTCTGTCTGACCCCAGGGACCGCAGCACCCCAGGCCTCCCCGTCCATCACCAACTCCCGGAGCTTGCTCAGACTCTGTCCATCGCGTCAGTGATGCCATCCAGCCATCTCATCCTCTGTCACCCCCTTCTCCTCCCGCCTGCAATCTTTCCCAGCATCAGGGTCTTCTCCAGTGAGTCAGTTCACAACAGGTGGCCAAAGGATTGGAGCGTCAGCTTCAGCCTCAGTCCTTCCAATGAACATTCAGGACTGATTTCCTTTAGGGTGGACTGGTTGGATCTCCTTGCAGTCCAAGGCACTCTCAAGAGTCTTCTCCAGGACCACAGTTTGGAGGCATCAGTTCTTCGGCGCTCAGCCTTCTTTATGGTCCAGCTCTCACATGTGTACATGACCACTGGAGAAAAGCCACAGCCGTGCCTGGTGCCTACGCAGAGAAAAGCGAGAATGCGAGTCCCTCAGTCGTGTCCGACTCTCTGTGACCCCATGGTCTGTAGCACGCCAGGCTCCTCTGTCCCTGGGACTCTCCAGGCAAGGATACTGGAGTGGGTGGCCGTGCCCTCCTCCAGGGCATCTTCCCGACTCAGGGACGGAAGCCAGGTCTCCTGCATTGCAGGTGGATTCCTTAACGTCTGAGCCACCAGGGAAGCCTGCTCAGAATACTCAACAGTAACGTTCCAGGATCAACAGCCCGGCGTCAAAACCAAAGCCAGTGTGTGGGCTTGGGGAGAACGCCCTGGAGGCGGGCGGGTGGTCAGGAAGGGTGTGCGGGCATCCAGACGAATGGAAGAGGTTTCCCAGCCTCTCTGCGGGTTGTCGTGGAAACCAGGGGTAACGGCACCCAAGAGCCTGGCGCGCCCGGTCCCACCAGATCCCTTTCGAAGCGGTTGTTAAACCCGGTCCGTCTCCCTGGCAGCGCCCTTCAGATTTCTGGCTCACTGCTCTGCGTTCAGAGCCCTCCGCCCCCACGTCAGCTGTGGGACCTCGGACGCTGTGTCAGTCTGTTAGGGCCTTCATGACAAAGTGCCGTACCCTGGGTGACCCGCACAGCATGCGTTTACTTCTCACAGTCCTTGGAGTTTGGATATGTGAGACCAAGGGGTGGGTGAGAAACAGGATATGACTCAGGAAGCCTTGGCAATAATCCTTTCTCTCTTTTTTTGGATGTGGATATTTTTAGAGTCTTTCTTGAATATGCTGTAACATTGCCTATGTTTTATGTTTCGGTTTTTTGGGGCATGAGGCAAGTTGGATCTTAGCTCCCGGACCAGGGATCGAACACTCACTCCCTGCATTGGAAGGCGACGTCTTAACCACTGGACCGCCTTGGAAGTCCCTCAGCGATAATCCCAGGCGTAACGGGCCCTGATTCCCTTCTCTTCCCTGTGAGGAGCGGGTGGGAGGCGTCTGGAAGCGGGAGGGTTTCCCTGATGGCTTCTGAGCAGCCCACGATGGCCCCTTGAGATGGGTCTCATCTCCAGTGCACGTCTGGACAAACTGAGCCTCCCGAAGGGAGATGTCACTCCCAAAGCTGTGGCACCAGGGTGGATGGAGCTGGCTTTGGTCCAAGCCCACCCCCCCAGCGTCAGCACTGAGGGGTGCTGGCAACACCGCGGCCTTGGCCAAATGGAAGATGACAACGCCCGGGGCTCCTTGCGGGAAGGGCCACGAGGTTGAGTGGAGGTCACCAGGATGGGCTGGCCGGGTGCCGGCAACCCTAGACTTCTTCCCAGGCTCCAGATCACTGTGAATGGTGACTGCAGCCACGAAGTGAAAAGGTGCTTCCTCCTTGGAAGGCAAGCTATGATCAACCTAGGCTACGCTTTAAAAAGCAGAGACATTACTTTGCCAGCAAAGGTCCATCTAGTCAAGGCTGTGGCTTTTCCAAAGTCATGTATGGATGTGAGTTGGGCCATAAAGAAGACTGAGCACCGAAGAAGGGATGCTTTGAACTGAGGTATTGGAGAAGGCTCTTGAGAGCCCCTTGGACTGCAAGCAGATCCAAGCAGTCCCCCCTAAAGGAAATCAGTCCTGAATATTCATTGGAAGGACTGATGCTGAAGCTGAGAGCTCCAGTCCTTTGGCCACCTGATGCAAAGAGCTGGCTCACTGGGAAAGACCCTGATGCTGGGAAAGATCGCAGGCGGGAGGAGAAGGGGAGGACAGAGGAGATGGCTGGATGACATCACCGACTCAGTGGACATGGGTGTGAGCGAGCTCCGGGAGGTACTGAAGGACAGGGAGGCCTGGCGTGCTGCGGTCCCTCGAGTCACAGAGTTTGACACACTGAGCGACTGAACAGCAACAAACGGCTTTGTATTCACATATGCCGCCCACGCCAGCCCCTGGAGGGATGAGAGATCGCCATCTTTCCTGGTGTCGTCTGGAGGCCGTGTTCCTGAGAGTATTTCCCCGTGTTCAGCCAGCCCTCCCAGGACCTGATGCGAAGCGTGCTTGGAGACACACGTGGGTGGGGTTGTGTTTCTCGGTTCCCTGGAGAAGGTGCGGAGGTTCCCACAGGCAGATGGAGCACATCAGGCCCTATTCAGCGCCGACAGTGGCTGAAGGAGTGGAGATGAATGCTCATCACCAGTGAGGGGGCCCAGCCTGGGGTCAGAACTGACCAAGGGCCCCTCAGGGAGAGAGTGGGGGTCTGGGGACCAGGGGATGGAGGGTGAGGTTCAAGGCCAAGACAAGGGCGTGGAGAAGCATCTGTGAGCAGGTACTCACCCCGCCCAGACAGGTTCTGAACTTGAGGGAGGTGTCAGGGGTCAGCGTTCACGTGTGCAGTCAGATACAAGAGTCGGCTTTGTTCTCCGCGAGGCTCAAATGATGCAGAGAGTTCCAGCAGCTTTTGTGAATGGAGGTGGCAGGAGGTGTGACCGGATGCTGGGGGTCAAGTTCTACAGCACTGGGGGTGGAGGGAGAGAAAGACAGAGAAGGAACCGATACAGAAATGGACAGACAGAAAGACACATAGATAGAGGTCCAGAGCGACAGACAGGGCAGAGAGACAACAGATACAGGTAAGAGACGATGGTGGGGAGATGAAAGATAGTGTAGGTGATGGACAGAGAGAGAGAGAGAGAGACAAAGATACGAGACAGTACAGGTGATGAACACAGAGAGAGACACACAGATCCTAGACAGATGACGGTGGGGAGATGACACATAGTACAGATGATGGACGCAGAGACAGAGAGAAACAGAGAGAGAGGGAGGGAAAGACAGACAGAGACAGACAGGCAGAGACAGAGAGGAACAGAGAGAGAGACAGACACAGGGTCACAGAGAGAGAGCAGAGAAGGAGAGAGACAGACCGCGGGGAGGGGTCCGAGCCCCTGAGGCGCTGGGAGGGGCCCCTGCAGACAGGTGGCCCCGCAGGCCGAGGCGCGGCTGGCTGGCACCTGCTGGCTCGGAGCCGCTGTCTGCCCACCCGGGAATTCCAGTAACAGTGTCCGCACCAGCGACGTTTGAAAACCGTCCTTGAGTTCTCAGGCTGGTCTTGCTGCCTCTCGAGGCAGATTTCTGGATCCCGCGTGGGGAGGCTGTCTGAGGATTTGCCGTCTTTGGTGATCGAGGGGGCCTCTGACTTGAAGCCTCCGTAGCGTCCACGGAAAGCGGACTCTAAGGAAGCCTTTCCTCCGGGGACAAACCTTCTCTTCTCACCGCCAGGGGCCCCCGGAGACGTCCTGGGGGTCGTTCCGTCTACACTCAGGGACACCGGCTGGCAGAGCCGCCACCCGCGACGAGCCCTAATCCATTCGTGGTCCTCCTCCCGGGTCCAAAATCCTGGACAGGGTGAAGGAGGCGAGAGGGCTGGAGGACAGGCCAGAGGGGAAATGAGAAAGGAAGAGAGGGGGCCCGGCTGGGTTCTGAGATGACGAGGAAGATGATGCTGGAGACGCTCGACGCTGGTGGGGACCGATGACAAAGACAGAACCCAGCTCTCTGCGCAGCCTGCCGCGCGCTAATTATCACACCAGCATTTTTTTTTTCTCGGCTGAGAAAATGTGAAAACGTGTTTCCCTTTGGCCCCAAGACCGCCTCCAGCCGCGTTTCTGAGCGGCTGCAGCGCACTGCTGGTCAGACGCTCTGGGGCCATCTCTCCTGCTCGCGGGGGCCCCTACCTGGGCAACCCCTGGCCCCTCCAGGGGGTACTCGGCCGGAGTCCCCCGCAAGCCCCAGGCCCACCTGAGAGCTTTCTGCGTCTCCATCCCTCCTTCTCGCCCCCACGGACCCTTCCTGCTCCCTCTAGCTGCCCACCCCATCTTGCTCCAAGGGTCTGCAGAATGCCCGGTGGGGAGGCCTCTGAGCCTGCGGGTCGGGGGAGAGGGTCATACTTCTGTGATAACAGGGTTGTGTCTCTATGCCTTCCGTGGCTGGCCCTCGGGATAAAGAACCCGCCTGCCATTCAGAAGACGGAAGAGACGCATGTTCAAGCCCTGGGTGGGGAAGAGGCTCTGGAGGAGGGCATGGCCTGGCGGGGCTCGAGCCCGTAGGGTCTCAGAGAGTCAGACACGGCTGGGCGACTCAGCACACGCGCAGGCCTTCTGCAGGTGGGATGGGAAGGTGGCAGTTGCATCCCTGAGCCCCACCCACGGTCCGTGGGTTTGCACGCAAGCCGGCCGAGCCTGCGCCACCGGAAGGTAGGCACCTGGAGCCTGTGGGCCCCTCACCACCACCCAGGACCTCGTCTCCTTCCCTCAGCTCTCCCTGAGCACAAGGACCTGCCCTCGGGGCCTCTAACTGGGGAGGGCGGCCGATCTGCAGGAGTGGACAGTGTCTGTTCCGATTTCTCTTCTCCTTTCAATCGGGACTTGACCCTCTTTCGGAATGCTGATTTTTGGATTTTGCAGACGACTGTGTCCCAGATACAATCTTCTCTGACAGTATGAATATATTGAGAAGCAAACACTGGCTTTTTTAAAGTGTTCTTTACGAGATCCATGCCTTTAAGAGAGACCATCACCTCTTCTTTTTCATACTGTTCATGGGGTTCAAATCACTCCGTCCTAAAGGAAAGCAACCTGAATATTCACTGGAAGGACTGATGCTGAAGCTGAAGCTCCAATACTCTGGTCACCGGATGCAAAGAACTGACTCACTGGAAAAGACCCCTATGCTGGGAAAGGTTGAAGGTGGGAGGAGAAGGGGACGACAGAGGACGAGATGGCTGGACATGAGTTTGAGCACGCTCCGGGAGTTGGTGATGGACAGGGAGGCCTGGCGTGCTGCACTCCGTGGGATCACAGAGTTGGACGTGACTGAGCGAATGAACAGCAGCGATGTGTAACTTTGTTCTGTATTTTCCAAGTCTCCTATAAACGGGTCCTCATGCTTTCATAATTTAAAAAATAAAAAAAGAAGGAGAAAAAAAAAAGAAGACAAATTTATGGTTACCAAGGGGGTAACAGAGTGAGCGGTAAATTAGAAGATTGGGATTAACACATACACAGCACTCTATACAAAACAGATAAACAAGGACCCACTGTATAGCACACGGAGTTTTACACAGTATTCTGCAACGACCTGCATAGGAAAAGAATCCAAAAAAGAGTGTGTATTTGTTTACGTGTAAATGAATCACCTTGCTGTAACCTGAAACACTGGAAATCAACACAGCATTGGAAACCAGCTATGCTCCAATAAATATCCTTAATGGATCAATCTGTGGGAATGAGTAAAAAGTGCGCTTAAGGCGGGGAGAGTCATTCAAGGCTTCACTATATGTGCAGATGTAGTTATTTTGCGTGCATGTTCAGCGGCTTCAGGCGTGTCTGACTCTGCCACCCCATGGACGGTAGCCTGCCAGGCTCCCCTGTCCGTGGGATTCTCCAGGCAAGAATACTGGAGTGGGCTGCCGTTTTCCTCCTTCAGCGGATCTCCCCGACCCAGGAATCAAACTGCGGTCTCCTGCATGGCAGACAGGTTCTTTACCATCTGAGCCACGTGGGAACCCCATTCTAATTTTCAGACATCACTTATATGGGGGAAGACTGTCTAAAAAGAATTCTCTCTCTCTCTCTTTTCTTTTTTTCCTTGTCTCCCCACAGTGCTTTCTGGAATAGCCCATTTTCCTTAGGAGATATTGCAATTACTCATTTTATCACACGCGTATCCTAAAAGCCTTATATCTCCAAGGTTCCGCCTGCATGGAGTGAAAGACTGGAAGAAACAGGCTCCAGGAAGCGTGTGCAATATTTTAAGTGTCTGTTCGTGGCTCAGCGGTGTCTGACTCTTTGCGACCCCGTGGACTGCAGCCTGCGGGCTCCTCTGTCCATGGGTTCTTCTCTGGGCAAGAACACTGGCGTGGGTTGCACGTTTCCTCAGCTGTGGCCAAATGTGTAACCATCTATGGAACCGACTCAGTGTGGCGAATTTGGCAGAGTCGGTCTGTGCTCACGGGGTGCTAACTGGGTCACCTGCAAAGATGCTGAGACGGAGCTGCAGATGCAGGGGCGTGGATTCTTCGCATCTTTTCCTCTGCACCCCTCCCTCACCAACCACCGTGGGTCGCTGACCTCTAGTCAGGCAGCCGCCCCCCTCATCCCACCCTTTGGCAGCCGCTAAGGACCTGATTATCTATAAATTTATGGGGAGCTGCAGGAACTGGCCTTCCGCTCCCGATAATGTTTTCTGACACATTTCAGGAGCCGCGGATGATGTGCGAGGCATTATGTACGAGGGGCCCGGCGACGGTCCACCGGAGACCTCTGGCTACCGACAGGCTCGCCAGGAAAGCGGTTGCCATGGCAACGTGCCCCACAGCTGTAGTTAGACGAGGAAAAATAGTTTCATGATTATCTCAATGAAGTTTTTTTCTTTTCTTTTTCTTTCTTTCTTTCTTTTTTTTTAATTCACCGGAACCTTTTTGTTTGCGATCTCCATCATGTGAGTGTTTCAACAGGATCGTCTCTAAATGGAATATAGGTACGAGATGTAATTTCTACAGAGTTGCCGAGTATCCTCTGTCCATGGGATTCTCCAGGCAAGGATACCGGCGTGGGTGGCCATGCCCTCCTCCAGGGCATCTTCCCGGCCCAGGGATGGAACCCAGGTCTCTTACATTACAGGCAGATTCTTCACCGTCTTAGCCACCAAGGGCGCCCCTCGAATAAACTGAAGTGTTTGTTGCTCAGTTGCGTCCGAGTGTTTGCGACCCCACACACTGCAGCCCGCCGGGCTCCTCCATCCATGGGATGGATTTTCCAGGCAAGGATACCGGCGTGCGCGGCCATGCCCTCCTCCAGGGCATCTTCCCGGCCCAGGGCTCGAACCCGGGTCACCTGTGGATTCTTTCCATAGATGTCGTTTCTCCTGAGAGCTTAAATCGCAGAAGCACTGTCTGGGAAGATTCTCTTGTGGACCACGGAGCCAGGATTGGGGGGCAGGAGGGCTGGAGCATCTTTAAGGAGGAGGTCCCAAAAAGGGGATGGGGAAGATTTAAAGGGAGGGTGGGCGGCTGCCCTGAATGCCTCAGACCTCCTCCCTCCTCCGTCCTGGCCCGCATGGACAGCTACCTGGCTACCCTCGGGGTCTTCGGTGGTCTCCCCTCTCCCTGCCTGCCCACCATGCTCTGGAAATAGGACCAAGACCCGTCAGGGTTTGAGAGACGGAAGCTGAGCTGGCCCGTCGGCATCATCCACTGCCTCTTTCCCGAAGAGTTTGCTCGCTGGGGAGAAAGGGGGAAAAGAAACAAAACCTGTCTGACATGAGCATGGAATCCGTTGGAGACGCCGATCACCTGTAACAGGACCAGCAGTGACAGGTAATTTTGAGCCTTGATTTTTTTTCCCCTCTTTTTTTTCCCCCTCCCAACTCCTCTCCCTAAGGTCCTGACTGTGCCTCCCCGTTTGTACCAAACTGGAAGTATCTTTGAAAAGGGTCAAGCCTCCATAAACTGTCGTGTGTTGTTGCAAATGGGGGCGAGAGGGATACCACGCTCANTTTTCCCCCTCCCAACTCCTCTCCCTAAGGTCCTGACTGTGCCTCCCCGTTTGTACCAAACTGGAAGTATCTTTGAAAAGGGTCAAGCCTCCATAAACTGTCGTGTGTTGTTGCAAATGGGGGCGAGAGGGATACCACGCTCAAAACCCAGCAGACTGCAACGATTCGGGGGCTGCTGGCAGGGACACCTGGGGGCTTCCCGGGTGGGGCTAGTGGGGAAGAATCCGCCTGATAAGGCAGGAGACGTGGATTCGACCCCTGGGTCGGGACGGTCTCCTGGAGGAGGGCATGGCAACCCACTCCAGTCTTCTTGCCGGGAGAATCCCGTGGACAGAGGAGCCTGGTGGGCTGCCGTCAGTGGGGCTGCAAAGAGCTGGACGTGACTGAGACTCTAGACACGCACAGGGATAAGGGAGGTGCAATGGCAGCGTCCAGCCACAGCTGGGAACGCGCGTTTGTGCAGATTCAAGAGAAAGGCTTTTGGCAGCGCCAGACGACGTTCTTAAAAAGATTCTGCATCCGATACAGTCGTTTCGTATCGACGACGGTGTCCGACATCAGGAGCAGCCACGAGAGCAAAATCAGAAAGACGCGTTTGCAAATGCGTTCTGTGTTAAGCCAGCAGTCTTGGTAACCGGTGGGGGAGAATGTGGAGTATCTGACATCCGGTCCCGGCTTTGCTTGTCCCGTTATCTGCGGCGTGGGGGAGTGGGTCTGAGGCCAGATCTTCCTTTAAATCACAAGCAGGAAAATTCCAACTGGAGCGAATTTCCTGCGGGTTCAGTGGCTCCGACTCTGAGCTTGCTGGCCCGTCGGCATCATCCACTGCCTCTTTCCCGAAGAGTTTGCTCGCTGGGGAGAAAGGGGGAAAAAAAACAAAACCTGTCTGACATGAGCATGGAATCCATTGGAGACGCCGATCACCTGTAACAGGACCAGCAGTGACAGGTAATTTTGAGCCTTGATTTTTTTTTCCCCTTTTTTTTTCCCCCTCCCAACTCCTCTCCCTAAGGTCCTGACTGTGCCTCCCCGTTTGTACCAAACTGGAGGTATCTTTGAAAAGGGTCAAGCCTCCATAAACTGTCGTGTGTTGTTGCAAATGGGGGCGAGAGGGATACCACGGTCAAAACCCAGCAGACTGCAACGATTCGGGGGCTGCTGGCAGGGACACCTGGGGGCTTCCCGGGTGGGGCTAGTGGGGAAGAATCCGCCTGATAAGGCAGGAGACGTGGATTCGACCCCTGGGTCGGGACGGTCTCCTGGAGGAGGGCATGGCAACCCACTCCAATCTTCTTGCCGGGAGAATCCCATGGACAGAGGAGCCTGGTGGGCTGCCGTCAGTGGGGCTGCAAAGAGCTGGACATGACTGAGACTCTAGACACGCACAGGGATAAGGGAGGTGCGATGGCAGCGTCCAGCCACAGCTGGGAACGCGCGTTTGTGCAGATTCAAGAGAAAGGCTTTTGGCAGCGCCAGACGACGTTCTTAAAAAGATTCTGCATCCGATACAGTCATTTCGTATAGACGACGGTGTCCGACATCAGGAGCAGCCGCGAGAGCAAAATCAGAAAGACGCGTTTGGAAATGCGTTCTGTGTTAAGCCAGCAGTCTTGGTAACCGGTGGGGGAGAATGTGGAGTATCCGATATCCGGTCCCGGCTTTGCTTGTCCTGTTATCTGCGGCGTGGGGGAGTGGGTCTGAGGCCAGATCTTCCTCTAAATCACAAGCAGGAAAATTCCAACTGGAGCGAATTTCCTGCGGGTTCAGTGGCTCCGACTCTGAGCTTCTGCCACAGGGGACCTGGGTTCGATTTTTCCTGTGGGAACTAAGATAGCACATGTCACGCAGCACAGCTGAGAAAGAAGCACGCACAGTCCCAGCTGGAGAACAAACCGAAGGAACTGCTAGACAGGCATCTCCTGTAACATCTTTATAAGTGTAGACTGGAGAAACCCTTTCTTTGTGACCACAGAGAATGGCAGATTTGAGTGCGAAACCCGGTTAAAATTAGCACACAAACTCCAGTCCAGGGCTTCCCTGACGGCGCAGTGGTAAAGACATCCGCCTCCCAGTGTAGGAGGCATGGGTTCAGTTCCTGGTCTGGGAAGATCGCGCAGGCCACGGGCCCACTAAACCTGTGCACCACAACCTGGGAAGCCTGTGCACCCTAGACTCCGGGCTCCCCAACAAGAGAGACCACCACAGGGAGAAGCCTTTGCCCCATGGCCAGAGAGTAGCCCCTGCTCGTCGCCTCCAGAGAAAGCCTGTGCTCAGCAACGAAGACCCAGCCCAGCCAAAAACAAATACTAAAAAAAACAGGATAAAGATAAAAGGAAACCAGGCCACTGAGAGGGAATATTAGCCTTACACAAAAGCGCGCGGCTTAGTAACCATCATATGTAAAGAGCTGGTGCAGAGCAATCAAGAAGACGCAAAGCGACTCCATGGAAAAGTGGCAAGAGGACCTCATTCCTCTATCTCACACATATTTTGGGGCACCTACTCTGCTAAGTACCAAGCTGGGGAAGGCCAGAACTCGGTCCTCTTGTCATTCAGTCCCCAAGTCCTGCCCGCCTCTTTGCGGCCCCATGGACTGCAGCACGCCAGGCTTCCGTGTCCTTCACCATCTCCCGGAGTTTGCTCAGACTCACATAAAAGCAGAAATAAAACGTCCTGAGACACTGCCTGGTTTGTTTTCTGCCCAGCATCTGCTTTATCCTGTGCCAGGAAAACTTACCATTTTTCCTTCTTTTTTTCATCTGTTCTTCAGCAGAAAGTCACATTTTTACATATCACAAAAAGTAATATTTGTGTTTTCAGAGGTATGTACTATTATAGTCATTGGAAAAGACCCCGATGCTGGGGAAGATTGGAGGCAGGAGGAGAAGCGGGTGACAGATGGCTGGATGGCATCACCGACTCAATGGACATGAGTTTGAGCAAGCTCTGGGAGTTGGTGATGGAGGAGGAGGCCTGGCGCGTTGATGTCCACGGGGCTGCAGCGAGTCGGACACGACTGAGCGCTGACCTGAACTGACTGTAGTCTTAGCTCTGAAGGTAAAATGCCCTGGGTCAATGTTTTTTCTTAATGGAGGGCTTTCTGCAAGCACTTCCTGCTGGAGACAACCAGTCCTGTGTGACGTGGTTCCACGTGTCCACCTGTGAGATGCCATCTGCCCATCAGGCACCCTGGAACCGTCCACACACACACACACACACAGATGCAGGCTTCCATGATGGCTCAGCTGGGAAAGAATCTGCGTGCAGTGCAGGAGACCCAGAGTGGATCTCTGGGTGGGAAGATCCCCTGGAGAAGGAAACAGCAACCCACTCCAGTATTCTTGCCTGGAGAATCCCGTGGACAGGGGAGCCTGAGGGGTTATAGTCCATGGGGTGGGTCGCAGACGGTCAGAGACAGCTGGGCAACTGATCCCTTTTCACTTTCATATAGATACATGACTTGGTGCGATATGTTACACTATTATATTTTATTATATAATATAAATGGATATATAATAATAAATTTGAAAGCATGCTGGGATTATACAGAAAGATAAAGACTTCTTTTCGGCCACAGGAGATCACAGTTCCCTGACCGGGGGTGGAAACCGAGCCCCCGGCAGTGGAAGTCTGGCTTCCTAAGTGCCGGACTGCCAGGTGAGTGCCAATGCAAACCAATTTTGGGGAGTGGATTTCAAAACTGCCCATTTCCCCCCCTTCCCTGGGATACACTTTAGTGCAAAGATCTGGGTTGTTTTAATGCAGTCCTGAATGAATCCCTTTGTCCTTACGAGTTCCGTTTCTATTCGGGGTCTACCTGGTTTCACTCCCTCTTCAGGGCTGATAAACTGCAAAACAGAGACTCTTTTTTTCTCTCACCGGGCAAAGTGGACGCACGATTGCTTTCTAAAGGCAGAGAAACCGTGGGCCTATTTCCAGCAGCGCCGGGAGATTGTATTAGCAGTGGACAGACCGATGGTCTTCACTTTTCTAAACGACAACATCACTTTTTGCCTCCTATCAGAATCCTGGTTCCGGGAGGCAAAGATTAAGGGGCCTCATTTTCCTTCTGAGAAAACGACCCTCAGTGCTCTTGAAGGTAAAACTCAGGGGCTTTGGCGGGGGGGCACACCGGTCCCCACAGATGGCGTGTCCATCCCTCACCACCCCGACCCTGGAAGCCCACTTAAGTTTCTCCGGTGACCCACATGCCGGAGGGAGAGCTAGTTAATCGGCCCCCGGAGGATAAGAGGTTCCTGGGGATGATGGCTCAGTGGGATTTCATCACAAGTGTGAACCCATCTGGTCAAGAGACTCCCTGGAGACCACAGGTCAAAAAAAATACACTCAGGACAGAAAAAGTGTGTTGGCATTTCTATGCACGGGGGCGGGGGGGGTGGCGGTCTGCAAGGGGCCCAGGACACCCAGGAGGCAGGCGCGGGGCATGCGGCCTGCACACCGCGCTGGAGAAACGAGTCAGAAAGAGTTAACTGATGAAACCGAGAGGCCAGGGCCACTTAAACGCAGAACGCTGGAGGCAGTGGCGCCCCTTCGTGGACTCCGCGTCCGTCCTCGGGTCTGACAGCCGCTTCAGTCACCTCCAGGGCAGAGGGTGAGGCGGATTTCTGCAGTTCTCCCCTTTTTAATTGATGGGTAGAACTTTGCGGGAGATGATAGAATAAGGCCACATCTGACTCGCTGCAGCGCTTNGGCCACGGGCCCACTAAACCTGTGCACCACAACCCGGGAAGCCTGTGCACCCTAGACTCCGGGCTCCCCAACAAGAGAGACCACCACAGGGAGAAGCCTTTGCCCCATGGCCAGAGAGTAGCCCCCGCTCGTCGCCTCCAGAGAAAGCCTGTGCTCAGCAACGAAGACCCAGCCCAGCCAAAAACAAATACTAAAAAAAACAGGATAAAGATAAAAGGAAACCAGGCCACTGAAAGGGAATATTAGCCTTACACAAAAGCGCGTGGCTTAGTAACCATCATATGTAAAGAGCTGGTGCAGAGCAATCAAGAAGACGCAAAGCGACTCCATGGAAAAGTGGCAAGAGGACCTCATTCCTCTATCTCACACATATTTTGGGGCACCTACTCTGCTAAGTACCAAGCTGGGGAAGGCCAGAACTCGGTCCTCTTGTCATTCAGTCCCCAAGTCCTGCCCGCCTCTTTGCGGCCCCATGGACTGCAGCACGCCAGGCTTCCGTGTCCTTCACCATCTCCCGGAGTTTGCTCAGACTCACATAAAACCAGAAATAAAACGTCCTGAGACACTGCCTGGTTTGTTTTCTGCCCAGCATCTGCTTTATCCTGTGCCAGGAAAACTTACCATTTTTCCTTCTTTTTTTCATCTGTTCTTCAGCAGAAAGTCACATTTTTACATATCACAAAAAGTAATATTTGTGTTTTCAGAGGTATGTACTATTATAGTCATTGGAAAAGACCCCGATGCTGGGGAAGATTGGAGGCAGGAGGAGAAGCGGGTGACAGATGGCTGGATGGCATCACCGACTCAATGGACATGAGTTTGAGCAAGCTCTGGGAGTTGGTGATGGAGGAGGAGGCCTGGCGCGTTGATGTCCACGGGGCTGCAGCGAGTCGGACACGACTGAGCGCTGACCTGAACTGACTGTAGTCTTAGCTCTGAAGGTAAAATGCCCTGGGTCAATGTTTTTTCTTAATGGAGGGCTTTCTGCAAGCACTTCCTGCTGGAGACAACCAGTCCTGTGTGACGTGGTTCCACGTGTCCACCTGTGAGATGCCATCTGCCCATCAGGCACCCTGGAACCGTCCACACACACACACACACACAGATGCAGGCTTCCATGATGGCTCAGCTGGGAAAGAATCTGCGTGCAGTGCAGGAGACCCAGAGTGGATCTCTGGGTGGGAAGATCCCCTGGAGAAGGAAACAGCAACCCACTCCAGTATTCTTGCCTGGAGAATCCCGTGGACAGGGGAGCCTGAGGGGTTATAGTCCATGGGGTGGGTCGCAGACGGTCAGAGACAGCTGGGCAACTGATCCCTTTTCACTTTCATATAGATACATGACTTGGTGCGATATGTTACACTATTATATTTTATTATATAATATAAATGGATATATAATAATAAATTTGAAAGCATGCTGGGATTATACAGAAAGATAAAGACTTCTTTTCGGCCACAGGAGATCACAGTTCCCTGACCGGGGGTGGAAACCGAGCCCCCGGCAGTGGAAGTCTGGCTTCCTAAGTGCCGGACTGCCAGGTGAGTGCCAATGCAAACCAATTTTGGGGAGTGGATTTCAAAACTGCCCATTTCCCCCCCTTCCCTGGGATACACTTTAGTGCAAAGATCTGGGTTGTTTTAATGCAGTCCTGAATGAATCCCTTTGTCCTTACGAGTTCCGTTTCTATTCGGGGTCTACCTGGTTTCACTCCCTCTTCAGGGCTGATAAACTGCAAAACAGAGACTCTTTTTTTCTCTCACCGGGCAAAGTGGACGCACGATTGCTTTCTAAAGGCAGAGAAACCGTGGGCCTATTTCCAGCAGCGCCGGGAGATTGTATTAGCAGTGGACAGACCGATGGTCTTCACTTTTCTAAACGACAACATCACTTTTTGCCTCCTATCAGAATCCTGGTTCCGGGAGGCAAAGATTAAGAGGCCTCATTTTCCTTCTGAGAAAACGACCCTCAGTGCTCTTGAAGGTAAAACTCAGGGGCTTTGGCGGGGGGGCACACCGGTCCCCACAGATGGCGTGTCCATCCCTCACCACCCCGACCCTGGAAGCCCACTTAAGTTTCTCCGGTGACCCACATGCCGGAGGGAGAGCTAGTTAATCGGCCCCCGGAGGATAAGAGGTTCCTGGGGATGATGGCTCAGTGGGATTTCATCACAAGTGTGAACCCATCTGGTCAAGAGACTCCCTGGAGACCACAGGTCAAAAAAAATACACTCAGGACAGAAAAAGTGTGTTGGCATTTCTATGCACGGGGGCGGGGGGGGTGGCGGTCTGCAAGGGGCCCAGGACACCCAGGAGGCAGGCGCGGGGCATGCGGCCTGCACACCGCGCTGGAGAAACGAGTCAGAAAGAGTTAACTGATGAAACCGAGAGGCCAGGGCCACTTAAACGCAGAACGCTGGAGGCAGTGGCGCCCCTTCGTGGACTCCGCGTCCGTCCTCGGGTCTGACAGCCGCTTCAGTCACCTCCAGGGCAGAGGGTGAGGCGGATTTCTGCAGTTCTCCCCTTTTTAATTGATGGGTAGAACTTTGCGGGAGATGATAGAATAAGGCCACATCTGACTCGCTGCAGCGCTTGTCGTAACACCTGGGATTTCTGTCTTCTCCTAAATGAAGACGGGGCAAAAATGAGACTGCATGGCACACGATGCCAGCCGCACGCAGAGGCCGTGACGGGCAAAACCTGCCAAGACACGGAGCGGCTTCGTGCCTGATTAGGACCGCAGCGGGCGGGCCGAAACGAGGCATCAGAGCTGACTGCTAAGGGCACAGGGTCCCCTTTTGGGGGTGATGAGAATGTTCTCAAATTGACCGCGATGACGGTTGTCCTGAAATCCACAGAGCTGTTCCTTTCAAATGGGTGAACGGTATGCTCCATGAATGACACCCCAATCAAGGTGTTTTGCAAAGAGAGAGAGAGACTACATGAAATGCAAACCATCGATGGAAGCCATTTGCACAATGTTTTATTGCCTGATTAGGACCGCAGCGGGCGGGCCGAAACGAGGCATCAGAGCTGACTGCTAAGGGCACAGGGTCCCCTTTTGGGGGTGATGAGAATGTTCTCAAATTGACCGCGATGACGGTTGTCCTGAAATCCACAGAGCTGTTCCTTTCAAATGGGTGAACGGTATGCTCCATGAATGACACCCCAATCAAGGTGTTTTGCAAAGAGAGAGAGAGACTACATGAAATGCAAACCATCGATGGAAGCCATTTGCACAATGTTTTAAGAGCTGAGGTTCGGGAGTGAGGACAAATGTGCGAAAGATCAGGAGACTCGGAGCCACTCGCGTCTCTGGCAGGCGCCCAGTTCCATGGGCCGCATGGGGTGACCTCTGCGGCAGGCGTGCGGGGGTCCCCAGTGGCTGGCAAAGCTCGTGGGTCATTGTCCTGGGTGCGTGTGGCTGAGACGGGCTGTCTCGGAGGATTACCTTCCTCCAAATGGGCTACTCTCATCCCCACCCCACATCCACTTGCATTTTCTTGTTCACCCAGCTTGAAATTTGAACTGCCGTCAAAATGACTCATGGATGGACGTTATACCCAGATTTTGATGTTACTGGTGTTTCTCTCTCTCTTTTTTTTTTAAACCTAATTATAACTGTTACCTACAGACTGCCTGCAACCCTGATGGACTCAAAGCCGGGTGTTAAGGAGAAGTTGTTACTTTTTTTTTTTTTTCCTGTTGGTGAAACACAGGAAGGCACAATTAGCCTTCAGAAGTCAGCCACACAGAAGCCTGGATAAAGCCGAGCTCCCGAAAATGGGTTGCTACTACTGTGTGGTTGGGAAAAGTCACAAAAAATGTCCAAAATGTTTCAGGTGTGTGGAATCACTTAGACTCCCTTAGCCGCCCAAAGGCACACTCTCTGCAGATGTATCCAGAATCGGAGAGATTTAATTATATATGCACTGGTTTTCCTCTCCTGTTCTCCAAAAACAGCAACAAATCCAGGTGGTGGCTCAAACCATACAGAATCTGCCTGCAATGCAGGAGACCTGGGTGCGATCCCTGGGTCAGGAAGATCCCCTGGAGAAAGAAACAGCAACCCACTCCAGCAGTCTTGCCTGGAGAATCCCATGGACCGAGGAGCCTGGAGAGCTACAGGCCATGGGCTTGCAAGAGTCAGACCCGACTGCTGTTTTTTTAACTCTTGCTTTTTTCAGATAAAAGGAAGAAAGGGAAACTTTTGATTGAGTGGGGAAATCCGTGGGGTCTAAGAAAAGAGTAGCTTTTCCTGACATGAGTGCCCTTTGGCATGTGTG
>SJYX01001983.1:321227-360842 GCA_006410675.1 Oreotragus oreotragus
TTTTTTTTTTTTTTTTTTTTTGAGGTTGTAAATTTTTTTCTTCATCTGGTTCTGTTCCACCCTCGATTTGATTAATTACCGAGGCGTTTGGGAAAGCTGGGGACTGGGGGCGGCCGGCAATTGATTTACAAAGTGTGTACACGTGATTTCCTTCAAGGATTGTAAATTCACACCCAAGGAGTCGTTGGAACAAGGCCCCGGGTCCTTCAGGCTTTGAGGTGGATTCTGAGCAAAGCCCTGGCATTTGGGGCTTTGTGTCACTGTATCTCCCTGGTCGCTGAACCCCGGGTAGGCAAAGGCGCGAGCTCAGGGCCTGGAAGCAGACTCAAGGAGGCGTGGGAACTGCAGACGCGTTTGGTTTTTTTTTTCCTCTGCTGGTTATCACAGCAGCCGCGGGAGCAGACACAGCACAGCCTGAGATGGCACAGCCGCCCTGCCGCCCGGCGCAGCGTCCAGGGCGGTCTCGTCTCCTGGCTGGCGCGGCGTCCGTAGCGGCAGAGCAGCGGTATTCCCTCCTCTCGTGGCCGACCCGGCGGACCGGCCGGGGCGCAGCAGTCACACACCCCGCTTGCTTTCGGCGGGGCTCACACGGGCGTCCAACACAAAGAGGCCAGCTCCAAGCGGGGCCCTCCTGAGGCCAGTGTGGGCTGCTGCGGACGATCTCGGCTGCTACCCAGCTGCGGCAGGGACAGACTTGCGGCAGGGAGCCTGGCCTGCCTTCCTGGCTCACCGCCCCCTCCCCACACTCCGCCCCATCAGGGTCTCGGGCCTCGCGTCGTGGGCGCACTCCATCTTCTGTGATGCTCCCTTGGCGGGTAACGCTGACCCTTGGATTGACATCTTGCAACAGCAGTGGATGCTACAGCAAACAGTGGCAGCTTCAAGGCATAGCCAAACCCAGTGCCAAGGACCAGTCGGAAGTCACGTCGCACCCTTGCCGGATGGGGCGGGAAGAACCCCCCGCCACACCTGGAGTGCCCTCATCTTCCAGGTCAGCGTCCAGTTCACCGTCCGTGCTTGTGAGGTTGCAGGGAGCCCTACACAGGGGTGGGCTTTCTGACTGCTGCTGCTGAGTCACTCCGGTCGTGTCTGACTCTGTGCGGCCCTATAGATGGCCTCCTACCAGGCTCCCCCGTCCCTGGGATTCTCCAGGCAAGAACACTGGAGTGGGTTGCCATTTCCTTCTCCAATGCGTGAAAGTGAAAAGTGAAAGGGAAGTCACTCAGTTGTGTCCGACTCAGCGACCCCACGGACTGCAGCCCACCAGGCTCCTCCGTCCATGGGATTCTCCAGGCAAGAGTACTGGAGTGGGGTGCCATTGCCTTCTCCGCGGGTTTCTTACTAAGGACCCACAAAACTCTCACAGGCACCGGGCCTGCCCTTTCAAGGAGGGGATTGTTTGCAGTGTTCATAGTCCACCCACATGATTACATTTTTCTATATCTGAGGGCCCTGAATCTACATCACAGGACACAGTCTGTAGAGTAAAATCTCTCACAGGACACAGCCTTTGCAGTACACTGTCCTAAGAGTACTTCACAGGACGCACCCTTACGTTATGAGCTACGTCACGGGACGTGGTCTTTATAGCACACTCTCCTAAGTCTACATCGCAGGACACATCTTTACAGTAAGATCCCCATCACAGGACACACCCTTATGTTACGGTCTCCATCGCAGGACACGGTCTTTATAGCACACTCTCCTAAGTCTACATTGCAGGGCACAATCTTTACAGTAAGATCCCCATCACAGGACACACCCTTACGTTACGAGCTACATCACGGGACGTGGTCTTTATAGCGCACTCTCCTAAGTCTACATCGCAGGGCACACCTTTACAGTAAGATCCCCATCACGGGACACAGCCCTTACGTTACGGTCTCCATCGCAGGACACGGTCTTACAGTACACTGTTCTACTAAACCTACCTCACAGGACACAGTCTTCACAGTGCCCTCTGCACAAACCAGCCCACGCTCCCCTCTGCGTATCCCCGGTGGACGCCCTGCGGGGTCTTCACCGCGGCATCTCACATGCCTTCCCTGTGTTGCCCTCCAGAAGGACCCGCAAAGCCCCCCAACTGGTGTCGGGCCCACCCCCGTGTCCCAGAGTCGCAAAGGCCAAGCTCTCAAGGGCTCTCCTAGCGTTGCTGAAACTGCTTGCCCAACTCAGCCCATTCCCCCTGAGTCCAGACGTCATGATGTCAGTCACGCTGGGGGCCCCTTGATCCCACCCCCCGTGCTGGGCCATCGACTGCTCACGCTTCACTCTCTATTGGACAACATCCTCGCTGCCAAGCAGGTACCCGCTCATAACCTTCCTCATCACCGCCTCTTACCGCCTTGCCCTCAGAGATGCTGGGTTTTCCAGGGCCACGGGGTGCTTGCTCTGAGGCCAGTACATGTGGCTCCGGTTTTTCCAAGCATCTCTGCACCTGGTGCATCAGCTTGACATCACGGAGCACTCTGTCCATACTGGCCTTCAGGCCAGTCCGGAAAATCCACCCCACAGGGCCAGCGGCGGTCTGTGCTGCCTTGTCTGGCAAACAGGAGCTCACCCGCCCCTAAAGCCTTTTCAGTGCTCTCTGGAGAACCGTCCACCACGTCCCAGTCTCCCACCGAGAGAACCTTGGCCGCTGGGTACCACGCGCTCTGTGCTGGCCACTGGCTTCCTCCATCCAGGGGAGCCTGGGGCTCCCCTGCCTGCCGCGTATCCTGCCGACAATGCCAGCTGTACCGCTGTATCTCCCCGTTCGCTGAGCCCAGGGTAGGCAAAGTGCACGCCAAGAGCCTGAAAGGAAGGTTGAGGAGCTGCAGGAACCGCAGACACATGTCTTCTCTCCCGGCTGGCACAGCATCCGTAGCAGCAGACAGGCCATAGCCTCTCCTGTCGAGGCTGGCCCAGCGGGTGCAGCCAGGCCCCAGCACCAGTGCGCCCGCTTGCTCCCCGTGGCGCTCACACAGGCGGGCCCCACAGAGTACTCCGTGACCGAGTAAGGACCTCGAGACACCGTGCTCGGCGCTACACACGATCTCAGCTGTTGAGCTCAGGTCCGTTCCGTCGCTCAGTCGTGTCCGACTCTCTGCGACCCCGTGGACTGCAGCACGCCAGGCTTCCCTGTCCATCCCCAGCTCCCGGAGCTTACCCAAACTCATGCCCATTGAGTCGGTGATGCCCTCGAACCATCTCATCCTCCGTCTCCCCCTTGTCCTCCCGCCTTTAGTCTTTCCCAGCATCAGAGCCTTTTCAAATGTCAGCTCTTCGCATCAGGGGGCCAAAGAGTTGGAGTTTCAGCTTCAGCATCAGTCCTTCCAGTGAACACCCAGGGCTGATCTCCTTCAGGATGGACTGGCTGGATCTCCTTGCAGTCCAAGGGGCTCTCAAGAGTCTTCTCCAACACCACAGTTCAAAAGCATCAATTCTTCAGTGCTCAGCCCTCTTTACAGTCCAACTCTCAGCTGTTACATAGTGACTATTTACAAAACGTGGGGCCAGGGAGCCTGACTGTGCCATCTTGGCTAATTTGCCCCCTCCGCACAGGCTTGAAGACCTGTCTTCAACGCGGGGGGTGTGTGTGCGTGTTGGGCTCTGCACCGAGGCGTTGGGGCTGAAATCCTGCCCCTTGTTTTGATGCGTGTTTCTTTTCTTCTTTTTTTCTTAATCCTGTTCTTTGACACTGCAGCCTCTTGATTCAGGTTGGGAGCAGGGATAAAAATCAGCTCCATTGTGGAGATTTGGTGATAAACTGGTTCAAATGAGGTTGAAACTGGGAAGCCTTCCCTCTCAACTCACCTACAGGCAGTGCTGTGTCTGGCTTCTCTGGGTGTCCCGTAGCGTGTTCCTTTGGGCCAGCGGTCCCCAACCCTGGGGCTTCCAGGTGGCGCTAGTCGTAAAGAGCTTGCCTGCCAGTGCAGGAGACGTGAGAGACAGTTTCCATTCCTCGGTTGGGAAGATCTCCTGGAGGAGGGCACAGCAAACCACTCCAGCGTTCTTGCCTGGAGAATCCCATGGACACAGGAGACGTGGGGGGCTGCAGTCCATGGGGTTGGACAGAATTTAGCACGCATGCACACATGCCCTTGACTTTGGGATGTAGGAAGCATTTTATACCCAGGGCGTGTCATGACTTTGCACGTGAAGCTGGGTGTACACAAAGAATTCGAGGGTGTCCCCAAAGTCACAGCTCATTAGAGGTGATGTGTAAGGGTCAGTCGACTCCTTCCTGGGTCCCTGGCCCCCGCCCCAGGAGCACTGAAGGGACAAAATGTCACAGTAACAGAGAGGTCTCAGCAATGCCCCCGGGGGATGAATACAGAAATGCCAGGTGGAAACGTACGGGACCTCTGCTCAAGAGGTGCGTTCGGCCAGTGCACAGGACTCAGAGCCTGCCCAGAGCACATGAGTGGAGAGCTCCTCAATCAGGGCGTCAGGAAGATTGTCAGGCAGCTTCCTGGCCTCGCAGTTCTTGGGGGAGTGCTGGGTGCGACAGACACAAGCAAGGACCTTGCTTGCATTGATTAAAAACGACTGGTAATAATGGCAAGAGGGTGCTCGCAGCCCCGGACCATGTGTCTCTGATTTCCAGGGGGTCAAGATCTCATTAATCTTCCCCATGTACTTACAGCTCCGTGCCAATTTACCTTTAAAAGGACACGGTTTGATGAAGGCTGGAGGTAAATTCCCTCCACTGTAGGGCAAGCTCTCTCTCTCTTGCCCTAAGACATTCGACGGATGGGGGTGGCATTCCACGAGTGTCCCTTGGTGAAAATAAAGTGGAATTCAGTATTTACTGACATTTTGTAAACAGAGTCAGCATGAAACAGATGATGCATTTTTTTTCTTTTCAAAGCAGTCTCTTGGTGATCTGATTATTTAGCCCTTTTTGCAGAAGGTTGTCCTGCCCAAATCCATCACTTCTTTTTTTTTTTGGCTGAGCACAAGATTATGCTGTGTTTTGCGGCCCCTTCTGTGTTGGGTCTTGTCCTGTGGCCAAGTTATTGGTGGTGAAACAGGAGTGGAAGTGACCACAGCCCCACCTGCCTCTGGCCTTTAAGACAGGATCTTCTCTGCATGCTGTTCTCAGCTCACAGGATGGAAAAGCTGGGGACAAACTTCCGGCCACCAAGACCACGGTGGTGAAGTGTGAAGGGCTGAGTGGACGGAGCAGGCCGCTCGAGTTGCTCGGTGGCTGTGCGGAGCGGACGCCTGTCCCCACGGACGGCTCCTTTGAGCTGTGGAGAGAGACAGAGCAAGATGCTTTGGGTCACTCCTGCATCCGTGTAGGACACAGAGTAGGACTCCAGGCCCTATTCTTGTGTTTGAAGTGAATGCAGGCTGGCTCACCCTGCCAGCGTGAAAGTCGCTCAGTCGTACCTGGCTCTCTGCAACCCCCTGGACTGTAGCCCACCAGGCTCCTCTGTCCATGGGAGTCTCCAGGCAAGAATGCTGGAGTGGGTTGCCATTTCCTCCTCCAGGGGATCTTCCCAACCCAGGGAAGGAACCTTGGTCTGCCTACATTGGAGGCACAATCTTTGATCGTCTGAGCCNGACTGTAGCCCACCAGGCTCCTCTGTCCATGGGAGTCTCCAGGCAAGAATGCTGGAGTGGGTTGCCATTTCCTCCTCCAGGGGATCTTCCCAACCCAGGGAAGGAACCTTGGTCTGCCTACATTGGAGGCACAATCTTTGATCGTCTGAGCCACCAGGAAAGCCCCGAGGACAGAATAAATTTCAGCCAAACAGTGTGCAGGTTTTGAGGGCAAGGGTGGATATCTAAGTCAGCTTTTATATCTCTTCTGTCTCAAAGGATCTGCTCATTTTATCGGAAAATCATTGCTAATTTTATTTTCTGTTTTGTATAATCCTTTATTTTAAAAAAGACTGTTTGCCACTCAGAGGTTGGGCGCAATCCAGGGCTATATTTGTCTTCAATGTAACTAGCTTCCTGCCGCAAGTCTGCCTGCTGAAGGCATGCTGAAGTAGGGAGATCGCCATCCTGGCGGTCATGTGTGTGCTCCTAGGAGACACCCTACAGAGACCAGGAAGTCAGCCTGGCATTTGCAGCCTGAGTGCCTCACCCCCAGGCATCACTGCTAACCTGAAATTACAGTAAGACAGGCCACTTCAACTTCAAGCCCCCTCCCCCAAGTTCCAGGACCCCGGGAGAGGGTGATGGGTGAATGACTCTTCCCAGACACGGCGATGCACCGGCCGTCTGCACAGAAGAGAAACTGTCTCACCCTCATACGCCATGTGTGTGTCGCCTTCAGTCCATATTTGGAAGCCCCGATTCTCCATGGGATGGTGTTAGGAGGTGGTTCTTTGGGAGAGGTCTAGGGATAGTTGCGGTCATGAGGTTGGGGTCCCCATGATGAGATTAGTGTCTCTGTAAGAAAAGACCTTGTAAGGAGATCCGGCCAGTCCATCCTAAAGGAAACCAGTCCTGGGTGTTCAGGACGGATGCTGAGGCTGAAACTCCAAACCTTTGGCCAAGTGATGGGAAGAGCTGACTCACTTGGAAAGACCCTGATGCTGGGAAAGATTGAAGGTGGGAAGAGAAGGGGACGACAGAGGGTGAGATGGGTGGATGGCATCACCGACTCGACGGACATGGGTTTGAGCAAACTCCGGGAGATGGTGAAGGACAGGGAAGCCTGGTGTGTTGCAGTCCACGGGTCACAGAGAGTCGGACACGACTGAGCGACTGAACAGCAAGTGAATAATGGCTCCGTGTCCCCGCTTCTCTGTGTGTGTGGGTGCTGAGTGCTGAGTTCTCAGCCCAGGACATCTCGGAGGAGATGTGCAGAAACTTAAAAAGAAAGTATCCCCACCCCCACCCCCGCCCCTGCTGTTTTCTCCAGTGCCCCGACAGCCGCTTTGAAAGGTCCCATCCAAAGTGAGGCTTCCCTCTCCTCCTCCACCACCCTCTCACAGCAGGCACACACCTTCCTTGATTCTCGAGATCTAAGTCCCGGCCGATCCAAGAGGCCGGCCATCAGCCTTCATTTGTAGCAGGCCTTCCGCGTTGACTACTGCTGCTCAGCGAAGGCCTGGAGAGNTGTATAAGAGACAGGCCCCACCCCCGCCCCTGCTGTTTTCTCCAGTGCCCCGACAGCCGCTTTGAAAGGTCCCATCCAAAGTGAGGCTTCCCTCTCCTCCTCCACCACCCTCTCACAGCAGGCACACACCTTCCTTGATTCTCGAGATCTAAGTCCCGGCCGATCCAAGAGGCCGGCCATCAGCCTTCATTTGTAGCAGGCCTTCCGCGTTGACTACTGCTGCTCAGCGAAGGCCTGGAGAGTCTACAGAACGCGTGTTTCAGACCGGATGGCAATGGCAGCTCACATCGAATGAATTCTCCCCCTAGATTCTGAGGACCGGAGTCGTGGACGGAGCGCACGTGCTGGGTGAAGGTGCCAGGCGGAGGGGCTGGCCCGGCGAAGGATGCAGGGGAGAGGGGAGGGGGGCGGGCGCCTGCGTGTGCAGGGGAGCGCGCTGGCTTGTCTCCCGCTAATGGCGACACAAATGGCATTTATGGCCCTAATTTACAGAGCACTCCTAGGAGTGGAGTCGGGGTAAATCATTCCGATATCAAGATTTATGTCTCGTGGGCCAAGGACTAATTTCCATAAGGCATTTACCAAATCCATCTTGTCCTCGGAGGCTGTGATAAGTGGGCGCCCCAGCGGCCCCTGACCCCGGCGGCAGCCCTTCCCCGCCCTGGGTGAGTCTCCTTTTGTCGCGTTCTTTCTTCTCCCTTCCTTCCTTCCTTCCTTCCTTCCTTCCTTCCTTCCTTCCTTCCTTCCTTCCTCTCTCACTGTCTCTCCCCCGCCCCTCCCGTCTCTCTCTCCACATTTATCGGCGTCTGTCTGTTCTACGGTCGGCGTCTCCATCCATCCGTTATGGGAACAGGCTACATGGCTTCCGTCCTCGCAACTCTTTGCACCCCGTGGACTGTAGCCTGCCAGGCTCCTCTGTCCATGGGACTCTCCAGGCAAGAAGACTGGAGTGGGCTGCCATGCCCTCCTCCGGGGGACCTAGGAACCGAACCGGCGTCTCTTACGTCTCCTGCGTTGTCGGGCGGGTTCTTGACCACCAGCGCTACCTGGGAGGCCCCCCATCAGATAGACCTACCATCTACCTGGGAGGCCCCCCATCAGATAGACCTACCATCTACCTGGCTGTCCACACACCTATTCTGTCTCTCCCACTCTGCATTCTGTCATGTATCTACGGACCTGCCTATTGACCTGTCGTCTGTCGAGCTCCCCTCCCCCTCCTCTCGTCTCTCTCTGTGACTCTGTCCACCCGCCTCTGCCCATCTGTTCTCTAGCTATCGTCCTGCTATCCACCCACCCATTTCTTCTCTGTCTCCCCTTCCCTCCCTGCATTCTCTCTCTGTATCTGTGTCCACCCATTCTACCGTCTGTCTCTCATCCACTCTGTCTACCATCTGCCTGTCCATCCACTAGTCTCTACCTCCTCTCCTTCCATCCTTGTGTTCTCTCTCTGAATCTCTCTCTCTGTGTCCATCCATTCTATAGTCCATCATCCACTATATCTACCATCTGTCTGTCCATCCACTAATCTCTACCTCCTGTGCTTCCGTCTCTCTGTTCTCTCTCTGCATCCATCTCCATCTGTCCCATAATCTATCCATCCTTTATACCTATCATCTGCCCATCTATTACTCTCTGTCCCCTCCTTCCATCCCTCTCTCCCTCTTCCTTCCTCCCTTCCCTCCTGGAAGCGAGTCGCAGAAGCCGATGAGCATCCCAGGCCTCACGAGCAGGACACACGCACATGCCTCTTTCTCTCTGGGCTCGTGGGTGGTTGCTTCCTCCAGGCCCGTGGTCCCTGCAGGACTCCCAGGGAATCTGACGCCCACGTGGAGCAGCAGGGACACCCGAGGGAGGGGCAGAGGCTGCCCTGGGCCGGGTCCCAACCATCTGGCCTCACCAGCCCGAGGGCGCCTCAGGAAACGGGAGTGGTCCTCACTGATGTTCACGGTGGCACCAGAGGGAACAGAAGGGGAGGATCTGTGGGAATAGCACGTGTTTCCACAAGGGCTGCACTCGCCCCGCTGAGACCTCGGGTGTGACTGGCCGGGACGCTGCCACACCTGGAACTGAATTTTGTCTGGGGAGGAACACAGTTCCGTCTGTGAGAGCTGGACCATAAAGAAGGCTGAGCACTGAAGAACTGATGCTTTCAAAGAGTCACACTGGAGAAGATTCTTGAGAATCCCTGGGACAGCAAGGAGATCAGACCAGTCCATCCTAAAGGAAATCAGTGCTGAATATTCATTGCAAGGACTGATGCTGAAGCTGAAGCTCCAATCCTTTGGCCACCTGATGGGAAGAGCTGACTCGCGGGAAAAGACCCTGATGCTGGGCAAGACTGAAGGCAGGAGGAGAAGGGGATGACAGAGGATGAAATAGTTGGATGGCATCATGACTTAATGGACATGAGTCTGAGTGAACTCCGGGAGTTGGTGATGGACAGGGAGGCCTGGCGTGCTGCCGTTCACGGAGTCGCAACGAGTAGGACGTGACTGAGCGACTGATTCCCCTGTGACTGGTCCCACCTGTTGGATGGAGAACGAGGATCCAGGCAGATGGATGTAGATGGAGCAGGCAGGAGCTGCAGTAATTCCAGTGGGATTTTTCTTTGGCCAGCCTTCTCCACCTCATTCAGCACCTCCAGTAGTTTTATCCAGCGTTTGTTTCGTAAGGTCTTGGTTTCCGCTCCTTACTGAAGACCAAAGTGGAGTATTTTAAGGACACACCAAGCTGAGGAGCTGTTCTAAATGCCGGGTGAGGAGGAGGTTGGGTTGGCAGCGCCGAGCTCCAAGTGGTTAAGTATTAATTCCCAGGGAAACTCAAAATGAGAAACAGAGATGGCGGTGGAGAGCACACCGCCCAGACTGGAAGCTCGCCTTATGAGGGCCGGCACGCAAAGCCTCAGCGGGAACCTCTCCACATCGAGCTCTGCGGGGGAACCAGAAATCGCCTACGAACAAAGGCCTTGCTTACCTATAGCTCAGGACAACAGGGTGGTTGGTGACTTCGCATATGTGCTTTACAACTATATGTGGACTCATGGAAAAATGCACTTTTCAGAAGCTTACTGGTGGGCCTCAGACTGCTTGTCCTGAAACGAGCAATTATATTAATAATCCAACATTACCGAAATTGCACATCTACCCTCCAGCTCCTCTCTCTGGCAGTTGTAGATGGAGTGTGATTCATTCGATGGATGGTGTGTGCGAGTCATAGTGTTTCCCCCCGCTCTTTGAATGACTTTTCCCCCCCTTGGCTAAGGCAAGTGGAAAATCAAAGTAAAACGTCTTCTGCTGTGTCCTTTCTGAGTGGACCCCGAGAACTTGATGCAGTTTGTCGTACGCCAGAGATTTCTAATCTGACTTCCCACATCAACTTGTTCTCTCCCTAAAAAGCAAACCATGCTGTCTAGGAAATTTCAGGAAGAAGACTGAGCTAAACTGGCTTTGAGTATCGGCAATACGGGCTTGCCATGTGGCGCTGGTGGTAAAGAGCCCGCCTGCCAGTGCAGATGTGGCTTCGATCCCTGGGCTGGGAAGATTCCCCGGAGGAGGGCATGGCAACCCACTCCAGAATTCTTGCCTGGAGAACCCCATGGACAGGGGAGCCTGGCGGGCTACAGTCCCTGGGGCCGCACAGAGTCGGACACGCCTGAAGAGACTTAGCAGGCACACACGGATGCTCTCGTCATGGTTCATAGATGCTGTCTTCTCGCTCTGTCCTGAGCTGGCGGAAAGGCCAAGGTGGCTCCCTGGGGTCTCTCTCGTAAGGACACTAATCCCCTTCATGGGGGCTCCACCCACATGACTTCATGACCTCCCAAAGCCCCCACCTGCTAACATCATCACCTTGGAGGCTGAAGCGTCAACATGACATTTTGGGGAGGACATAGATATTCAGTCCATAACAGTGAAGAATGTTTTCAAAATATTCACCTTCATTCCTTGGAATGCACACCATAGTTTCTCAATCTAATGATAACATGGGCCGTAAAATAGGCTAGTGACTTGAAAAGAAAGGGCTTTTTTTGTAAAAAAAAAAAAAAAATCCACCATGCATTACATGCCCATTTGTTTTCTAAAAGACATTTTGATTTCAGAAATGCTAAGATACAGAGAGTGCCTGAGAGTTAGGGACACAGTATGGTGTGTGTGCATGCATGTGCGTGTGTGTGTGTGTGTGTACATGCGTGTGTGTGTGTGTGTGTGTGTGTGTTACTTGTTCAGTTGCATCCCACTCTTTGTGACTCCATGGACTGTAGCCTGCCAGGCTTCTGTTCATGGGATTCTTCAGGCAAGAATGCCACAGTGCATTGCCATGACCTCCTCCAGCAGATCTTCCACACCCAGGGATCGAACCCACGTCTCCTGAGTTGCAGGCGGATTCTTTACCATCTGATGTCTAAGGTAAAGCCAACTTAAGTCTGGGACACAGTCCACACCTTCGTAAGGGGTGTCCTTTCTATACGGTTGAACACGTAGGATGTGGTTGCCCTAAATAGTTTGTGATTGATGTTCCTTCTGCAGGCCAGCATAGGGGGAGAGAAGAGTGTGGAGGTGCAGTATTTGGACTGGAATGTCGTTTAATAAAAGGGTGTCATCTTGCACGATCTCTTCAGTGAGGGGAGGGCACGAGGCTGGTGAGTCACCGTGGCGAGTGTGTGCCGACGTCCTTCCCCATCACAGTCCCATTTATTAGATTAAGGTGGCGAGTGAAGCGCGCAGGAATAAAGGATCATTTTTTATGCTGTTTACACATTACGGGGTCTCCGGGGACTACTTACGTGGGGTTATAAATGCATCAGGCACGGCGTATAACCTCGCATGATTGCGGTGTTTCTGAGCAGACGGGGATTAATTGATTTCTAATGGAATGTGCACAGGGAGCTTCAGCTGGGAGCCACGCCGGGCACATGTCTCTGAGCGCGGGGAGGCCATGTTGCACACATCAGGAAATTAAATCAAACACGCCCTTCCTACAAATCATCCCATTCCTTGTTTTTATAGCAAAGACCGTGGCCAAGGCAGGGGTGGGGGATGGGGGATCCTTGGGACTCAGCTCTTTTATGGGTTAGAACTCGAGTCCTTGTGTTTAAAAACATGCTCAGAAATTTCATCATTTTTCATGCAAAGTCGAAAGCACATTGGCTTTCCTTCCTGACCACTTGCCCAGGCCCTACCTCTCTGAGAGAGACAAGCTTCATCTAAACTATTTCATCTGACTGAGGACTGTCATTGATAACTTTATTGATATTTCTGTCTTGGGTATTCCTTTGGAAAAGGTGTATGGATTCATTACATGTTTGAATGTATTGTCTCTAGATTATAAGATAAAGTTAAGCGTGTATCTGCTGATATCTTTTAAGGTGACCTGTCTTTATACTTAGAAATGTCTCCTAACAGTAGACTTCCCTGGCGGCTCAGATGGGAAAGAATCTGCCCGAAATGCAGGGACTTGGGTTTGATCCCTAGATTGGTAAGATCCCCTGGAGAAGAGAACGGTGACCCGCTCCAGTAATCTTGTCTGGAGAATTCCATGGACAGGGGAGCCTGGTGGGCTGCAGTCCGTGGGGTTGCACAGAGTCAGATGACTGAGCAATTAACACTCCCTCAGAAATTTCTAGGCAGATTTCCAATTGTTGGCCTTCCCTGGTGGCTCAGATGGTAAAGAATCTGCCTGTAGTGCACAAGATCTGGGTTTGGTCCCTCAGTCAGGATGATCCCTTGGAGAAGACAACGGCAGCCCACTCCAGTATTCCGGACAGTCCCATGGGCAGAGGAGCCTGGTGGGCTCCAGACCACGGGGGTCCCACTCAGTGACTAAGACACACATATCCAATTGTTCTTCTCTCACACCAGTAGGTAATTTTACGGTTACGAAATGCTGAAACTTTTCAATAGCTATCACATGGGAAAAGAGAATTCAGGTTATTTATTTTCCTGTCTTGGAGTTCCCTAGTGGTCCAAAGTGGGTGACACGGATGCCCCCAGGTCACAGAGCCAGTGATGTCAATCTGTCCTTCTACCAAGGCTTTCGATGGATAGCAGTCTTGTCAAAACGCTGACGTATACATTTCTAGCTGCGGTCTTGCTGCTCCCCTGCAGTGCTGCAGGCATGCGTGCCTGAGTGCTCAGTTGTATCCGACTCTTTGTGGCCCCGTGGACTGTAGCCCGCCAGGCTCCTCTGTCCATGGGATTCTCAAGGCAAGAATACTGGAGTGGGCTGCCATGGCCTCCTCCGGAGCATCTTCCCGACCCAGGGATTGAACCGGGGTCTCCTGCATCCCTGCAATCCCGCAGGCAGATTCTTTACTGCTGAGCCAGCAGGGAAGCCCCCAAAGTTATCATTCAGCTGAAGTTAATTCTGGAGTTAATTCCAGTTCCCTTGCTGAATTTCCATTTTGAATCTTCTGCTTCTGGGAATGTCACTGAATTCTTTCAATTACCATTATTATGCATACCTTGTGCAACGTTTCAGTTTGGGAAATGACCAATATTCCCTGACGTTTCCGTTTCTAGGCACCAGTGAAAGTGATGGCTAAACAATCGGTAATGATCACTTTATTTGTGCTGAGCTAAAAAAAAAAAAAAAAATACTTCTGACAGATGGATTATATTTCCCTCGAAATACTCATGGGCTTAAAACTGAAGGAGAACGCTTTTTTTTTTTTTTTTTAATTTGCACTTTGCCAGGACCAAAATGTTTGAAAAAAACTGGTTGCTATACATATATCTATGTTTTTTGCCAAATCCCTAACACCACCCAGTGTTGCCTTGCCTCGGGGCCAGGTCTGAGTGTTTCTGGCTAGCATAATGGACCACATTTTCACAAGGCAGTCGTGGCTGTCTGCTCCCTTCTCATAGGGAAATGACCCTCTGAAACGCCGCAACTTAAGGCTTTGTCTGGGCTTCCAGGTGGCACTACTGGTAAAGAGCCCGCCTGCCTAATGCAGGAGATGTAGAGACACAGGTTTGATCCCTGGGGTGGGAAGATCCCCTGGAGAAGGGAATGGCAACCCACTCCAGTACTCTTGCCTGGAAAGTCCCATGGACGGAGGAGCCTGGTGCAGTCTGTGGGGTCGCAAAGAGTCGGACTCAACTGAGCGACTTCACTTTCCCTTCACTAATGGAGTCGTAATCTGATGAGTCTGATAAATGATGAGTCTATAAATGTCTGGCACCATCTTGCTATTTTACGGCAGACTGAATCTCAGATGTGGTAACAAACAAAAAAACCCCAAAGGAAAACTTTTCTTACCTGACCCCAGTGGGATGATTTATTGAAATTGAATGGGGATCACATTGGAAAAAACTCTTACTAGTGATTCTGTGATTTTAAGACGCCTGATGAAATTTGGGACGGGTCTTGTCTCATCACTGTCATATTACATTTTTCTCTTCACGCCACAGACACTTTCCAAGCAATTGGCTTCTTTTGGCCAAAGGGACTGGACCACTAAATATTTTGACTGAAATTTAATGTTATTTGGAAATATGCTGAATTATATCTTTTTTCCCCCTGTTGGAGGTGCAGGGAGTTGCTACGACATCACAGTTAGTGGTCTGGAGTATCTTTTCTGCAGTGACTTTTTTTTTCTTCTTCATTCCAGGAATGCTTCTCTCTGGGAAGGGATTGGTGTAAGCAGGCAACATTATCTTTTATTTATTTTTGAAGATGTTTTTTAAATGTGGACCATTTCTGAAGTGTTTATTGAATTTGTTACAACATGGTTGTCTGTTTAGTTGCTAAGTAGTATCTGACTCTCTGCCCCGCCATGGACTGTAGACCGCCAGGCTTCTCTGTCCAGGGGACCCTGCAGGCTAGAACACTGGAGTGGGTTGCCATGACTCTCTGCCAGGGGGATCTTCCCAACCTGGGGATTGGACCTGGGTCTTCTGCATTGGCAGGTGGATTCCTTACCATGGAGCCACCTGGGAAGCACCTCTGTCTGGTTCTAAAAAATTCCATCACCCTGAAAGGAGACCCTGTCCCCAGGAGCAGTCACTCCTCTTGCCTCTTTCCCCCTGGACCCGGATAACCACTGCTCTGCTGTGTCCACGGATTTGCCTGTTCTGGATGTTTTCTAGCAATGGGCTCACACACCGTGTGTCCTGTGTCTGCTTCTCTCGCTGAGCATTGTGTGCTCCGGGTCATGCATGTTGCAGCCTGTGTCAGAGCTTCCCTCCTCTTCATGGCTGTGAAGCTCCACTCCGCTTCACGACTGCATAATACTCCACTGCAGCATATCCCTCATTCACCTGTTCATGAGCATTGGGTTGGGTCGACCTCCTGTTATCACCTCTTCCAGCCACTGTAGAGCAAGATAGGCAGGTGGGGGGGCACCTGAAGAAAATTCAGGGGTGCTGATGCTTGATCCGTTGGAGTGAAGTAAGCATTAGTTGCTCAGTTGTGTCTGACTCTGCAACCCCATGGACTCTAGCGCGCCAGGCTCCTCTGTCCGTGGGGTTCTGCAGGCAAGAATAGTGGAGTAGGTTGCCATTTCCTCCTCCCAGGGATCTTCTTGACCCAGGGATTAAACACCACCAACATAGAAGGCAGATTCTTTACTGTCCGAGCCACCAGGGAAGCCCATTGGAGGAGGCTGTTGGGCCGTGAAAAACCCAGGGCGATGAAACGTTTCAGGCAGATTCTGTCCCATTGATTTCCCTTTAGATCCGCAAACGTCCCTGTGATGTGAGGGCTCACGCTTTCCACTCGGTTCGAGCCACCCCTTCTCATGTCTAACCAGCACAGTGCGGCAGCTTCCACGCGATGTTTGGACAGCGAGACACCCCTTCCCGTGGGCAGGCAGACACCCCTTCCCGTGGGCAGGTCTCCAGTGCAGACCCATCACCCCAAACCGCAGAAAGTCTGAATGGACGAAACCGATGAAGCTTCTGGTTGGGCAGCGGGGGTAGGGTCACCGAGACCCATGTTTCAAAACCACAGCCTGGGAGTCGGTCTGACTTATTTTGCAAAACGGAGCTCTGTCTCCTTGTGGCCTTCTAATGAATCAGATGGCATTTGGGGTGTGTGTGTCTGTGTGTGTCGACACGCATTCTGGCCAGGAGACCCCGCTTGCCTACTGAAACCCACCTCTCGGGGGACGGAGGAACTCGTGTCTGTGGGGACACCGGGGGCCACCCTGGCCGGGTGAGATACAAAGGAGAAGAAAAAAAAATAAAACGTAACACGGGTAACAGCTCAAGTTGATCACCACCATCGCCCCTTGTTTTGAAATGATTATATTTCTGGGGAATTTCAGCCCATTACATGAAAAGGAAGACGGTGGATCCGGGGAGCTTTGATAGTCAGGTTATGCTAATACCGGGGGCTCATGCAAAATGCATAAGGTGTATCTTGCTAAGGAGACATCGCTGATAATTACTCCGTGTGCCTCATTCCAAGCGGACTCATAAAGACCCCTTCACGTCGTAGCCTAATTACTTATAGACAGTTGAGCGCAAAATTACTTTCATCTGCTGGGCCGTGTTGGTCGGAGAGAGAGAGAGCTGGGAGGCTGGGACGGGCACCTTTCCACACAGCTGGTCCCCAGCAGAGGAATGCAGCCTGTGTTGTGTGGGGCTGATTGCAAAGTGCGCTTTTGGATAATTAGATCTATTAAAGACAGACAGGATGCCGGCTCCACACTGCAAGTGAGACAATAATAGTAATAATGGCATGTGGGCTAAACGAGAAAGAGGCCTTGGTGGCCTTGACCCGCGTCCCTCCATCACGGATGGGTTTGCGGCCCCGGGCAGGTGGCCGAGACGCTGCGTTCCGGGCGAGGCGGGGACCTTTCCCGGAGCCCCGGGCCGGCAGGGACTCCAGCCACCTGCTATGGATGTCCGGTTTGACCCTGTTGCTTGGTTCATTCCGGGAGCGGGCATCCTAGTGGTGGGTTTGCCATCTGTTGGACGGCTTCCCCTTCAAGCGGCTGAGGCGGTGTCCACGTGGAAGGCTCCTACCTGGGGGATTAGGGTCTGCCCGTTCGGACAGTCCTCTCTGGGAGGCGAGGGCAGCAAGGGACGTTCCTGGGTGTTTCCTGGTTCATTGAATCCAATCCTCATGGCCAGTGGGCAGTCATGCCCGATACACAGCTGAGGCAAGGGGGCGAAGCTGGAGTAACAGACACACCGATTGTGCTGTGCAGAGGTCTGCAGGCCCACTTGGTGCTGCGACTTTCCAGGGGTGCAGGGCGCAAGGCTCTGGGAGGGGGTGACCACACGTTAAGGCCCTTGTTGTTCAGTCGCTCCGTCGTGTCCGTCTCTCTGTGACCCCATAGACTGCAGCACGCCAGGCTTCCCTGTCCTTCAGCGTCTCCTGGAGCTTGCTCAAACTCACGTGCATTGCGCTGGTGATGCCATCCAACCATCGCATCCTCTATCATTCCCTTCTCCTCCTAGCGTCAATCTTTCCCAGCATCAGGCAGGGTCTTTTGCAATGAGTGAACTCTTCGTATCAGGTGGCGAAAGGATTGGAGCGTCAGCCTCAGCAACAGTCCTTCCAGTGAATATTCAGGACTGACTTCCTTTAGGATGGACTGGTTGGATCTCCTTGCTGTTCAAAGGACTCCAAAGAGTTTTCTCCAGCACCACAGTTCCAAAGCATCAAATCTTTGGTGTTCAGGAGCCTTTATGGTCCAAGTCTCACATCTGTCCACGACTACTGGAAAAACCATAGCTTTGAGGTGAAGATCCTTCCGTCTGAATTCTGGGGTAGGTGGTATCCTCACAACCTGGCATGCGCGTCTGTCCTTCGGGACCCTGGGGAGGGTTCCACGTCATCTGAACATAATCCTGTTCCCTCTCTCCCCTGCCTCCTCCCCGGTCTTTCGTCCTGGCCCTGGTCCCATTTCCAGTGTCAGTCGCTAAGTTGTGTCTGACTCTTTGGGATCCCAGGGACTGTAGCCTGCCAGGCTCTGCTGTCTATGGGATGCTCCAGGCAGGAATCCTGGAGTGGGTAGCCTTTCCCTTCTCCAGGGGATCTTCCTGCCCCAGGGATCGAACCTGGGTCTCTTACAGCTTCTGCATTACCAAGCAGGTTCTTGTACCACTAACGCCACCCAGGAAGCCCATATTTATCCCACTGACTGGTGCCATTTAGGCCTTTGGTGCTCACCGAGGGAACAAGAAGGGACAGGAAACGTGGAAGGAATCTCCCACGATGGGCTTAAAAAAAAAGCATCTTTCTGTTGCCATGGGGGCTGGGCTCCCACGAGCATGATCCCCAGGGCTGCTCTGTGGACTGGCTTCCCTTCCCCTCTTGCTTGAAACACATGCAGACTTTGTGCCTCGAAACAGAGGCAGGAGGGGGAGTGCGGCGCGGGCGGGACCTTGCACGGCTGTGCACACGCTGGCGCCTCTGCCTGCCTACCAGGGGCTCCATTGATCGCTAATAATTTAATCCTCGTAACAGACTGGCGAAGCCCATTATCCCGGACTCGGCGTGCGATCGATATATTTTGCAAAATAAAGAGTCTATTGGGTGTGCAGTAATAAAGCAAAAGCAAGCAGACCCTCTGGGTTTAATTTAGTGCTTCCCACGCCCCCCCCCCACCTCCTGAAGTAGCAGTTGCTATGTCGCTTCAGTTGCGTCTGACTCTTGGCGACCCCGTGGCCTGTAGCCCACCAGGCTCCTCTGTCCTTGGGATTCTCCAGGCAAGAACACTGGGGTGGGTTGCCATGCCCTCCTCCAGGGGATCTTCCCCACCCAGGTAGTGAACCTGTTTCTCCTTCATTGGGCAGATTCTTTACTGTCTGAGCCACCAGGGAAGCCCAGAGATAGGGATGCCCTGGAAATTTCTGGACCTCCCAGACTTGGACAGTTTCCTTGGTTGAAGAGCATTCTCCTCAAAAATTCATGTTCACCTGAAACCTCAGAATGGGGCCTTGTTTCAAACTAGGTCTCTGCAGACGTGATGGGGTCTGAGATGAGATCCTCCTGGATGGGGGTGGCCCTAAACCCAGGAACAGAGTCCTTATAAGACACGGAAGAGGGGAGACACGGACGCAGAGGCGAAGCCACGTGGAGACGGAGGCGGAGACGGGAGGGGGGCAGCCTCCAGCCCAAGGATGGACACCCGGAGCCCCAGAAGCTGGAAGACGTGGGCAGGGCCCTCCCCTGGAGACTCTGGATGGAGCTCAGCCCTGGGACCCTTTGACCTCAGATGTCAGATTTCAATCACCCTGCAGACTGAAAGTTCAAGGCCGATGTCGGTTGGCGTCCACCCACTGGTCAGTTCAGGACAAAGAGGGGTCTGGCCTGGCCTAACTAAGGGTGCATTTCCCCAGATGAGATGGTTAGATAACATCACTGACTCGATGAACATGAGTTTGAGTAAACTCCGGGAGCTGGTGATAGACAGAGAGGCCTGGCGTGCCGCAGTCCACGGGGTGGCAAACAGCTGGACGCGAATGAGCGGCTGAACAGCAGCAATGAACAGAGGCTTGTGTACGAGTCTTCTTTTCTCAGGGACAAACACCAAAGAATGTAATAGCTCAAACATAGGGTGGTTGCACATTGAGCTTTTTTAAGAAACCCCCCAGGTGTGTTCAAGAGTGGCTGTTCCATTGAACTTTGGATGAGGGATTCCATTTTTCTTCCCCAATGACCTGGAGGTCAGCTTGCAGTACACTGGGTGGTCCCATGAGTCAGTGTGTCCTGGGCACAAATGCCCACTCAGATGATGGAATCTGTTTTCATGCATTTGCTTTTTTTGGGGGGGGGGAAAGTGTCTTTCTGAGATGCAAATGTTAGAACAGTCCTGTCGTGACTGTGAGAAGGAAACATCCTTTAAAAAAAAAATCAACTGGATTTTTTTTTATGGCAGTTTTAGCTTCATAGCAAAAGTAAAGGGAAGGTGCAGAGATTAAGAGGGATTGCTTCAGAAACCAACACAACATTGTACAGCAATTATCCTCCAATTAAATAAATACAGAAATAAATTTTCAAAGAGGGAAACTTTTCACCAGTCACCCTTCCTGTCTTCAGCTCTACAGTCCAGGCCACCACAGAGTTTCTCGTGACATTTTATATGCGGTCGTTAGCATCTAAAATTAACCAGGCTCAATTAGGGCCTCCCCATGGGGCGCCCAGGAATGCATCATTATTTATCATCAGTGGATTCATCATGAAACAGGGTCAGCTGCAGTATTTTTAGCTCAGAACACCGAGACAGAACATAATGTGATCGTATATGTCATAAGGATAATATATAACTCCCAGATTCAGGTTGTTTAGGATAAAAATGAGGTCTTTATGAACCAGGAAAGGGTAGGGGGGAGGCATTAATTTGTTTCAGGAGAAATAGGCATGTTTTCTTTTAAATTGATAAACATTTGTTGAAATCTTACCCTGAGCAGATGAGGGCTGGGAGAATTCCTTAATGGAAAATATGGCCAAGGGTTGGGTCATGGGTGGGATAGGGTGGCGGCTCAGAGACAGACTTTGGAAGTGATGGACAGGTGGCCACAGCCCAGCAATAGATGTGATCTGTGTGTCTGTGTGTGTATGCGTGGGCAGGTGGGTGGGTGTTCAGCAAACCACAGCCCTGGGCCAATTCGGCCCCCTGTTTAATATGTTCAATAAAGTTTTATTAGCACACAACCGTGTCCATTTATTTATATGTAACCTGTTAGTGCTTTCCTGCTTCATCCCATGGATGAGTAACTGTAATAGACTCTGCTCATTTATGTCCGACTCTTTGCAGCCCCATGGACTGCAACTCCAGGCTCCTCTGTCCGTGGGCTTCTCCAGGCAAGAATACTGGAGTGGGCTGCCATGTCCTTTTCCAGAGGATCTTCCCGACTCAGGGATCGAACCCGCATCTCCTGAGTCTCCTGCACTGGCGCGTGGATTCTTCACTACTACTGCCACCTGGGAAGTCCATAACAGACTCTGCGTGGTTGGAAATATTGCCCCTCGAGCTTTTTACCTATCAGCCCTAAGGAAATCAGTCCTAAATAGTCACTGGAAGGACTGATGCTGAACCTGAAGCTCCAATCCTTTGCCCACCTGATGGGAAGAGCGACTCGCTGGAAAAGACCCTGATGCTGGGGAAGATTGAAGGCGGGAGGAGAAGGGGACCACAGAGGATGAGATGGCTGGATGGCATCACCGACTCAGGGGACATGAGTTTGAGCAAGCTCCGGGAGATGGTGAAGGACAGGGGAGCCTGGTGGGCAGCAGTCTATGGGGCCACAAAGAGCTGAACGCGAGAGAGGCTGAACAATACCACGCCTTTTAGCCAGAAAGCTTGCCCAAAGTGACTAGCTGACTCAAGCTTATTTATTGTTTAGAAAGGGACCATTTACAGGCAGGGCAGGGAAAAGGTTTTGAAATGAAGGAGACCTATTGTTTCCCTGTTCCTTGGAAACCTGAGCTACAATGCAGCATCTCTTTCACAGGACAAAGGCTTCTAGAAGGGAGGGCGTGTCTTCCTGGGGGCCCTTTTGTGATGGTGTCGCCCTTGGAGCTCTGGGCTGGGGCTCTGGCCCTCCTGGAGGTCGACAGAAAAGCTGAACCCATTAGTGACCACAGTGGACGAGTCACAGCCTCAGGGGGACCCCACTGCCCATGGTCTCGCCTTCCAGAAATGCCCTTCCCTTTAACTTCCCCGGTGGGTCAGTCTGTAAAGAATCCTCCTGCAATGCAGGAGACGTGGGCTCGATCCCTGAGTCGGGAAGATCCCCTGGAGAAGGGCATGGCAACCCACTCCAGTGTTCTCACTTTGGAAATCTCAGGGATGGAGGAGCCTGGCAGGCTACAGTCCACGGGGTCTCATGAGTTGGACTCAACTGAGCGACAAAACCACTCCCCCCCTTCTGATGTTTTGCCCATTTTAAGGTCCGGCTGTTTGTCTTTTCATTGCAGAATTGTGGAATCTGTTGGCAAAGCCTGAATACTAAACCCTATATCAGCTACAAACCCTTACCTATGTGACTGGTAACTATTTTCTCCCATTACGTGGATTTGTTTTCGTTTTCAATTTTTTTTGGTTGTTATTATTTTCATTCTCTTTACAGTGTCCTTGGATGTAGAAATGGTTTTAAATTTTAATGAAGTCCAATTTATCTATATCTTCTTTTAGGCGTGTGCGTTTGGTGTCATCTTTAAATGGTCTTCTTTGAAAATTCAGCTGTGACATCTCCACAGACTGGGAAGAGAGTTTTCAGGGGCCCGGGAGACACGAAGGGGCAGGGACGCACGTCTCTGGGGAGAGGGCAGGACAGGATAGAGCAGGGGTGTCTGGTCACCCCTGACGGGTCAGTGTGCGGGTAGGAGCCACTGTCCTGGGTGACCCTTGTGCATTAAAGGTTGCCATGGCTACCACTGAACGGGGTGCCACAGGCAACGGTTGATCAATCGGTCTTTGAGGTTGATCAATCGGTCTTTGAAGAACCATTCATATGGACGAGTCTAATCCCACCTGAGGCTGTGAGAAATAAGAGAAAAAAAAACAAGCAAAATGAACCCATGGTTGAGTGTCTTTGCCATCTTGCCAGACAGTTTTGACACAGCGGCAGATTTAGCTCCACGGAAAGGGACATGAAGACAGCGGTCCTGGAACTCCCCAGGTTCTTCAGTGGTTAAGACTCTCTGCTTCCAAGGCAGGGAATGANAAAAAAAAACAAGCAAAATGAACCCATGGTTGAGTGTCTTTGCCATCTTGCCAGACAGTTTTGACACAGCGGCAGATTTAGCTCCACGGAAAGGGACATGAAGACAGCGGTCCTGGAACTCCCCAGGTTCTTCAGTGGTTAAGACTCTCTGCTTCCAAGGCAGGGAATGAGGCTTCGACCCCTGGTCCGGGAACTGACATTCCACATTCCACGTGTCAGCTGCTCAGCTGTGCCCACTCTGTGTGACCCCGTGGAGTGTACCCACCAGGCTCCTCTGTCCACTGGATTCTGCAGGCAAGAATCCTGGAGTGGGCTGCCATGCCCTCCTCCAAGGGCTCTTCCCGACCCAGGGATCGAACCCGGGTCTCCTTCATTGCAGGCAGGTTCTTTACCAGANGTGTGTGTGTGTGTGTGTGTGTGTTACTTGTTCAGTTGCATCCCACTCTTTGTGACTCCATGGACTGTAGCCTGCCAGGCTTCTGTTCATGGGATTCTTCAGGCAAGAATGCCACAGTGCATTGCCATGACCTCCTCCAGCAGATCTTCCACACCCAGGGATCGAACCCACGTCTCCTGAGTTGCAGGCGGATTCTTTACCATCTGATGTCTAAGGTAAAGCCAACTTAAGTCTGGGACACAGTCCACACCTTCGTAAGGGGTGTCCTTTCTATACGGTTGAACACGTAGGATGTGGTTGCCCTAAATAGTTTGTGATTGATGTTCCTTCTGCAGGCCAGCATAGGGGGAGAGAAGAGTGTGGAGGTGCAGTATTTGGACTGGAATGTCGTTTAATAAAAGGGTGTCATCTTGCACGATCTCTTCAGTGAGGGGAGGGCACGAGGCTGGTGAGTCACCGTGGCGAGTGTGTGCCGACGTCCTTCCCCATCACAGTCCCATTTATTAGATTAAGGTGGCGAGTGAAGCGCGCAGGAATAAAGGATCATTTTTTATGCTGTTTACACATTACGGGGTCTCCGGGGACTACTTACGTGGGGTTATAAATGCATCAGGCACGGCGTATAACCTCGCATGATTGCGGTGTTTCTGAGCAGACGGGGATTAATTGATTTCTAATGGAATGTGCACAGGGAGCTTCAGCTGGGAGCCACGCCGGGCACATGTCTCTGAGCGCGGGGAGGCCATGTTGCACACATCAGGAAATTAAATCAAACACGCCCTTCCTACAAATCATCCCATTCCTTGTTTTTATAGCAAAGACCGTGGCCAAGGCAGGGGTGGGGGATGGGGGATCCTTGGGACTCAGCTCTTTTATGGGTTAGAACTCGAGTCCTTGTGTTTAAAAACATGCTCAGAAATTTCATCATTTTTCATGCAAAGTCGAAAGCACATTGGCTTTCCTTCCTGACCACTTGCCCAGGCCCTACCTCTCTGAGAGAGACAAGCTTCGTCTAAATTATTTCATCTGACTGAGGACTGTCATTGATAACTTTATTGATATTTCTGTCTTGGGTATTCCTTTGGAAAAGGTGTATGGATTCATTACATGTTTGAATGTATTGTCTCTAGATTATAAGATAAAGTTAAGCGTGTATCTGCTGATATCTTTTAAGGTGACCTGTCTTTATACTTAGAAATGTCTCCTAACAGTAGACTTCCCTGGCGGCTCAGATGGGAAAGAATCTGCCCGAAATGCAGGGACTTGGGTTTGATCCCTAGATTGGTAAGATCCCCTAGAGAAGAGAACGGTGACCCGCTCCAGTAATCTTGTCTGGAGAATTCCATGGACAGGGGAGCCTGGTGGGCTGCAGTCCGTGGGGTTGCACAGAGTCAGATGACTGAGCAATTAACACTCCCTCAGAAATTTCTAGGCAGATTTCCAATTGTTGGCCTTCCCTGGTGGCTCAGATGGTAAAGAATCTGCCTGTAGTGCACAAGATCTGGGTTTGGTCCCTCAGTCAGGATGATCCCTTGGAGAAGACAACGGCAGCCCACTCCAGTATTCCGGACAGTCCCATGGGCAGAGGAGCCTGGTGGGCTCCAGACCACGGGGGTCCCACTCAGTGACTAAGACACACATATCCAATTGTTCTTCTCTCACACCAGTAGGTAATTTTACGGTTACGAAATGCTGAAACTTTTCAATAGCTATCACATGGGAAAAGAGAATTCAGGTTATTTATTTTCCTGTCTTGGAGTTCCCTAGTGGTCCAAAGTGGGTGACACGGATGCCCCCAGGTCACAGAGCCAGTGATGTCAATCTGTCCTTCTACCAAGGCTTTCGATGGATAGCAGTCTTGTCAAAACGCTGACGTATACATTTCTAGCTGCGGTCTTGCTGCTCCCCTGCAGTGCTGCAGGCATGCGTGCCTGAGTGCTCAGTTGTATCCGACTCTTTGTGGCCCCGTGGACTGTAGCCCGCCAGGCTCCTCTGTCCATGGGATTCTCAAGGCAAGAATACTGGAGTGGGCTGCCATGGCCTCCTCCGGAGCATCTTCCCGACCCAGGGATTGAACCGGGGTCTCCTGCATCCCTGCAATCCCGCAGGCAGATTCTTTACTGCTGAGCCAGCAGGGAAGCCCCCAAAGTTATCATTCAGCTGAAGTTAATTCTGGAGTTAATTCCAGTTCCCTTGCTGAATTTCCATTTTGAATCTTCTGCTTCTGGGAATGTCACTGAATTCTTTCAATTACCATTATTATGCATACCTTGTGCAACGTTTCAGTTTGGGAAATGACCAATATTCCCTGACGTTTCCGTTTCTAGGCACCAGTGAAAGTGATGGCTAAACAATCGGTAATGATCACTTTATTTGTGCTGAGCTAAAAAAAAAAAAAAAATACTTCTGACAGATGGATTATATTTCCCTCGAAATACTCATGGGCTTAAAACTGAAGGAGAACGCCTTTTTTTTTTTTTTTTTAATTTGCACTTTGCCAGGACCAAAATGTTTGAAAAAAACTGGTTGCTATACATATATCTATGTTTTTTGCCAAATCCCTAACACCACCCAGTGTTGCCTTGCCTCGGGGCCAGGTCTGAGTGTTTCTGGCTAGCATAATGGACCACATTTTCACAAGGCAGTCGTGGCTGTCTGCTCCCTTCTCATAGGGAAATGACCCTCTGAAACGCCGCAACTTAAGGCTTTGTCTGGGCTTCCAGGTGGCACTACTGGTAAAGAGCCTGCCTGCCTAATGCAGGAGATGTAGAGACACAGGTTTGATCCCTGGGGTGGGAAGATCCCCTGGAGAAGGGAATGGCAACCCACTCCAGTACTCTTGCCTGGAAAGTCCCATGGACGGAGGAGCCTGGTGCAGTCTGTGGGGTCGCAAAGAGTCGGACTCAACTGAGCGACTTCACTTTCCCTTCACTAATGGAGTCGTAATCTGATGAGTCTGATAAATGATGAGTCTATAAATGTCTGGCACCATCTTGCTATTTTACGGCAGACTGAATCTCAGATGTGGTAACAAACAAAAAAACCCCAAAGGAAAACTTTTCTTACCTGACCCCAGTGGGATGATTTATTGAAATTGAATGGGGATCACATTGGAAAAAACTCTTACTAGTGATTCTGTGATTTTAAGACGCCTGATGAAATTTGGGACGGGTCTTGTCTCATCACTGTCATATTACATTTTTCTCTTCACGCCACAGACACTTTCCAAGCAATTGGCTTCTTTTGGCCAAAGGGACTGGACCACTAAATATTTTGACTGAAATTTAATGTTATTTGGAAATATGCTGAATTATATCTTTTTTCCCCCTGTTGGAGGTGCAGGGAGTTGCTACGACATCACAGTTAGTGGTCTGGAGTATCTTTTCTGCAGTGACTTTTTTTTTCTTCTTCATTCCAGGAATGCTTCTCTCTGGGAAGGGATTGGTGTAAGCAGGCAACATTATCTTTTATTTATTTTTGAAGATGTTTTTTAAATGTGGACCATTTCTGAAGTGTTTATTGAATTTGTTACAACATGGTTGTCTGTTTAGTTGCTAAGTAGTATCTGACTCTCTGCCCCGCCATGGACTGTAGACCGCCAGGCTTCTCTGTCCAGGGGACCCTGCAGGCTAGAACACTGGAGTGGGTTGCCATGACTCTCTGCCAGGGGGATCTTCCCAACCTGGGGATTGGACCTGGGTCTTCTGCATTGGCAGGTGGATTCCTTACCATGGAGCCACCTGGGAAGCACCTCTGTCTGGTTCTAAAAAATTCCATCACCCTGAAAGGAGACCCTGTCCCCAGGAGCAGTCACTCCTCTTGCCTCTTTCCCCCTGGACCCGGATAACCACTGCTCTGCTGTGTCCACGGATTTGCCTGTTCTGGATGTTTTCTAGCAATGGGCTCACACACCGTGTGTCCTGTGTCTGCTTCTCTCGCTGAGCATTGTGTGCTCCGGGTCATGCATGTTGCAGCCTGTGTCAGAGCTTCCCTCCTCTTCATGGCTGTGAAGCTCCACTCCGCTTCACGACTGCATAATACTCCACTGCAGCATATCCCTCATTCACCTGTTGATGAGCATTGGGTTGGGTCGACCTCCTGTTATCACCTCTTCCAGCCACTGTAGAGCAAGATAGGCAGGTGGGGGGGCACCTGAAGAAAATTCAGGGGTGCTGATGCTTGATCCGTTGGAGTGAAGTAAGCATTAGTTGCTCAGTTGTGTCCGACTCTGCAACCCCACGGACTCTAGCGCGCCAGGCTCCTCTGTCCGTGGGGTTCTGCAGGCAAGAATAGTGGAGTAGGTTGCCATTTCCTCCTCCCAGGGATCTTCTTGACCCAGGGATTAAACACCACCAACATAGAAGGCAGATTCTTTACTGTCCGAGCCACCAGGGAAGCCCATTGGAGGAGGCTGTTGGGCCGTGAAAAACCCAGGGCGATGAAACGTTTCAGGCAGATTCTGTCCCATTGATTTCCCTTTAGATCCACAAACGTCCCTGTGACGTGAGGGCTCACGCTTTCCACTCGGTTCGAGCCGCCCCTTCTCATGTCTAACCAGCACAGTGCGGCAGCTTCCACGCGATGTTTGGACAGCGAGACACCCCTTCCCGTGGGCAGGTCTCCAGTGCAGACCCATCACCCCAAACCGCAGAAAGTCTGAATGGACGAAACCGATGAAGCTTCTGGTTGGGCGGCGGGGGTAGGGTCACCGAGACCCATGTTTCAAAACCACAGCCTGGGAGTCGGTCTGACTTATTTTGCAAAACGGAGCTCTGTCTCCTTGTGGCCTTCTAATGAATCAGATGGCATTTGGGGTGTGTGTGTCTGTGTGTGTCGACACGCATTCTGGCCAGGAGACCCCGCTTGCCTACTGAAACCCACCTCTCGGGGGACGGAGGAACTCGTGTCTGTGGGGACACCGTGGGCCACCCTGGCCGGGTGAGATACAAAGGAGAAGAAAAAAAAATAAAACGTAACACGGGTAACAGCTCAAGTTGATCACCACCATCGCCCCTTGTTTTGAAATGATTATATTTCTGGGGAATTTCAGCCCATTACATGAAAAGGAAGACGGTGGATCCGGGGAGCTTTGATAGTCAGGTTATGCTAATACCGGGGGCTCATGCAAAATGCATAAGGTGTATCTTGCTAAGGAGACATCGCTGATAATTACTCCGTGTGCCTCATTCCAAGCGGACTCATAAAGACCCCTTCACGTCGTAGCCTAATTACTTATAGACAGTTGAGCGCAAAATTACTTTCATCTGCTGGGCCGTGTTGGTCGGAGAGAGAGAGAGCTGGGAGGCTGGGACGGGCACCTTTCCACACAGCTGGTCCCCAGCAGAGGAATGCAGCCTGTGTTGTGTGGGGCTGATTGCAAAGTGCGCTTTTGGATAATTAGATCTATTAAAGACAGACAGGATGCCGGCTCCACACTGCAAGTGAGACAATAATAGTAATAATGGCATGTGGGCTAAACGAGAAAGAGGCCTTGGTGGCCTTGACCCGCGTCCCTCCATCACGGATGGGTTTGCGGCCCCGGGCAGGTGGCCGAGACGCTGCGTTCCGGGCGAGGCGGGGACCTTTCCCGGAGCCCCGGGCCGGCAGGGACTCCAGCCACCTGCTATGGATGTCCGGTTTGACCCTGTTGCTTGGTTCATTCCGGGAGCGGGCATCCTAGTGGTGGGTTTGCCATCTGTTGGACGGCTTCCCCTTCAAGCGGCTGAGGCGGTGTCCACGTGGAAGGCTCCTACCTGGGGGATTAGGGTCTGCCCGTTCGGACAGTCCTCTCTGGGAGGCGAGGGCAGCAAGGGACGTTCCTGGGTGTTTCCTGGTTCATTGAATCCAATCCTCATGGCCAGTGGGCAGTCATGCCCGATACACAGCTGAGGCAAGGGGGCGAAGCTGGAGTAACAGACACACCGATTGTGCTGTGCAGAGGTCTGCAGGCCCACTTGGTGCTGCGACTTTCCAGGGGTGCAGGGCGCAAGGCTCTGGGAGGGGGTGACCACACGTTAAGGCCCTTGTTGTTCAGTCGCTCCGTCGTGTCCGTCTCTCTGTGACCCCATAGACTGCAGCATGCCAGGCTTCCCTGTCCTTCAGCGTCTCCTGGAGCTTGCTCAAACTCACGTGCATTGCGCTGGTGATGCCATCCAACCATCGCATCCTCTATCATTCCCTTCTCCTCCTAGCGTCAATCTTTCCCAGCATCAGGCAGGGTCTTTTGCAATGAGTGAACTCTTCGTATCAGGTGGCGAAAGGATTGGAGCGTCAGCCTCAGCAACAGTCCTTCCAGTGAATATTCAGGACTGACTTCCTTTAGGATGGACTGGTTGGATCTCCTTGCTGTTCAAAGGACTCCAAAGAGTTTTCTCCAGCACCACAGTTCCAAAGCATCAAATCTTTGGTGTTCAGGAGCCTTTATGGTCCAAGTCTCACATCTGTCCACGACTACTGGAAAAACCATAGCTTTGAGGTGAAGATCCTTCCGTCTGAATTCTGGGGTAGGTGGTATCCTCACAACCTGGCATGCGCGTCTGTCCTTCGGGACCCTGGGGAGGGTTCCACGTCATCTGAACATAATCCTGTTCCCTCTCTCCCCTGCCTCCTCCCCGGTCTTTCGTCCTGGCCCTGGTCCCATTTCCAGTGTCAGTCGCTAAGTTGTGTCTGACTCTTTGGGATCCCAGGGACTGTAGCCTGCCAGGCTCTGCTGTCTATGGGATGCTCCAGGCAGGAATCCTGGAGTGGGTAGCCTTTCCCTTCTCCAGGGGATCTTCCTGCCCCAGGGATCGAACCTGGGTCTCTTACAGCTTCTGCATTACCAAGCAGGTTCTTGTACCACTAACGCCACCCAGGAAGCCCATATTTATCCCACTGACTGGTGCCATTTAGGCCTTTGGTGCTCACCGAGGGAACAAGAAGGGACAGGAAACGTGGAAGGAATCTCCCACGATGGGCTTAAAAAAAAAGCATCTTTCTGTTGCCATGGGGGCTGGGCTCCCACGAGCATGATCCCCAGGGCTGCTCTGTGGACTGGCTTCCCTTCCCCTCTTGCTTGAAACACATGCAGACTTTGTGCCTCGAAACAGAGGCAGGAGGGGGAGTGCGGCGCGGGCGGGACCTTGCACGGCTGTGCACACGCTGGCGCCTCTGCCTGCCTACCAGGGGCTCCATTGATCGCTAATAATTTAATCCTCGTAACAGACTGGCGAAGCCCATTATCCCGGACTCGGCGTGCGATCGATATATTTTGCAAAATAAAGAGTCTATTGGGTGCGCAGTAATAAAGCAAAAGCAAGCAGACCCTCTGGGTTTAATTTAGTGCTTCCCACGCCCCCCCCCCACCTCCTGAAGTAGCAGTTGCTATGTCGCTTCAGTTGCGTCTGACTCTTGGCGACCCCGTGGCCTGTAGCCCACCGGGCTCCTCTGTCCTTGGGATTCTCCAGGCAAGAACACTGGGGTGGGTTGCCATGCCCTCCTCCAGGGGATCTTCCCCACCCAGGTAGTGAACCTGTTTCTCCTTCATTGGGCAGATTCTTTACTGTCTGAGCCACCAGGGAAGCCCAGAGATAGGGATGCCCTGGAAATTTCTGGACCTCCCAGACTTGGACAGTTTCCTTGGTTGAAGAGCATTCTCCTCAAAAATTCATGTTCACCTGAAACCTCAGAATGGGGCCTTGTTTCAAACTAGGTCTCTGCAGACGTGATGGGGTCTGAGATGAGATCCTCCTGGATGGGGGTGGCCCTAAACCCAGGAACAGAGTCCTTATAAGACACGGAAGAGGGGAGACATGGACGCAGAGGTGAAGCCACATGGAGACGGAGGCGGAGACGGGAAGGGGGCAGCCTCCAGCCCAAGGATGGACGCCCAGAGCCCCAGGAGCTGGAAGACGCGGGCAGGACCCTCCCCTGGAGACTCTGGATGGAGCTCAGCCCTGGGACCCTTTGACCTCAGATGTCAGATTTCAATCACCCTGCAGACTGAAAGTTCAAGGCCGATGTCGGTTGGCGTCCACCCACTGGTCAGTTCAGGACAAAGAGGGGTCTGGCCTGGCCTAACTAAGGGTGCATTTCCCCAGATGAGATGGTTAGATAACATCACTGACTCGATGAACATGAGTTTGAGTAAACTCCGGGAGCTGGTGATGGACAGAGAGGCCTGGCATGCCGCAGTCCACGGGGTGGCAAACAGCTGGACGCGAATGAGCGGCTGAACAGCAGCAATGAACAGAGGCTTGTGTACGAGTCTTCTTTTCTCAGGGACAAACACCAAAGAATGTAATAGCTCAAACATAGGGTGGTTGCACATTGAGCTTTTTTAAGAAACCCCCCAGGTGTGTTCAAGAGTGGCTGTTCCATTGAACTTTGGATGAGGGATTCCATTTTTCTTCCCCAATGACCTGGAGGTCAGCTTGCAGTACACTGGGTGGTCCCATGAGTCAGTGTGTCCTGGGCACAAATGCCCACTCAGATGATGGAATCTGTTTTCATGCATTTGCTTTTTTTGGGGGGGGGGAAAGTGTCTTTCTGAGATGCAAATGTTAGAACAGTCCTGTCGTGACTGTGAGAAGGAAACATCCTTTAAAAAAAAAATCAACTGGATTTTTTTTTATGGCAGTTTTAGCTTCATAGCAAAAGTAAAGGGAAGGTGCAGAGATTAAGAGGGATTGCTTCAGAAACCAACACAACATTGTACAGCAATTATCCTCCAATTAAATAAATACAGAAATAAATTTTCAAAGAGGGAAACTTTTCACCAGTCACCCTTCCTGTCTTCAGCTCTACAGTCCAGGCCACCACAGAGTTTCTCGTGACATTTTATATGCGGTCGTTAGCATCTAAAATTAACCAGGCTCAATTAGGGCCTCCCCATGGGGCGCCCAGGAATGCATCATTATTTATCATCAGTGGATTCATCATGAAACAGGGTCAGCTGCAGTATTTTTAGCTCAGAACACCGAGACAGAACATAATGTGATCGTATATGTCATAAGGATAATATATAACTCCCAGATTCAGGTTGTTTAGGATAAAAATGAGGTCTTTATGAACCAGGAAAGGGTAGGGGGGAGGCATTAATTTGTTTCAGGAGAAATAGGCATGTTTTCTTTTAAATTGATAAACATTTGTTGAAATCTTACCCTGAGCAGATGAGGGCTGGGAGAATTCCTTAATGGAAAATATGGCCAAGGGTTGGGTCAGGGGTGGGATAGGGTGGCGGCTCAGAGACAGACTTTGGAAGTGATGGACAGGTGGCCACAGCCCAGCAATAGATGTGATCTGTGTGTCTGTGTGTGTATGTGTGGGCAGGTGGGTGGGGGTTCAGCAAACCACAGCCCTGGGCCAATTCGGCCCCCTGTTTAATATGTTCAATAAAGTTTTATTAGCACACAACCGTGTCCATTTATTTATATGTAACCTGTTAGTGCTTTCCTGCTTCATCCCATGGATGAGTAACTGTAATAGACTCTGCTCATTTATGTCCGACTCTTTGCAGCCCCATGGACTGCAACTCCAGGCTCCTCTGTCCGTGGGCTTCTCCAGGCAAGAATACTGGAGTGGGCTGCCATGTCCTTTTCCAGAGGATCTTCCCGACTCAGGGATCGAACCCGCATCTCCTGAGTCTCCTGCACTGGCGCGTGGATTCTTCACTACTACTGCCACCTGGGAAGTCCATAACAGACTCTGCGTGGTTGGAAATATTGCCCCTCGAGCTTTTTACCTATCAGCCCTAAGGAAATCAGTCCTAAATAGTCACTGGAAGGACTGATGCTGAACCTGAAGCTCCAATCCTTTGCCCACCTGATGGGAAGAGCGACTCGCTGGAAAAGACCCTGATGCTGGGGAAGATTGAAGGCGGGAGGAGAAGGGGACCACAGAGGATGAGATGGCTGGATGGCATCACCGACTCAGGGGACATGAGTTTGAGCAAGCTCCGGGAGATGGTGAAGGACAGGGGAGCCTGGTGGGCAGCAGTCTATGGGGCCACAAAGAGCTGAACGCGAGAGAGGCTGAACAATACCACGCCTTTTAGCCAGAAAGCTTGCCCAAAGTGACTAGCTGACTCAAGCTTATTTATTGTTTAGAAAGGGACCATTTACAGGCAGGGCAGGGAAAAGGTTTTGAAATGAAGGAGACCTATTGTTTCCCTGTTCCTTGGAAACCTGAGCTACAATGCAGCATCTCTTTCACAGGACAAAGGCTTCTAGAAGGGAGGGCGTGTCTTCCTGGGGGCCCTTTTGTGATGGTGTCGCCCTTGGAGCTCTGGGCTGGGGCTCTGGCCCTCCTGGAGGTCGACAGAAAAGCTGAACCCATTAGTGACCACAGTGGACGAGTCACAGCCTCAGGGGGACCCCACTGCCCATGGTCTCGCCTTCCAGAAATGCCCTTCCCTTTAACTTCCCCGGTGGGTCAGTCTGTAAAGAATCCTCCTGCAATGCAGGAGACGTGGGCTCGATCCCTGAGTCGGGAAGATCCCCTGGAGAAGGGCATGGCAACCCACTCCAGTGTTCTCACTTTGGAAATCTCAGGGATGGAGGAGCCTGGCAGGCTACAGTCCACGGGGTCTCATGAGTTGGACTCAACTGAGCGACAAAACCACTCCCCCCCTTCTGATGTTTTGCCCATTTTAAGGTCCGGCTGTTTGTCTTTTCATTGCAGAATTGTGGAATCTGTTGGCAAAGCCTGAATACTAAACCCTATATCAGCTACAAACCCTTACCTATGTGACTGGTAACTATTTTCTCCCATTACGTGGATTTGTTTTCGTTTTCAATTTTTTTTGGTTGTTATTATTTTCATTCTCTTTACAGTGTCCTTGGATGTAGAAATGGTTTTAAATTTTAATGAAGTCCAATTTATCTATATCTTCTTTTAGGCGTGTGCGTTTGGTGTCATCTTTAAATGGTCTTCTTTGAAAATTCAGCTGTGACATCTCCACAGACTGGGAAGAGAGTTTTCAGGGGCCCGGGAGACACGAAGGGGCAGGGACGCACGTCTCTGGGGAGAGGGCAGGACAGGATAGAGCAGGGGTGTCTGGTCACCCCTGACGGGTCAGTGTGCGGGTAGGAGCCACTGTCCTGGGTGACCCTTGTGCATTAAAGGTTGCCATGGCTACCACTGAACGGGGTGCCACAGGCAACGGTTGATCAATCGGTCTTTGAGGTTGATCAATCGGTCTTTGAAGAACCATTCATATGGACGAGTCTAATCCCACCTGAGGCTGTGAGAAATAAGAGAAAAAAAAACAAGCAAAATGAACCCATGGTTGAGTGTCTTTGCCATCTTGCCAGACAGTTTTGACACAGCGGCAGATTTAGCTCCACGGAAAGGGACATGAAGACAGCGGTCCTGGAACTCCCCAGGTTCTTCAGTGGTTAAGACTCTCTGCTTCCAAGGCAGGGAATGAGGCTTCGACCCCTGGTCCGGGAACTGACATTCCACATTCCACGTGTCAGCTGCTCAGCTGTGCCCACTCTGTGTGACCCCGTGGAGTGTACCCACCAGGCTCCTCTGTCCACTGGATTCTGCAGGCAAGAATCCTGGAGAGGGTTGCCATGCCCTCCTCCAGGGGCTCTTCCCGACCCAGGGATCGAACCCGGGTCTCCTTCATTGCAGGCAGGTTCTTTACCAGAGCCACCAGGGAAGTCCATGCCAGGAGTGAGGCTAAAAATAAATAAGTGAAATGAAATCACATTTACACATTTTCCAGGGGCGGCAGCAGCGAGGTCTTGGCAGTGGCCAACGAGTCAAGCTGGGGTACGCTAACTTGAGTGTGTTTCAAGGAAGTAATAGAACTTAGTGCTTCGTTGCTCAGTCGTATCTGGCTCTTGGCGACCCTGTGGACTGTAGCCCGCTGGGTTCCTCTGTCCATGGGAGTCTCCAGGCAAGACTACTGGAGTCGATTGCCATTCCCTTCTCCAGGGGATCCTCCTGATCCAAGGATCCAACCTGGGTCTCTTACGTCTCCTGCCTTGGCAGGCGTGCTCTTTACCACGAATGCGACCCGGGAAGCCGCCGTAAATCTACTTCAGTTAACTGTAGCCTCGGCGGGAATTGCACACAGCCGTGGGAGCAAGAGGCCCAAAGCAGCAAAGAAGCACTGGGTGGGGCCACTGGCTTTCGTCTTCAGGGCTCTTCCCGACCCAGGGATCGAACCCGGGTCTCCTTCATTGCAGGCAGGTTCTTTACCAGAGCCACCAGGGAAGTCCATGCCAGGAGTGAGGCTAAAAATAAATAAGTGAAATGAAATCACATTTACACATTTTCCAGGGGCGGCAGCAGCGAGGTCTTGGCAGTGGCCAACGAGTCAAGCTGGGGTACGCTAACTTGAGTGTGTTTCAAGGAAGTAATAGAACTTAGTGCTTCGTTGCTCAGTCGTATCTGGCTCTTGGCGACCCTGTGGACTGTAGCCCGCTGGGTTCCTCTGTCCATGGGAGTCTCCAGGCAAGACTACTGGAGTCGATTGCCATTCCCTTCTCCAGGGGATCCTCCTGATCCAAGGATCCAACATGGGTCTCTTACGTCTCCTGCCTTGGCAGGCGTGCTCTTTACCACGAATGCGACCCGGGAAGCCGCCGTAAATCTACTTCAGTTAACTGTAGCCTCGGCGGGAATTGCACACAGCCGTGGGAGCAAGAGGCCCAAAGCAGCAAAGAAGCACTGGGTGGGGCCACTGGCTTTCGTCTTCATGGGGGAGAGTCCCACAGACGCGAAACGTGGACATTCCCGCCACAAGGCTCTTTCTCAGCATCTGCCTTTCAGAACCTGAACTGGGGCACCGCTCCGTTTGCGAATGCAAGGCTGAAAGCCGTGGGTTATTAATAAACAGCACGTGGTCTCGCTCAGCCCCCCTCCCCCGACGGTTGACACACGGCAGTCTCCGGAGACTCGGGGCCTGACTTGTGCTCACCTATTCATTATTATTATTCAGACACCATCGAGGTGTTCCAGGCATTTCCCGGGACTCAGAGACGCCGACGTCCTTATTTCGAGTTTACCCTTTCAGCCCATGAATCTTTAATGACGACCCTCTCATGGCAGAAAGCCCTCACCTATGAATAAGTCATGTGTACAAACACAACTTCCAAAGTCGTGCGCGGCAACTTCTTTCTGGCTCTTTCCTCCCCCACCTCTCCAGGATGAAATGTGCCATTCTTTTCATGGACAGAAGAAGAACCCGCTCACCGCCGTTTCAGCGAGCGTGAGCCAGGGGACACACGTGTCTCAGCCGCGTCTCTGGGACCCCGTGGACCGCGGCCCGCCTGGCTCCCCCGTCCGTGGGCTTCTCCACGCAAGGGCCCTGGAGCGGGGTGCCACGCCCTCCGCCAGGGGACCGTCTGACCCAGGGGTCGAACCCCCATCTCTTGAGTCCCCTACTTTGGCAGCCGGGTTCTCAACCACTAGCGCCCCCGGGAAGGCCAACGTGGAGCTTGGCGTGCCAGCCGGGCGGGAGCTCTGGACGAGCTGCGCGTGGCTATGCGCTCACGGTGGGCACAGGGGTGGCTTTTATGTTTTCCATGCGCTATTATGAATCCCAGAAAACAGCTTTTCCATCCTGTTCCTTTTAAAATCAAATTACGATGTGGCATTCCACAAAATACCTTAAGTGCAGCTAATAAGACACGAGACCGTCCCAGGCTTGACAATTAAGCCACGACATTCGACGCACCTTCTCTGATAAAGTTTACGGCTTCACTTTCATGTCCGGTGTTGCCTATATGTATTTATTTATTTTTAAAGCCCCCTTATTGATTAATAGCCTTCTGCGTTTTAAAGGTTTCTCTTTCTTGTGTGGAGAGGGAGAAAAAAAAAATCATTTGCCTTTTAATGGGGTGTCAGATTTGTTTCCCAAACCTTCTAAAAGGTTATCATTGTTACACATGGACAAGAGCTTTCTTCAGAATCAATGAAAAGCCTGTTTCCAGGGCAATTCATGGGCCGACGGTAACCTGGAAAAGTTAATTTCGCCGTTTTGCAAAGTGGTGGTGGGGGGGGAAACGTGCCCTGCGGTTAACGATTTTCACATGGAAGAAAGGGCTTGCTGGCTCCTCACACGTACTAAATAACCGCTGGGCTGTCCGGCGAGCCGGGCACCTTGGCACCACCGTGGGGGTCAGAGCTCACGGACGTGTCCACTCCAATTAGGGACACCGTAAACCTGTGGGCGATCAGCTCCCCCCCCGCCCCCCCGCCTCCGCCAGGCGCACCATGCCAAGGGGAAGCGGGTGAGAGCTGCTTATGTTTTGGTTCGAAGATGCTGAGCAAGTTGTGCTCCGTTGCTCATTGCGGAAGTCCTGCCTCGGGGCTTGGTGGGCACGGTCCATGACCCGCCCGCTGGTCTAAGCTAACATGAGGGTTTNCCCCCCGCCCCCCCGCCTCCGCCAGGCGCACCATGCCAAGGGGAAGCGGGTGAGAGCTGCTTATGTTTTGGTTCGAAGATGCTGAGCAAGTTGTGCTCCGTTGCTCATTGCGGAAGTCCTGCCTCGGGGCTTGGTGGGCACGGTCCATGACCCGCCTGCTGGTCTAAGCTAACATGAGGGTTTGATCCCTCACTGTGTCAGGAACATCCCCTGGAGAGGGAAATGGCAACCCACTCCAGTATCCGTGCCTGGAGAACCCCGTGGACAGAGGAGCCTGGCGGGCTGCGGTCCACGGGGTTGCAAAGAGTCGGACGGGACTGAGCGATACACACACACGCAGAAGGACGCAGTCGTAGCAGGTCAACATTGAGCCGTGTCTTCTTGTCTTCTGGTATTCATGGGGTGATCTTTATTACATATTTCTTTCGTACCGACTCCGTGTGATCTTTGCTTGGCTAAACTTTCATCAAAAGACTAATGAACCGAAAGTTTAGAAAACAGATTAATCACCAAATAATTGTGTTCAGAGTGTGTCCAAGTATAGAAAACCAGGGCATTAGCAGATAAGAACACATTTCAATATTTATGAAGCAATTTTTGTACAATTAAAGAGGTCTGTAATAGTTTTTTTTTTTTGTCGTCATTCTTTTGAATCTTAATCCATAAATTGTTATCAAATCATTAAAAGGAAAATGTATAACCCTGATGTGAATATCTTCCCTTTGATGAGCTTGGCGATATACCAGTTCTCCTAGGTTTGTGGATCACATTTGAGGATAAATAAATTCCATTAGAACTTTCTGACTCATTATAAGTCTGAAAATAGCCAGAAAGGGAGAGAGGCACATGAAGGGTAAAGCTATCCCAAACATGAAATTGGATGGTTCTCGTTGTTCAGCTGCTAAGTTGTGTCTGACTCTGCAACCCCAGGGAGGATAGCCCACCAGGCTCCTGTCTCCACGGGATTCTCCAGGCAGGAAGACGGGAGTGGGTAGCGATTCCCTTCTCCGGGGGGCTTACCAAACCAGGGACTGAACCCGGGTCTCCCACGTGGCAGGCAGATTCTTTACTGTGTGAGCCACCTAGATAGATAGATAAATGAGGGGCAGGTAAATACATTAGGCAGATGATGGATAAACGATGATACATAAGACAAATGATACACGAATGACTGATATATATATGTGTGTAGATGACACATTACATATATGGATCGAGAGGCTGATTATGGTGCGAGAGCTAGATAGCTGGGTGAAAGACAAATAATAGATCAAGGGCTTCTCAGGCGGTGCTCCTGGTAAGGAACCTGCCTGCAAGTGCAGGAGAGGAAAGAGACATGGATTCGATCCCTGGGTCAGGAAGACCCCCTGGAGAAGGGCATGGCAACCCACTCCAGTCTTCTTGCCTGGAGGCTCCCGTGGACAGAGGAGCCTGGTGGGCTGGAGTCCGCGGGGTCGCCCAGAAGGAGCCAGGCGATAGATGCATGATAAGTGGAGAGTAGATAAATAGGCTTTGTCACAAGGAATGGATTCACACAGTGACAGACGCTGAGGAGTGATGTGATCTGGCATCGGCAAGCCACAGACCCGGCAGAAGTACTTGATGGTGTAAATCTCAGTTTAAGGGCGAAGGAAGACCCATGACCTTGCTCAGCATGCAGGCAGAGAGGAGACAGTCTCCCTTTCTCTACCTTCCAGTTGGATTCACACCCTCAGCTGCTTAGACAAAGTCCACCCACCGTGTGTGTGTGAGGCAGGGAGGGCAATCTGCTTTAGTGAGTCCAGCCATTAAGAAGCTGGTCTCTTCCAGAAACGCCCTCCCAGACACACCAGAAATGACATAGATACCTGCCCCTCTGCACTGCCCAGCCCTGTTACACTGACACGTACAGTGAACCTCACTCACCCCAACACTGATCAGGCCCGTTTGCTTCCCGCTCAGTCTTCTCTTGGGAGGGTGGGGGTCCCTCCAAACTCAATCCACGTTCTCTTGGGGACTTCACCGGAGCTCTGGTTTACAATTATACTCACGGCCGTTATGCTCATGGCACACAGTTCCAAAGTGGGTGCTTGGAGACCAGAGAGGGGAAAAAGCTGACTGGGAACGGTCTGCAGCTGAACTGCCTTCTGTGCCCTGCTGGGCTCAGTTGCTCAGGCGTGTCCGACTCTCTGC
>SJYX01001983.1:362561-375493 GCA_006410675.1 Oreotragus oreotragus
AGAATTCAGGAGTGGGTTGCCATGCCCTCCTCCAGGGGATCTTCCCGACCCAGGGATCAAACTCGGATCTGCTGCATTGCAGGCAGATTCTTTACCCACAGAACCACCAGGTAATTCGTTAAGTGTGTGGAATTCTTGGAAGTGCGGCCAATGTGCGGCCTCATTCTATGTCTTGGTTCAGGCCGCCTTGATAAAAGTCTGTAGATTTGATGGGGGATGAGAAACGGGGAAGGCAATGGCACCCCATCCCAGTACTCTTGCCTGGAAAATCCAATGGACGGAGTAGCCCGGTGGGCTGCAGTCCATGGGGTCGCTAACAGTCGGACAGACTGAGCGACTTCACTTTCAATTTTCTCTTTCATGCATTGGAGGAGGAAATGGCAACCCACTCCAGTATTCTTGCCTGGAGAATCCCAGGGATGGGGGAGCCTGGTGGGATGCCATCTATGGGGTCACACAGAGTCGGACACGACTGAAGTGACTTAGCAGCAGCAGCAGAGAAACAACAGACCTTTTTTCCCCCACAGTCCCGGAGTTTGGATGTCTGAGATCCTGGGAAGGGCAGATTTAGTGTTTAGTGTATGGATGTGAGAGTTGGACTGTGAAGAAGGCTGAGCGCCGAAGAATGGATGCTTTTGAACTGTGGTGTTGGAGAAGACTCTTGAGGGTCCCTTGGACTGCAAGGAGATCCAACCAGTCTATTCTGAAGGAGATCAGCCCAGGGATTTCTTTGGAAGGAATGATGCTGAAGCTGAAACTCCAGTACTTTGGCCACCTCATGCGAAGAGTTGACTTGGACATGACTGAGCGACTGAACTGAACTGAGGACTCTCTTCCTGCTTCACAGACAGTACCTTCTCTCTATGTCCTCACCCACAGGCAGGGGCAAGGGAGCTTTCTGGGGTCTCTTTCATAAGGACACTAATTTGCAGAAGACACCACTCTAATGGCAGAAAGCAAAGAGGAACTAAAGAGCCTCCTGATGAAGGGGAATGAGGAGTGAAAAACCTGCTTCAGACTCAGCATTCGAAAACCAGAGATCATGGCATCTGGTCCCATCGCTTCAGGGCAAATAGATGGGGAAACAATGGAAACAGTGAAAGATTTTCTTGGGCTCCACAGTCACTGCGGATGGTGACTGCAGCCATGAAATTAAAAGATGGTTGTTTCTTGGCAGAAAAGCTTGCGAGGTGAGGGCGGGCGTGTGCAGACTGAGGCCGCACGTCTGGATGTGGCTGCAGACATCGGCGGGGGGGCCGCCTGCCTCCGCTGTTGCTGGCCGGGCGCTCAGGCGTGTCCCCAGGGCCGTCCCATCACCGCACTGGGACTTCTGCTGTTGCTGTGCACTGTTCTGTCCAAATCTTTGCGACCCCGTGGACCGCCGCCCGCCAGGCCTCCCTGTCCATCCCCAACTCCCGGAGCTCGCTCAGACCCAAGTCCATTGAGGCGGTGCCGCCATCCAACCATCTCATCCCCTGTCGGCCACTTCTCCTCCCGCCTTCAGTCTTTCCCAGCATCAGGCTCTTTTCCAAGGAGTCAGTTCTTTGCATCAGATGGCCAGAGGATTGGCGCTTCAGCTTCAGCATCAGTCCTTCCAGTGAATATTCAGGGTTGACTTCCTGTAGGATGGACTGTTCTGATTGGAAGTGGCGTGGAAGTTGCTTTAATAAATGACTCAGAAAGCGTCTTATAAATGTTAATAAGGAGAAGGGGCTTGGTGAATGCTGTAACTGCGAGGTTTGGAGGAAAAAAAATAAAAGCAAAAACAGAGATACAAGGCATCTGTTTCTGGGGCAAAGAGGAAAGACAGACAGAGAGGGAAGGAGCTCGGAAGGATTATCCAAAGCAGAGCAGCAGGGAGACGTGGGGGTGGCGTGGGGAGGGCGGAGGGGCAGCAGGAAGAAAGGGCACCCGTGGCCGCCCAGCGGATTGCCACACACCACTGTGCCCGGCTTCATGGAAAGTGACTGAGAGATGTGTCAGAGCGGGCGTCCGCCGGTTTGATCTGTGGGGAGATTGAATCAGGCAGCGGATTAGAGTGGGGAACACGCTCACGCTTGCTGTTCTGAGAACTCCTGGCAGGTGGGTGCTCATTAGATGGCTTGGGCGCTCGCCAGCCCGCTGGAAATTGTATTTATGGGAAAGCAGGACACAGCGCTTGACCTTGCGTGGCTGGCGGTAGGGGGTGATTCCTGGGGTTGATCGCCAGGTGATGGGGGAGCAACGCCTGTGGTCCTTGGGGGACCACTGTGTCCTGCGTGCCCTCTGCAAGCAAGCCCGTGTGTGCAATGGTGCAGACGGGAACACACCTGCCCAAACCGTGTTGCATGCATGCGCACACGTGGGAGAAAGGACACTCACATTTCCGGACTTATCTTTTTTTTTTTTTCTTTAACTTATTGCTTTAAAATTTTTATTCACTAATATTATGGCCATGCCGTGTGGCACGGTGGATCTTAGTTCCCCGGCCAGGGATTGACCGTATCTTTGCCCCAGGTTTGGCCATAACCAACTGGGAGAGGTCAGTAAAACCATTTTGTCGTTTAGTCGCTCAGTCATGTGCAACTCTTTTCTGACCGCATGGACTGTAGCCTGCCAGGCCCCTCTGTCCATGGGATTCTCCGGGCACGACTCCTGGAGCGGGTGGCCGAGCCCTCCTCCAGGGGACCTTCCTGAGCCGGGGAGCGAACCTGCATGTCCTGTGGCATGCTCCAGTGACAGGGAGGAGGCTGGCGGCACCCGACACCCAGGATGGTGCGCTGAGCACGCCCTTCGCAAACCATCCCGTAAGGAAGAAACAGCAAGAAACCCCAAATGTCGAGTCGCCTCCAGCATCGCGGGCCCCCTCCTCCAGGGCTTCTTACAAAGATGCACAATCACAGTCGCCAGGTACCAACGCCGGCCGCGGGCCTTGACGCATCTCTCAGCCTCTTTCCACGCAGCGGGGCGCCACGGGGGTATCAGTTTGCCGATGGGCCAGAGCTTGGCGGCGCCTGCTTCCAGACTTAGTGACTTCCAGCTGCGCCTGCCGGATCGCCTGTGTGGCGGCGTGCCTCCTCCTGAGGCGCGATTCCGTCGCCTGTCGCCATCCCCGGCGTCTGGGACGGTGGCCACCTCTGGAGTCGCGAGCCGTGCCTCGCTGGAGGGCGGATGTGGCCCTCGGGGGAGAGGCCTGCCTGGACCCTCTGCGGGCAGTTGTTGGCCGTGACCATGCGCCCCCCTGGCCGGGAGTCCATTTTTTTTCTCTCCATGCTGCTGCTACCCATAGTTCATAAATCAGAATGTAGATGAGAGACTCGTGGTTAATTTTCTGCGCCGAGCGCCGAGTGTCTGAGCCCATAAAGCTCAGGCAGTCCCGCGCTGTGAATTTCCTGATCCTGACAAGGCAAGCAGCTTAGAAATCATCATTATAAGTTACAAGTGTCTTAGGGGTTGTTCTTCTGACATGAAACTAATTTCATGTTTTTATTCATAATGTGGGAGAGATGGGAGGCAGGGGGCCCGCTTCCCAGGGCGCTGCTGGAGACAGCACAGGCTGAGTCTCCGGCCGTAATGACAGGAGGTGGCGGCTCCGTCCTTCTTTGCCAGCCCCTGAACTGCCCTGGGAGCGGCTGACGACCTCGGGGGCAGTGTCTCTGCTTCTCCCAGCCGCCTGCCCCGCAGCGAGCCGGTGCCTCGCCAGCGAATGGCCCTGCGTGTCTCCAGAGCCATCCCGTCGCGACGTTGGCACACTCGGTTGCTGTGGTTCATTAGCTCAGCCATTTCCAACTCTTTGTGGCCCCACGGACTGCAGCATGCCAAGCTTCCCTGCCCTTCACTATCTCCCGGAGTTTGCTCAGACTCACATCCATTGAGTCAAAGACACCACCCAACCATCTCATCCTCTGTTGTCCCCTTCTCCTCCTGCCCTCAATCTTTCCCATCACCAGGGTCTTTACTCATGAGTCAGCTGTTGGCATCGGTGGCCAAAGTACAGGAGCTCTGGCTTCAGCATTGGTCCTTCCATGACTGTTCAGGGTGGATCTCCTTTAGGAATGACTGGCTGGATCTCCTTGCTGTCCAAGGGACTCTCAAGAATCTTCTCCAGCACCACAGTCTGAAAGCATCAACTCTTTGGTGCTCAGCCTTCTCTTTGGTCCACCTGGACCCAAGACAAAGAACCAAAGAGTTGGGGCTTAACACAGTAAGGATAGATCTTCGGGTCTCTCTGGAGACCAGAAGTCTGGGACAGAGGTGTGGGTCAGCTGGGTTTTTCTGGCAGCTCCAGTGGAGAATGCATCCCTGGTCTCTCTCCCGGCTTCCAGGGGGCTGCCAGAAATCCTGGCCACCCCTTTGTTTTGTAGAAGTCACCCCAGCTGCCTCAACTGTCCCCCGACTGTCTCCCCCAGCTCTCCTTTTTTTTCTCACCCAGACACCGTCCTACATCTCCTTCTGGTCCGTCCTCCTATGTAGGATTCCCCCATGCGTGTTACGGCTTCCCAGGTGGTGTTCGTGGTAAAGAACCTGCCTGTCAACACAGGAGACGCAAGAGCCATGGGTTCAGTCCCTGGGTCAGGAAGATCCCCTGGAGGAGGGCGTGGCAGTGCACTCCAGCCTTCCTGTCTGGGGGATCCTATGGACAGAGGAGCCTGGCAGGCTGCAGTCCATGGAGGCCCTAAGAGTGGGACATGGCTGAGAACCTGAGCAGGCACACACGCGCGTGTGTTTGAGAGAGAGTCTTGAGACCTATACTCAAGGGTTAACTCCAGGATGGATGTATGGACCAGACAAAGTGTGGCTACACCTCAGATGTGGCTCTAGGTCTTAGACGCCTTATATTTCTTGTCCGTGCTCAACACTAGATTTTTAAAAGTCACAGTCAAGGTTAGATGCTTATTTAGAGGGTGTGTCTCCTTTCAGAGGCTTCCCAGGTGGTGTCAGTGATAAAGAATTAGCAGCAGCTCCAGGCGTGGGGACCAGCATGGCTGCTGAGAGAGTGAAGATTCTGTGAGCTCTGCTGGCGGGTGGACGGGTTCAAGATGACGCACGGGGGCAGCTCGTGGGTGCGTTCAAGATGGCACACTGGAGGAGCCCTTGGGCGGGTTCAAGATGGCGCACGGAGAGAGCTCTTGGAAGGATTCAAGGTGGCGCATGGGGGGAGCTTGTAAGTGGGTTCAAGATGGCCCACGGGGGAGCTCTGTCGTAGATGCGTCTCTTATACACATCTAGATGTGTATAAGAGACAGCCTATGGACAGAGGAGCCTGGCAGGCTGCAGTCCATGGAGGCCCTAAGAGTGGGACATGGCTGAGAACCTGAGCAGGCACACACGCGCGTGTGTTTGAGAGAGAGTCTTGAGACCTATACTCAAGGGTTAACTCCAGGATGGATGTATGGACCAGACAAAGTGTGGCTACACCTCAGATGTGGCTCTAGGTCTTAGACGCCTTATATTTCTTGTCCGTGCTCAACACTAGATTTTTAGAAGTCACAGTCAAGGTTAGATGCTTATTTAGAGGGTGTGTCTCCTTTCAGAGGCTTCCCAGGTGGTGTCAGTGATAAAGAAGGAGGAGACGCCAGAGATGCATGTTCGATTCCTGGGTCAGGAAGATCCCCTGGAGCCTGGAATGGCAACCGCCATAGTGTTCTGCCTGGAGAATCCCATGGACAGAGGCGCCTGGTGGTCTGAAGTCCACGCGGTCACAAAGAGTTGGGGACAACCAGAGCGGCTAAGCATGTCCCCTTTCTTTTTTTTTTTATTTTTTCTTTTATTTTTTTATTTATTTACTTTTTTACATGCACTCCCAAACATGAACCCCCCTCCCACCTCCCACCCCAACATGTCCCCTTTCAAGTCTCCAAGCAAATTAAGTTTCCATCCAGCCATGATGTCGGGTCAACCTAAAGGAGATGGCAGTGATACCAGTCTCATAGGAAAGTATATTGGAGACCCAGCCAGGACTCTCCCCAGAGGTTGGACTCAACCCTCTGGACTGTCAAAAATCTTCCTGAAGTGAGAACTCTCCACATAGGCCATGGGCGAGGTTACAATGTCTGCCAAGCTCTCACGTGGATAGTTGCACCTATTTTCCTCAGGAGAGGGAAGAGTCATTACCTGGAGGTCTGTTGGGGTTCTCTGGAACTGATGGAGTAGCCCCTAGCAAGGACTACGGTCCTTTCACTTCTGGAGATCCATGAAACCTGCCCAAGCAGGTTCTCAGAGCTGGTGTAAAGCTGCTTTCTCAGAAGGAAGCCGTGGTGGTGGGTATGGAGGCTGGGGATGAAGCGAAGGTCTATATCAGCAGGGTGCCAAATACCTTTGCAACCATGTGAAAAAGCTACTATGTCCATCAGTCCCCACCATAGATGCGGCCTCTGCAGGACCTTAAAGCAACCGAGAATGTTTACGTTAGGGAGAGACTTAGACACTTTTGGGAAATACAAGTTGGGGGCGGGGGAGGAGCAGGGCAAAGTGTTGTTTCAGAAGGCGAGGGCTTACGGCCCGCCCATCCCACAGACCCACCAGGGTTTTAATTTCTGGTGCTATCTTTCTCCAGACGGCTTACCAGGTGGCGCAGCGGTGAAGACTCCACCCGTCAATGCAGGAGACGTGGAACGATCCCTGGGTCTGGAAGCTCTCCTGGAGGAGGGCATGGCAACCCACTCCGGTGTTCTTGCCTGGCAAACCCCATGGCCAGGGGGGCCTGGTAGCCTGCAGTCCATGGGGTCGCAACGAGTCGGCCAGAACTGAGTAACCGGGGACTTCCTCAAAACCTCCTCTTGGATCCTGCACAAAGACAAAGCAAAATAACACAACCGCCGTCACCACCCCAAACCCTCTTGCAGGCTCTTTTTTAATCACAGACTGTAGTCCACTGACACTGCTCACACCCGACAAAATTCAGAATATGTGCACGTCTGCGTTTCCTTTTAAGACTCCTCATTCCAGAGGAACAGCCGTCCTGCCTGTTTGACCTGCCTAGCAGGACTCCAATCAGAAAAGATAAGAGCATGTTTAATTGATTAGCCTGCGTCGGCAGAGCGCTTTGAAGGTGAGCAGTGCAATATTATTCTAATGATGGGGTAGGCGCTGTGATCTTTGGAGAATTTCGCCTCTCGTCTGAGCTGCCGTTCTAGTTTGAGGCACGCTGCCCCAAGAGCGGACTGGTTGTTGATCCCGGTCTGCTAGGCTTCTCGGCGGGAAGCGTCTTGGATGTCTAGCAGCAGCTCCAGGCGTGGGGACCAGCATGGCTGCTGAGAGAGTGAAGATTCTGTGAGCTCTGCTGGTGGGTGGACGGGTTCAAAATGACACACGGGGGCAGCTCGTGGGTGCGTTCAAGATGGCACACTGGAGGAACCCTTGGGCGGGTTCAAGATGGCGCACGGAGAGAGCTCTTGGAAGAATTCGAGGTGGCGCATGGGGGGAGCTTGTGAGTGGGTTCAAGATGGCCCACGGGGGAGCTCTGTCGTAGATGTTGGCTGGTCATCACCCTCTTCTCTGAGATGCGTTGACCAAGTTTTCCTAAAGGTGGATATTCTGCCTTTTTAGGGCATCTCCATTGGGGAACTTTTCCACTGCTAGGGTTAGCTTGCTCTTTTCCTGCTGTTTCTTTGAACTTTGCCTGTTACTGTTTGAGATACACACACACACATATGTATATACACACACATATATGTATATACACACATATACATACACATATGCCTGTATGTATAACACACACATACTCACATATACATATATAGGTATGCCTGTTCCCATTAGAGATGTCTATATATACACATGTGCTACCTTGGTGCCTCAGCTAGTAAGAACCGCCTGCAATATGGCAGACCTGGGTTTGATCCCTGGGGTGGGAAGATTCCCTGGAGAAGGGAAAGGCTACCCACTCCAGTATTCGGGCCTGGAGAATCCCATGGACTGTACAGAGTTGGACACGACTGAGCAACTTTCACTCATTCACATATACACATATATACGTATATATGACTTGTCATATATATATATATACACACATTACATATAAGTTACACATGCAGAGGATGAGATGATTGGATGGCATCACCGACGTGATGGACATGAGCAAGCCCTGGGAGTAGGTGATGGACAAAGAAGCCTGGCATGCTGCAATCCATGGGGTCCCAAAGTCAGACACGACTGAGCGACTGAGCTGAACTGAATACATATATATGCCTGTTATCATTGGAGATATATATACACAAACACACACACACACGTTTGTGGTACAGGTAACATATACATACATGCCTATTACCATTGGAGGTACACACACACATTTATATAAAACCGAGGGCTTCCTAGGTGATGCTGGCTGTAAAGAACCCGCCTGCCAATTCAGGAGACGTTAAGATGTGAGTTTGATCCTTGGATCAGGGAGATCCCCTGGAGGAGGAAAGGGAAACCCCGTCCAATATTCTTGCCTGGGAAATCCCGTAGACAGAGGAGCCTGGTGGGCTACAGTCCAGGGGGTCGCAAAGAGTCAGATACGACTGAAGTGACTGAGGGCGCACATGCGTAACCGATTCCCTTTGCTGTACACCTGAAATGAACGCAAGATTGTAAATCAACTCTAGTCGATAAAAACTTTGAGAAAAGATACACTCACGACTGCATGTGGAGGACTATACTCAATGTTCCGTAATAACTGGGAAAATAATTAGAAAAAAAATAGGTATGTGTACATGTATCACAGAATCACTTTGCTGTACACCTGAAATTAACACAATGTAAATCAACTATACTCTGAAAAAAAAAATAAAAATAAAAAACTCACTAGTACATATAGCACAAGAGAACTCCAGTCAATATTCGAATCTGCTTGCAATGCAGAAGGTGCAGGAGACGCGATTCCTCTTTCCCAGCAACCCAGGGGATTCTCCGCCTACGTGGAACCAGGGGCCACCGCCAGGAACCAGGGGTTGCCTCACCCTGTTGTCATTAGAAAGCCTGCGTCCCTAAGTCTCGGGGGGAGTCAGTCTGTTCTCCTGGTGAGCTTTCTGGGGCTGTCTGGGTGGGAATGTTTTCGTTCAGAGCTGACAAGAGTAGGGAGCGGTTAGCGTGGGCACCTTCAGACATGGCGCTCGGGCAACGCCAGAGCAGATCCTGCACACGACAGGCTCACTGCATCGTGCTGTTCAACGCAGGGATGCTATGGATTCAAGCCGCAAAACCCAAATCAACGGAATCCTTGTGGGATGGAGAATTGTATACACGTGCACCCAAGAATAGCTCCGAGCTGCGAATGCAGGGCGTGTCACCCCAGAGCCAAGCCATGTCTGTGCGTGTCAGCTCTCCGCTTTCTGTTTTTGGAGCTGGAGTATACTATTCTTGCCTACAGAATCCTGTGGACAGAGGAGCCTGGTGGGCTGCTGTCCATAGGGTCGCATAGAGTCAGACACCTCGCAAGCGACTTAGCATGCATGCATGCATGCATTGAAGAAGGAAATGGCAACCCACTCCAGTATTCTTGCCTGGAGAATCCCAGGGATGGAGGAGCGTGGTGGGCTGCCGTCTATGGGGTCGCACAGAGTCGGCCACGACTGAAGCGACTTAGCTGTAGCTGTATAGTTGATTTGCAATATTATGTTAATCTCTCCGGTACCATAACGTGAAGCAGCTGTGTGTGTGATAGTCGCTCCGAAGGCTCTGACTCTTTGCCACCCTGGGGACCGTGGCCCACCAGGCTCCTCTGTCCTTGGGAGTCTCCAGGCAAGAACACTGCAGAGGGTTGCCATGCCCTCCTCCAGGGGATCGTCCCGACCCAGGGATTGAACCCTACGCTGCGGGCAGATTCTTTACCATCTGAGCCACCAAGGCGTGAGTAGACATACATCTCCTCCCTCTTGCGCCTGCCTGCCACCCCCACCCACCCCTCTGGGTCGTCACGGAGCCCGAGCTGAGCTCGCTGTCTATCCCCAGCTTCCCACGGGCCGGCTCTTTCACACGTGGTGGTGTCCATATCTCAGAGCTACTCTCTCAGTCCACCCACCCTCTCCTTCCCCCGCTGTGTCCACCAGTCCGTTATCTATGTCCACCTCTTTGCCAAACCTCCGAGCTCTGTCCATCGGCATCCAGCCGAGAAAGCGTGCGATGAGAGGGATGCATAAAGGATGAGGGGGGTGGAAAAAGAGATAAGCAAGCTGGTTCACCATCACAAATACATAAAACAATTAGCAATGAGCTACCGATATGTCTGCACGGCTGTATTTCTGATGAACGCATAAATAATTTAACGGGGTATCTCTTTAGTCTTGGGAGCGTCTGTCATTATTTACCGGCCTTGTGTTGACGGCCTCTCCCGGGTCCTTCAGAGGGACTGGTGGGTTTTAATGCTCTTAAGGGCCCCACCCGCAGAGCCATTAAGAAGCCCATTAGCATAATCCGTTGTGATACATCAACGTATGAAAGTCCGTCCTTCCGTGGGCCTGGATGGAACGGGGCCAGGGGGAGGGGGCGATGGCTTTGAAGATTTTATGATTCAATAACTATCCATTTGATAAGCAATTAAAAAGATGTTTGGAGACACGGAGAGTGGAGACAATGGCAGGCGTGGGGACGTACCAGGACCCAGAAGAGTTGCTAGGAGATTCATCTGCTCGCCTTCGCTAACTTTGTTTCCATCTCTCTGCCAGATGACACTCTGCCTCCAGGAAGACAGGCTGGTTATCTAGAAGCTGTAGGATTAATGTAGCGCTTCCCACGTGGAGCTGGCGCGGAGGCCAGGGGGATAGAGAAGTGATGGGCCTGCCTCTCTCCCATCAGAGCACCCACAACCTCAAAGCAGCCCTTCTTGGCTGATGACTTCAGCTTGCCTCCTTTTATTAAAAAAAAAAAAAAAAAACAACTTTTTATTTTGGATTGGGGTATAGCCGGGAGATGGTGAGGGACAGGGAGGCCTGGGGTGCCGCTGTCCATGGGGTCCCGAAGAGTTAGACATTGCTGAATACCAAGAACATAGCCACTTAACAGTGTGGTGGGAGCTTCAGGTGGACAGCGGAGGAACTGAGCCGTCCATATACCTGCATCCCTTCTCCCCCAAACTCCCCTCCCAGCCAGGCTGCCACTTGACACGGAGCAGCGTTCCCTGTGCTGGACAGCAGGTCCCTGCTGGCTCTCCATGTTAAACACAGCAGTGTGTCCATGTCCATCCCAGACTCCCTGACCATCCCTTCCCCCTTCCTTCCCCCCCGGTGACCATAAGGTGATTACAGAGGATTGAGCAGAGTCCCCTGTGCTGGACGGCAGGTCCTTGCTGGTTCTCCATGTTACATACAGCTGTGTGTCCACGTCCATCCCAGACTCCCTGACTGTCCCTTCCCCCATCCTTCCCCCTGGTGACCATCAGGTTATTACAGTGGATTGAGCAGAGTTCCCTGTGCCGTCCAGCAGGTTCTTGTTCATTATCCATGTGAAATAGTCCCCTTCTTTTTCTGGGATGTTGTGGCACTTCTCTGGACCTGGATATGAGCATGGACTAATGGAGAGCACAGGTTTTAAAGAAGGTGGCTGTGGTGATTTAGTTGCCAGGTCGTGTCCAGTTCTGGTGACGCCATGGAATGTGACCCACCAGGTTCCTCTGCCCATGGGGTTCTGCAGGAAAGAGCACTGGAGTGCGTTGCCATGCCCTTCTCCAGGGGATCTTCCCGACCCAGGAATAGAACCCGGGCCTCCTGCATTGCAGGCAGATTCTTTACCGACTGAGGTATGAGGGAAGTCCAAAGGTGATTAAACATATGAAAAAGGAAGAAGACGTGAAAGTGTTAGTCACTCAGTCGCGTCCAGCTCTTCGTGACCCCATGGACTGCAGCCCGCCAGGCTCCTCTGTCCCTGGAATTTTCCAGGCCAGAGTACTGGAGTGGGTTGTCATTTCCTTCTCCAGAGAATCTTCTTGACCCAGGGATCAAACCCCGTTCTCATGAATAGATGAAAGATAAACACATGTACTTTCATCATCTTCACTTTTGTGGCTTAACATACACGAACAATGGTACACGAACCACCACTATCTAGTTCCAAAGGTTTTTTTTTTCTTCATCTCAAACAGAACCCCTGCCCCCAGGGAGCAGTCACTCCCCATGGCCTCATCCAGCCCCTAGCGACCACGAAGCTACTTCCCGTCTGTGGACCTGCCTGCTCTGGAAGCTCCCCGTCAGTGGGGCCACACAGTGCGTGTCCTTCTGGGCCTTTGTCATTTCCTTCTCCAGAGAATCTTCTTGACCCAGGGATCAAACCCCGTTCTCATGAATAGATGAAACATAAACACATGTACTTTCATCATCTTCACTTTTGTGGCTTAACATACATGAACAATGGTACACGAACCACCACTATCTAGTTCCAAAGTTTTTTTTTTTCTTCATCTCAAACAGAACCCCTGCCCTCAGGGAGCAGTCATTCCCCATGGCCTCGTCCAGCCCCTAGCGACCACGAAGCTACTTCTCGTCTGTGGACCTGCCTGCTCTGGAAGCTCCCCGTCAGTGGGGCCACACAGTGCGTGTCCTTCTGGGCCGGTTTCTCCCTCACTGAGCAGCGTGTCTCAGGGGCACCCACGCTGTAGCCCGTGGCAGACCTCCACTCCTGTTCACAGCTGCGCCATAGTCCACCGTGTGCGTGGACTTCGTGATGCTTATCAACCCACCCGTCCGCCCTTCCACTCATCCAACCTTCCACCCATCCACTCATCCACCCACCCACCCATCATCCATCGTCTACCATCCATCCATCCATCTACCTACTCATCCATCCATCCTTCCCCCATCCATCCTTCCCCCACCCACCCAGCCATCCATCCATCCATCCATCATCTGTCATCTGTCCATCCATCCATCCATCCACCCACCCATCCATCATCCATCGTCTACCATCCATCCATCCATCTATCTACTCATCCATCCATCCATCCATCCATCATCCATCATCCACCATCCATCCAT
>SJYX01001984.1:3749-103823 GCA_006410675.1 Oreotragus oreotragus
TATACTATCCAGGTTGGTCATAACTTTCCTTCCAAGGAGTGAGCGTCTTTTAATTTCATGGCTGCAGTCACCATCTGCAGTGATTTTGGAGCCCACCTAACTGAAATTAACTACCACTCCAAGGACTGATGAGGTCTTCTGAACAGAGTTTTTAAAATGTATCTGAATGTAATTTTTAAAAATAGATTTTGCATTGTGACTGAAGGGCATGGTGCTTCACTGGTGGCTCAGTGGTAAAGAACCCACATGCCAATGCAGGAGATGGTTTGATCTCTGGGTTGGGAAGATCCCTTGAAGAAGAAAATGGCAAGCCACCCCAAAATTCTTGCCTGGGAAATTCCATGGGCAAAGGAACATGGCAGGCTACAGTCCATGGAGTCAGACATGACTTAGCGACTGAGCACACACACACACTATAAGGGCATACAGATATATCACCGTCTTGTCTTCTGAAGGATTAATAGGTTTTCCTTTCACATTTAAATCTTTTAACTCACCTGGAACTGATTTTTTTTTGTATAGTGTTAAGTGTGTGTGCACGTGCTCAGTCGTGTCTGACACTTTGGAACCCCATGGACTGTAGCCTGTCAGGCTCCTCTGTCCATGGATTATCCAGGCAAGAATAAAGGAGTGGGTTGCCATTTCCTCCTCCAAGGGATCTTCCTGACCCATAGACTGAAGCCATACTTTCTACGTCTCTTGCATTGGCAGGCAGATTCTTTTCCACTGATTCTTCATTGTGCTTTACAGATACTGTGTTTTCTTCTTCTTCTTCTTTTTTTTTTTTTTACAAATGGAAGGTTTGTGTCAATGCTGCATCGAGCAAGTCTCTTGGTACCATTATTCCAAAAGCATTTGCTCACTTCATGTCTGTGTGTCAAATTTTGGAATTCTCAAAATATTTCAAATCCTCCACCAGCTAAATGATTACAACTCAACTGAAGACTCAGATGAAGATTAGCATCTTTTAGCAATAGAGTATTTTTAAAGGGATAGTAATATTCCTTTAAATATTAATAATGCTTATTAAAATTATGACTAAATATAAACAATAATCTAAGGACTGTAGATTATTGTTTTACTTTTTTAAGACATAATGCTATTTCACACTTAATAGAATACAGTACAGTGTAAACATAAATTTTAAGCCACTGAGAAACAAATAATGTCTCATTTTATTGTGGTATTTGCTTTATTGCAATCTGGAACCGAACCCACAATATCTTCAAGGTATATCTGTAATCCTTCTTCTGAGAACTCGAAGAGCTGGACAAAATATAAAACGCATATCTGAAGACATCAGAGAGAGCTAATGAGGTAGCAGAAAATCCAGAGAAAGAAAATCCCAGAGTTGTTGAATCCAGCATTTATAATAGCTTATCTGGGGTGCCTGACGATTCTTGAGATGGTTGAGAAGCTGAACAGAGCTTCTGATTAACTCAGTGAGTTAGACAAAGACTGAATTTCAGAGACTGCCCTGGTTAACTCTACAGGCTTCAAGTTGAGATCTCAAACGTCTATACTGAGGCAAAAGTTTGAACTAGAAGCAGACCAATCATCTAACCACACTAGGGTGATTCTGGATTACTAGTGGCCAGAGCCTCTGCCAGGAGACGTAAATCCTTCCTATGAATATCCTAAACCTCAAAGTATAGTTCCCTTCGCTAGTTCTAGCATTTAAACAAAAACAACATAACATAAATTAACAAAACTTTATAAACAAAAAGATATAAAATAAACAAAAATACATATAAGTAAGATAATATGATAAACAACACACAACGAAGAAACAAGAGGTTTCAGGTAACAGCAGATCCCAGCGTCACTCAACATGAGTTTTAAAGTAGTTATGCTTAATACGTTTGAGAAAATAAAAGACCAGAATGAGATAGATTACTGGATAGCTAACAGGAAAAGTATAAAACAGAACCAAAGAGAAATGCTTGAACTGATAACAACCAAAAACATAATAGCTGAAGTCAATGTTTCAACAAGTTAAGTTTAATAGGAGTGTAGAGACTATTAGAGAAGAATGAATGACAGGTAGGAATTATCCAGAATGAACCACAGCGACAAACAAATGGAACATAAGGGATGAATTGAAATGATCGAATATATTATACATTTAAGTGGAGTACAGGAGGGGAGAGGGCAAAGGAGTAGGGAGGAAACGATAACCGATGGCAGCTGAGAACTTTCCAAAACATGAGACCCCAGTTTCAGGAAGCACTACAAGCTCAAAAAGAAAACAAACTATATTAAAAAAAATACAAAAACATTTAGTTACATTGTAATAAAACTGCTTCAATTTTAAGATGGACATCTTATAAACAGCCAAAGGAAAAAACAGATTAAAGGGGCAAAAATAAAACCAACATTATTTCTCAAAAAATTTTTTGGAAGCCAAAAGCAATGGAATATCTTCAAAATGATAAAATACAATAGCTGCTAATTCAGCAAAAATGTTATTTGAAGATGAGGTGAAATAAATAAGTTTCTTTCAGGATACAAAAACGGAATTTGTCCCCAGCACCCACGTACAAAGGAGATACTAAAACTTGTTCTTCAGAAAGAAGAAATAAGATGCCAGATAGAAGCTTAGAAACTCAAGTCATAAAGTACAACAAAGTAAATATTTGAGTAAATATAAACACATATTAATCATATAATGTCTAAAGGAAATATATATTAAGTAGACACAATGTAAGTAACATGCAGTGAGGCAGTAAATGATGTGTTCTTGGGTCTTTACATTGTCTAGGAAGATGTGTAATATAAATTACTAAATAATACATAAGTGTCAAGCTTATGGTGTGGAAGAAATGGAATAACAAAACATAATCTAAAAGAAGGCAATAAAAGGAGAAACTCAATAAAAGAGAGATGGGACAAATAACAAATAATGATACATTTAATTCCATGTATATTAGTAATTATGTTACATACAAGTCAACTAAACCCTTTAATTACAAAAATATTAGCAAATTAGATTTAAAAAATAAATTTGTGCATATAACTCAAGTTAAAAAAATGTAAAAACACTTAGAATAAAATCTACATTATGGTTGCTTTCAATTGGTTTTAATTTTGCTCTTTCCTACCTGCAAACTTACTCTTCTTGTAGTCACTATGCTTCAACCAGGCAGGCCTTTTTTTGGTCCCTAAGATATTCCAAGATAGTTCATGCCTCTGGGTTTTGCATTTTTGTCCCCTCTGCAAGCATCTGTTTCCCCAATTTCTGCAAAGCTGGATTCTCCTGTCAAATAGAAATTTAAATAACACTCTTTTGGGTTTTCCTAAGGACTTCCTGGGTGGCTCAGATGATAAAGTGTCTGTCTACAATGGGGGAGACCTGGGTTTGATCCCTGGGTTGGGAAGATCCGCTGGAGAAGGAAATGGCAATCCACTCCAGTACTATTGCCTGGAAAATCCCATGGACAGAGGAGCCTGGTAGGCTACAGTCCATGGGTCCCAAAGAGTTGGACACGACTGAGTGACTTCACTTAGAGGTTTTCCTTAGTCACCTATTCTAAAATATTCACCCATTTTAACTCCCTACCTAGCACGATCTTATAGTTTATTTATGGTCTATTATCACTAAAATGTAGTAGGGACCATGTCTGCTCCATTTACCACAGGTTCCCCAAGTCTAGAACAGTGACTGAGACACAGTAGATACTCAATAAATACTTAAAGAATGAATGAGTTTAGGTTTTAAACCTTTCTTACAATTTTATTGCTCTTGGTGGTGGCTGTTCAGAGTGAAAGTGTTAGTCGCTCATTCGTGTCTGACTCTCTGCAACACCGTGAACCATAGCCTGTCAGGCTCCTCTGTCCATGGAATTCTCCAGGCAAGAGTACTGGAGTGGGTTGCCATTTACTTCTCCAGGGAGTCTTCCTGACCCAGGAATCGAACCTGAGTCTCCTGCATTGCAGGTGGATTCTTCACCGTCTGAGCCACCAGGGAAGCCCCTGGCTCTTTAAAGACTTTCCTGATCCCAAAAGGTATCAAATGATATCAAGATCCCATTTATGTATGGTAGTGATCCCTGAAAGTATGCACTATGTAATATGTAAAATTCGTAGGACTTTTTGCACCAGTAAGTCAGATATGTAGTATATTCTTAGACATAATAACAAGTAAATAAAGAAAAGCTTCAAAGGAAAGCTCCTGAACTACTAAAAAGTTGCAATATACTTCTGGAGAACATGTTTGTTTGTATGTTTTTCCCACATTAGAAAGGTGAGAGTAATATAGGTGAATGTTATAAAACATAATTTTTTATGGGGCGGGGGGAGAAGCCCCTCTCATCCACTCCTAAGTAAAAAAATTGAATTAAAAAAAAATTACCTTCTTACAGTTGTTTTAGAGTGGTAATTCCAGTAATGATGATTTATATATTTTGGTTACTTCCTTTTTTACTCTGTTTTATACTCAGTTTTTCACATCAAAGCAATCACACTGGTCATATTTTCCATTAGAAAGACTAGCTTAATGGCTTTTAAAAAATAGCAAGATAATATACCACTAAGTGTATATGACAGAACTGACTAATCTCTAATTGTTAAAGATTGTTCCTACTTTTTAAAATCATGATTAGTATTCCTACAACTAACATTTTTGTCCATAAATCATTTTAAGGGCAGTTTAACTGAAATGATTTTGGTCTACAACATTTATTTAAATGGTATTTCTGAAGGGGGAGAGGGTGGGCAACACAAAAGGGTCCCAGGCATTTATCTCTAATTAGGAAAACAGCATACGTTGTGGGGAGGTGTGGAGATTACAAAGGCCCTGACTGCATAAGCCTAAGTTATTATATTTATTAAAGAAAAAGCAGTGGAAATTTCTTATAGGAGCTAATCTGGAAAACATTTTGCAAAAACTATGGAGCTGGACTTTGAAAAAATGATAGGCCTTAATGTTTGAAAATGTTCCAGACAGGTGGAGGTGTTGAAGGAGATAACTATTTGTTGGTGTTCTTAAGTATCGGAGAACAGTTCTTACTAAGGACAACTCATCACAAAGCCTGAACAGTGAGCAACTTTGATTTTTTATCAAAGATTGGACTCCTAACTTCCTTGCCAGAAACAACCAAATTTCTTTTTAATCTCCATCATCCGCATCTTTGTTCCTCTTTCATTCTTCCCTTTCCTTTGTCAAAGACTAAGTAACGAAAATAGGTAAATTCCTCTTCCTCAAGGCTTGCAACCTTACACAACATTGTAACTGTTGCAACCTTAAAACATGCATGCCTTTTAATCTTATTAAAAAACACTGCTTTTAACAGATTTTTCACACTAAGAGAATTAGGAACATTCAAGGATATTAACTAAGAGTTATTTATCAACTTGCCCTATACCAAATAAGGAACATAGTCACATGACCTGTTAAAAATGATTAGCAGATAATGAATAATGACTGTGATTTTCTTTCGTGGTTTTATTCTGGCAGCAATAAATTCCACCCTAATAATTTCAATCTTATTGCCACACAGGAAGTGATGCTTTGTGAACCTCAACGAGGCTGCTAGGTCTAGCACAGTAAAACTCAAGGCGTCAGAAATGAGAGTAAGACTTCATGGGATGTGTTGTCAGTGTTAGACTTATAGCCACTTCCCTTCTCCACCTTTTCTTCCCTAAATAGCAGCTGCTTTCCACAGACACCCCAGACGACAGACTCCAATTCCTCTCTCCCACAGTTACCATCTGCAGATGCCCAGGGGCTTGTCTGTTTACAACCTTGTCCCAAACAGCAGAAGCGGAACCCTCCGAGAAGTTCTGGATTCGTCCTCAATAGGATTTGTTTCACAAAATATTTCCCAGCCCCTCTCCACCTGTTTCCAACATTAGTACTTAGGATATCTGTATCTTCTCTGTCACATTATGCATTCCCCAATAGACAAAATTTAAAGTGAGAACGAATATAGAGCAAATGCCCTGTGCATGTTTCTTTCAGATGACTCAGAACTTTCATGATTCCCAGGATCTTTCGACCATGTTTAGGTTGGGTATCATGCTCTTCAGGGACTTTGTTAAGGAAGGTGAAACTTAACATCTCTAACCACCTTTGCCAACCCAACTTTAAGTTCTTCTGAAGCCTCCTAGATTCCTGTTCCAATTCCAGCTTTTCCGACAATACTAGACCCTAAGGCAAAAAAGACATCCCACAGATGAAATTGCAGATACAGTCAGGACTTAAGCAAGGATCCCTAAGTGGTGAGATGAATTTCTGGGTTAAAAGTACTCTGTATATCCATTTGAAGTCTGTCACTAATACTATGTATAACCAAACAAAAGGAGAGAGTTGACAGGTACACTTAACACAACAATTTGAAGGTATATGGAAGTTGTCTTTGGGGGAGGGGGGAACCACAATATTACAAGGAATCCTAAAGTTTGACTGGTGATGGATATTTTTCAATCTAAAAGGAAATCGTCCATACTGGAATGTATTAACTAGGCAGAATTCTCTTGCCAATTTCCCTGCTCTTGGTAGATGCAGTTCTGACTTCGGCTGGTATCTGAACAGGGCAGAAACGTCTCACGATCAAATTCCACTGCCCTGAGAAAGGACAGAGCTGGAGGACCCACAAAGCAGAGAGCAGAGACGACGCAGGGACGGGTCTGTAAGGATTCGGAATCTCCCAGAAGGGACTGCCAGAAAAATGAGAAGGTAGAAAGAGAAAGAAAGGGCGTGGCTGAGCTAAGGCACTTTCCACCTCGTCTCAGAAAGAGCGCGGCTTAACCGGGGTTTTCCTCCGCTCGAAATCCGCTGGGTCTGGAGTCGACTCTCCCCGTCTCCACGAACCTGTATCTCCGTCACCTAGTTGGGCCCACACACCCAATCTACCTCCGGATCCTCGCAGGCGCCGCACCAGCGCGCCGCCCGCCCACCTACCTGCGCTGCGCCTGCGCCTCCCCCACCTCCCGCGCTCTCAAGGTCAGCGCCGCCCCCGGCCTCTAACCTAGCACCCACGGAAGTGGCAATAGAGGACATCCTGCGTCGCCTCACCTCTGCGTGACGTGGGGTCGCCGGCGTTCGGCAGAGGGGAGGGACTTCCTGTCCCGCCGAGCAGAACTTCCGGCCGAGCCGGAAGATCCTCTCCCTCGCGGTGTCGAGTGGCTCCCGGCTGCAGGGTTGGGAAGGAAGGTCCGGGACGACCCCGGTGTACTCCTGGGCGTCGGGTCCACGACCTTTTCTTGGCGCCATGGTGAGTCCTCCTGTGAGGGCTGGAGTGAGAGCAGTGGGGGGAAGACGGGACCAGGAGGTCAGTCCTGTGCAGGGAAGCCGGCCGGGTGGCCAGCTGAGGATGGAGCGGGCGGGAGCAATGAGATGAGCGGTAGGGCAGGACCTTACCACCTTCCCCGGGGCCCTGGGACCTCCGAGGAAGCGACGTCTGTCCAGCCCAGCCGCTGGATCTGTCCAGGAGTTCGAAATAGTCAGAATATTCATGGCCCGTTCACTGTGGACGGCCGTGGGGTCAGGTGGTCCCAGAGTTGACCTTGCCCGGGTGATCACCTCCTCCCTCCTCTCAGCTGTAGGGCAGTGGCCAAGAACTTCAGATCTCAGAAATGCTCCTGGCCTTTCCGAGTGGACCCAATACCTCCCCTTCTTATAAAGGATCAACACGTGTCACTTAAAGAAATGGCCGAGTCAGTTTATCTTTCAGACTTGACCCTTGGGAAGTTGGAAAAGGTCTCAAAAAAAAGTCTGGACTGAATAAGGAGAGTCTTGATTGGAAAGGAATGTTGCAGGGGCGTGGGCGAGGGAACTGTTGGAGTAGAGAGAGTACCTTGACCATAAGATCTGTAAGAGCCTCAAATATTAGGCAAAAAGGGTTTTCTTTTATGAGGAGGAGGAAACAGGCTAGAAAGAACTGAGTGTGGGGAAGTGAGATGAAAGGGTAGTATGATTGGACTATAAGTCAGAGAAATTTTTACCCCCTAGACCAGACTTCTGAGGAAAAACTGTTGGAGGAGTATCCTGTTTCAGAGTGAGGGTGGGCCAAAGTTCAGGAATCTGGGGGAAGAGATCATATAGTTTGGGTAATATCTTGCTCCAGTTGCTCTATGGGGACAAACAGTTCAACTAGTCATTTTTAAAGCAAAGAATGGTAATTTGCAGGCACTGTGTCTGGCCTTGTTTCAGGGCTTCCCAGGTGGCTCAGTGGTAAACGAGTCTTCTTGCCAGTGCAGAGAATGCAGGTTGGATCCCTAGGTCAGGAAGATCCCCTGGAGGAGGAAATGGCAACCCACTCCAGTATTGCCTGGAAAATCACATGGATAGAGGAGCCCTGTGGGCTTTACTCCATGGAACCACAAAGAGTCGAATGCCACGGAGCACACAGGCAGCCAGTTCTTGCATCTTGCTTCCCTAAGTCTTATGGAGACTGTTGGTTCTTGGCAGTAAGCTGTTTGCAGAAAGGTGGCGGTGGAAGGATTTCTTAACCTTTGCTGTTTTCCAGTATCACAGGGGTCTGGTTCAGAATTGTCAAGTTACTTCAAATCTTTGTCTGGGGAACGTTCTGCCTTGGAATTTGGAGTTTGCCCTATTTTTTCAGGATCAAATGTTGACACTGTTCAGTTGTGTATGGTGATTCACTTTTGAATGACTTCCAGAAATGTAACGGACTGTGAAACAAAGGAACTTCAAAATAATGTGTGGTTCCTAATTGTATCAGCTAACCTCTTGACTCTTTCGAGGCAGTAGTGGGTGTGTATTCTTTAAACCTCAGTGAATAGTACAATTTGTAATAAGAGCTTTTTGTTTTTTCTTCCTTTTGTACAATGAAATTAGATAAAGATAAGGAACAGAAGGACTAGAGCGAACCAAAGATAATGACTAGTCTAACCACCTTCCTTTCTCCCCCCAACCCCCAATTTTACAGAGGGAAAAATCTGAGGTTTAGAAAGAGGCAGTGCTTTACCTAAAGTAGCAGTAGTTTGGCACTTTTTCATTTTTTAACATATCAAGTAGGTAATACTTAGAATCTTTGTCAATATGTTTGGCCAAACCACAGAATGGAAAGCAGAGCCTTTTTTATTTTACATCTTGATTTTTTTTGTTTTAATCAATATAAACTCATGATCCAGATCAAAAATACTGAATGTTGACTCGTAATTTTTTTTTAAATGTTTTGAAAATCAGTTGTTCAGTCGTCTCATCGTGTCCAACTCTTTGTGACCCCATGGACTGCAGCACGCTAGGTCTCTCTCTCCCTCACCATCTCTCAAAGTTTGCCCAAGTTCATGTTGATTGCATCAGTGATGCCACCCAGCCATCTCATCCTCTGATACCCTCTTCTCTTGCCCTCAGTCTTTCTCAGCATCAGGGCCTTTTCCAGTGAGTCAACTGTTCACATCAAATGACCAAAATACTGGAGTTTCAATTTCAGCATCAGTCCTTCCAACGAGTATTCAGGGTTGATCTCTCTTAAGACTGACTGGTTTGATCTCGTTTCTGTCCAAGAGACTCTAAGGAGTATTTTTCCAACACCATAGTTTGAAGGCATCAGTTCTTCAATGCTCCACTTTCTGTACAGTCCAGCTCTCACAGCCGAACGTGACCGTTAGGAGACCATTGCCTTGGCTGTATGGACCTCTGTTGGCAGGGTAATGCCTCTGCTTTTCAACACACTGTCTAGGTGTGTATGTCTGTTACAGCTTTCTTGCCAAGAAGCAAACGTCTTCTGACTGCATGGCTGCAGTTAACATCCGCAGTGATTTCAGAGCCCAAGTAGAGTAAATCTGTCACTAGTAGTAGCGTGTAGTGTGGTAGTAAGCAGTGTTAGTCGCTCAGCCGTGCCCAACTCTTTGCAGCCCCATAGACTGTAGCCCGCCAGGGTCCTCTGTCCAAGGGATTCTCCAGGCAAGAGTACTAAAGTGGGTTGCCATTCCCTTCTGCAGAGGATCTTCCCGACCCAGGGATTGAACCCTGTTCTGCTGCATTCCGGGCAGATTCTTTACTATCTGAGCTGCAGCGAAGTCCTGTAATCTGTCATTGCTTCCACCTTTTCCCCTTCTATTTGCCATGAAGTAACGGGGCCAGATGCCATGATCTTAGTTTTTTTTAATATTTAGTTTTAAGCTGGCTCTTTCACTCTCCTTCACCCTCATCAAAAGGCTCTTTGGTAACTGTTCACTTTCTGTCTTTCGGGTGGTATCCATATATCTGAGGTTGTTGATGTTTCTCCCGCCCATCTTAATTCCGGCTTGTAACTCATTAATCATGATGTGTTCAGCATATAGATTAAACAGGCAGCTGACAGCAGACAGCCCCGTCGTACTCCTTTCTCAATCTTGAACCAGTCAGTTGTTCTATACTGTTCTGACTGTTGCTTCTTGACCCACATACAGGTTTCTGAGGAGATAGGTAAGATGGTCTGGTATTCGCATCTCTTTAAGAGCTTTCCACAGTTCTTTATGATCCACACAGTCATAGGCTTTGGCATGGTTTATAAAACAGAGGTAGATGTTTTTCTGAAATTCTCTAGCTTTCTCTGTGATCCAATGAATGTTGGAATTTGATCTCTGGTTCCTCTTCCTTTTCTAAACCCAGCTTGGGTATCTGGAAGTTCTTGGTTCGCATAATGAAGAGTCCATAGAAAATTTACTAAAGGAATGAAGCTATGTTTTTATTATACTTTTTGAATATTACATACCAACTTTAATCAAATAGATTTTTATACCATTTAGGTTGATTGTGGGTGAAAAGTAGATCAAACTCCTAGAACTATAGGAATCTCATGGCTTATTTTATCTATGTAGCATCCTGTTGTAATTTTACTGCTGGGATTGTGCTCAGTATGTTGGTTGTTAAAAAAAAAAATCATACAGGTTTCTGAGGAGATAGGTAAGATGGTCTGGTATTCGCATCTCTTTAAGAGCTTTCCACAGTTCTTTATGATCCACACAGTCATAGGCTTTGGCATGGTTTATAAAACAGAGGTAGATGTTTTTCTGAAATTCTCTAGCTTTCTCTGTGATCCAATGAATGTTGGAATTTGATCTCTGGTTCCTCTTCCTTTTCTAAACCCAGCTTGGGTATCTGGAAGTTCTTGGTTCGCATAATGAAGAGTCCATAGAAAATTTACTAAAGGAATGAAGCTATGTTTTTATTATACTTTTTGAATATTACATACCAACTTTAATCAAATAGATTTTTATACCATTTAGGTTGATTGTGGGTGAAAAGTAGATCAAACTCCTAGAACTATAGGAATCTCATGGCTTATTTTATCTATGTAGCATCCTGTTGTAATTTTACTGCTGGGATTGTGCTCAGTATGTTGGTTGTTAAAAAAAAAAAAGTTGTGAATTTCTGCCTTAATTGGAGTTAATGAGTTTTCTTTTTGGGAAATGGAGAAGGCTGTTGGGAAGAGATAATGTGATAAAAGTTAGAAATACATGACTAACACGGGGAAAGAAATTCTGTTGAGGGGATGGAGACACATAATAGGTGGCTTCAGCTGAGTTTTGAAAAGTTAAATTAGGACATTCAGTTCAGTCGCTCAGAGTGTCGACTTTTTGTGACTCCAGGCCTCCCTATCCATCACCAACTCCCACAGTTTACCCAAACTCATGCCCATTGAGTGGGTGATGCCATCCAACCATCTCATCCTCTGTCGTCTCTTTCTCCTCCTGCCCTCAGTCTTTCCCAGCATCAGGATCTTTTCCAATGAGTCAGCTCTTCGCATCAGGTGGCCAAAGTATTGGAGTTTCAGTTTCAACATCAGTCCTTCCAATGAACACCCAGGACTGTTCTCCTTTAAGATGGACTGGTTGGATCTCCTTGCAGTCCAAGGGACTCTCAAGAGTCTTCTCCAACACCACAGTTCAAAAGCATCAATTCTTCGGTGCTCAGCTTTCTTTATAGTCCAGCTCTCAAATCCATACATGACCACAGGAAAAACCATAGCCTTGACTAGACGGACCTTTGTTGACAAAGTAATGTCTCTGCTTTTTAATATGCTGTCTAGGTTGGTCATAACTTTTCTTCCAAGAAATAAGGACACTAATTCTTAATAATTAGGACACTAATAATCAATTTAAGTTCACATAGGATTCACCTGTGATACTTGATAAAAATGCTTATCTGGGCTGCCTTATTGAGAGAGTGGAGTCTCATAATTTAATTTTTAATGAGTTTTACAATTAAGCCTCAAACTTGTGGTCCTGAAAGCACTTTGAAGGATCTCTAATGCAGCCATTAGAAACTTTGATAGGGATGTTGAGGCTTTTGTGCTGAGTGATAATCATACATGTGGTTTGTTGATGTGTTGGATTACTTTCATGGATTTTGCATTGTTGAACTAGCCTCACATACCTGGAATAAATTCCACTTTGTTGCGGTGTATAATTCTTCTCATACATTGTTGAATTTGATTTGTTGGTATTTTGTTTAGGGTTTTTGCATCTATGTTTATGAGAGATACTGGTCTGTAGTTTTTTGCTTTTCCTTATAATCCTTTGCTTGATTTTGGTATTGGGGCACTGCTCTTAGAATGAGTTAGGAAGTGTTCTCTCTGCTTCTCTCCTCTGATGAAAGAGATTGTAGAGACTTGGTATAATTTCTTCCTTAAATGTTTGATAGAAGCACCAGTGCACCCTGCTGGGCCTGATGCTTTTTGTTTAGGAAGGTTATTATTGATTCAGTTTCTAAGTAGATATAGGCCTGTTCACATTGTCTGTTTCTTGTATAAGTTTGGGCAAATTGTATCTTTCAGAAATTGGTTCATTTCATCTAGGTTATAAAATTTGTGAGCATAAACTTGTTCATAGTACTTCTTTATTATCCTTTTAAATGTCCGTGGATCTGTAGTGATATCCCCCCTGTCATTTCTGATATTAATAATTTTTGTCCTCTCTTTATTCCTTACTTGATAGGACTAGAAATTTACTGATTTTATAGATCTTTTTAAAGAACCAACTTTTGGTTTCATTGATTTTTCTCAGTTGATTTCTTCTTTTCAGTTCCATTGAAGATAATTCATACTATTTCTTTTCTTTTGCTTACTTTGGATTTAGTTTGCCCTTTTTCTTGCTTCATAAGGTGATGCTTTAGGTGATTTAAAAACCCTTCTAATACGTGTATTCAGTGCTATAAATTTCCCTTTAAGCACAGCTTTTGCCGCATCCCATAAAATTTGATAAGTTGTGTTTTCATTTTCATTTAGTTCATTTATTTTTTCTTGATTTCTTCTTTGATCCATGTGTTGCCTGGAAGTGTGTGGTTTGGGCTCTGTGTGTTTTGAGATTTTCCAGTTATTTTCTCTTACTGGTTTCTAGTTTAATGCCATTTTGTTCTGAGGGCCAGACATTGTATGATTTCTATCCTTTTAGATTTGTTAAATGTTTTATGGCTCAGAATGTGCAATTTGAAGGGTGGATTCTGGTCAGGTTGCATCAGTTTGCCACATGGTGGCAGAGATTTGGGTCTCTTCTCAATTCCCTGACTTTTCCTCCACTTTACTCCTTTCCGAAAGAGGCTTAGTTCAATTACTAGTAGATACTATTCTCTTGGTTAGCATTTAGTTGGTTGAAGGTTGATTCTTGAGACTGATTCATGCTTTGGTCTCTTTCCTCTTTTTAGATCATTTGTTTGCTCTGGGATAAAAACTTAAAGCAAATATAGTTGATTTTAGAAAATCAGACCTTATTCTGAAGTGTCCATTTTTTAAGAGAGAATTTATTATTTTCCTGTTACGATTTTTGAACACCAACTTGCCCTGCTGTTGTTTTAGTTGCTCAGTCGTGTCTGACTCTTTGCAACCCCACGGACTGCAGCACACCAGGCTTCCTTGTCCTTCGTCATCTCCCAGAGCTTGCTCAAACTCATATCCTTCAAGTCGGTGATGCCATCCAACCATCTCGTCCTCTGTCATCCCCTTCTCCTGCCTTCAGTCTTTCCCAGCATCAGGGTCTGTTCTCATGAGTTGGCTCTTTGCTTCAGGTGGCCAAAGTATTGGAGTTTTAGTTTCAGCATCAGTCCTTCCAGTGAATATTCAGGACTGATTTCCTTTAGGATTGACTGGTTTGATCTCCTCGCAGTCCAAGGAACTCTCAAAAGTCATCTCCAGCCCTATATTTCAAAAGCATCAATTCTTCAGTGCTTAGCCTTCCACTCTCACATCCATGCATGACTACTGGAAAAACTATAGCTAGAGGAACTTTGAAGAAATAAACCTGATTTGTAAGTTGCGCTTCTACTCTTTGTATCCTACCTACTCTTGAGTTACAGGAAAAAAAACTTTCTAAAGTCCCGGTAAAATGAACATTCTCTTGGTTTTAACTGAAATGATTGTCCCTTTTGTTTCACCAAACACTTAAAATTCATTCTCTTACGTCAAAAGTATTTGTTTGATCATTCGTTCATTGTCTGTTAAGCAGTATCTGTATGTCACATGCTGTTCCTGGCAACAGAGACATAACTTTATGAAACAGAGGCTTTCTTGTCTTTATGGATCTTAGGTTATATTGAGACTCTGATGATGAGCAGTTGAGGTGTAATGTTTGTTAGTCACGGTAAATACAATAAGAGAAGACAGAACAGGGTTAAGGAAATGACTGCGGTGATGATTTTAGACAGGGCGTTCAGGGAAAGCCACAGCGAGAAGGTGACACTGGGACACATTTGAGTTCAATATACCTGCTGTCTTTGAAAATCTGTTTATGATTGCACCCAAAAAAGTGTTGTAGTATCAGGTACAAAGTTCATGGTGTCTTTAACTATAGTGTGAATCTTTCAGTAAAGTCATGTATGATTACTTTTCTGTATAGTGAACAGAAAAATGGTAGAAAAGTGCTTTTTTTAATCTTCTATTAATAGGTGATATTACATTCTACTTAATAGATTGCGTTTTTTATGCCACATATTTTTAGTCTTTTAAGTTATTACAGATCTTGAGAGAATACAACTTGTTCACTCATAAGTATTCTGAGTTTACAGAGTATCTTACTTACATTAAACAGACAGTAATTCTGTTGTTAAAGTAGATCAAGTATATTTTGTGTTTTGACCATAAACAAAAGATTTAGAAAATCCTGAAATAATTTCAGCTTTTGATACTTAAGTATTGAAGTTCAGAATCTTGATAGCTGATTGTAGTGTTTTATTTATTTTTTAAAAGTTGTTTTAAAACCAGCTGCTCAAACATTCATATCTTTAAAAACGACTTTGGGAAGAGTACAATAAGTATATGGCATTGAAAGTCTACTTGAACTAGAACTAAATGACCTCTGTAGTTTGTTTCAAGGTCTGTGACTCTCAATATGTGGATTTGTGAATATTATTGATGTACTTTTAGTTAAATGTACATTGAAGGGACCAAGGAGGGAATAATCAATGAGTATGGAGTTTAAGAAGGATTTAATAAAGGATTGATTGGTCTAGGTCTTTAAGTGTAAGTAGAAGTATGTTGGGTGGATAAGAAACTGAATTTTAAGTACTTTTTCTCAATAGCAATAGTAGCTACGTTTTTTTAGAGTTAATATTTATCTGCTCTACTTAACTTCTCCTTATCTCCTTGGAGAAGGAGATGGCAACCCACTCCAGTATTCTTGCCTGGAGAATCCCATGGATGGAGGAGCTTGGTGGGCTACAGTCCACAGGTTGCAAAGAGTCGGACATGACTGAGCGACTTCACTTCACTTTCACTTAACTAAACACTTATGAAGTAATCACTCTTGGGCTTTTTCCCCCCTAACCTCCTACTATTTTTTTTAATCTTCATATTTTACCTACTTTTTTTTTTAACCTCTGTTTTACAGATACATAAATGGAGGCACAGTGAGATTAGAGTAACTCACCTGAAATTGTATATCCAGCGGTGGTGAAATTTGACTTCTAAATCAGGCTATTTGACCACTGTACTGTTGTGCCAATCTTACTGTTTATCTTTGATAAATTTTAGTTTAATGAAAGGATTGAATTTCAAAAACATTCTCCTATAGAAGTAATACTATAATTAGTGATTATATTTCTAGAAAATCGTTCTAACCTAGTTACTACCCAGTATCACATCTCATGGTATTGGAGAAATTAATTATTACTGTCATGAAAGCTGTAATGATTGGCATTTCTAACTGAGATGCTAAATACATCTGACTCTGCTGTAGTAAGTCACAATAAGGATTCCTTCATATTCCTTTTGTTTTAACTGGCACTCCTTCACACCAGAGCATGAATTTCCCTTAGGCCTGGGGATGAACTTCCAGTAACACTGATAAAGTGAGGAACAGTTAGAGAGCTGGGGATAAGGACTTTTGGTGAATTGGAATTTCTTCAGTGTAAGCCTGCAGCGTTTTAAGTTTCTTCCAAGTGTGTCTCGTGTGTCACAGCCCACTTTTCCTGAGGGCTCTCAGAACTGGCTTGCTCCGTTTCTTTTCACTTGGATTACCTGCTGCTCGCACCTAGAACTGTGTTTCCCCCCGGAGTTGCAGAGAAGAACGTAGTCTTGTAGAGTATCTTGCCTTCCTTCGCAGATGTTCAGCACACTCTGCTGCTGCTGCTGCTAAGTCACTTCAGTCGTGTCCGACTCTGTGTGACCCCATAGACGGCAGCCCACCAGGCTCCCCCATCCCTGGGATTCTCCAGGCAAGAACACTGGANTCCTGAGCACCTCCACCCAAGTGTCCTATGGGTACCTCATATTCCTTTCCTTAATCAAACTCATTATCTTCTCTCCAAAAGTCTATTTTCCTCCTATGACCCCCATCTTGATTAATGGTCCCACCACGCACCCAGTTAGCAGACAGAGGTCCTTGCTTCTTCTGCCGCATCGCTCCTTTAACCTGAACTCCCTGAAATTAAGGGCTTTGTCTAATTCAGCACTGCATCCCCAGATGCCAAGAATAGTGCCTTGAACACAGTAAACACTCAATTCAAGAATGAAGACATTTTTATCACTCAGCAAGTGCTACATAACAAATCATCCCCAAACTCGGTGGCTTAAATAAACTCTCATTTATTATTACAACTCACATGCCTGTGGATTGGCAGATCTTGGCTGGCCTCAGTCACGAGACTGTGAGTCATCTGAGGCTCTGTCTGCCCTATGCTTGGCCGGGATGGCTCTGCTCCGCTTGCCTCTCGCTCCTTTCCTGGGCCCCGTGGACTCGCCTCAGCAAGTTCTTCTCATGGCAAGGGCAGAGGCCCAAGAGCAAGCAACCCAACTGCACCAGTGCTTTTCAATACTGGTTAAATGGTTAAGTCATGCCCCCTAACATCTTACTGGTCCAAGCAAGTCACATGGCAAAGCCACCAAGTCAGCCATTAACTCCTATCCATTCTACCTCTTAAATATCTTTGAAATCCATCTCCTCCTCTTCTTTCCTCTTTCTCATTCCTGCTCTGGTTCAACTCTCATCATCTCTCACCTGGATGACTCCAATAGTCTCTTAGTCTCCCAGCCTTGCCTCGCTCCTTTCAATTCACCCAGCACACTGTGAAAGAATGTATAAAAACAACAGTCTTTCTAAAATACAAACCCAACGTTTCTCTCCACTTAAAGCCCATTAGTGGATCTTCAATATCTGCAGAGTAAGGCTCAGCTCCTAGGCATGACTGGCAAAGCCCCTAGTGACACACTTCTGCTTTGGAGCCTCTCCGCCTGATCCCTCCGTTGCTGATTTTGTTACCTGGGGTGCCCTTCCCAACTGCTGCTGCTGCTGCACAGGTCAACCCCCATCCCCGCCACCCGCCCAACCCATGGCCCGAGAAGTCATAATCCTTCTTCAAGATCCACGTCCTCCTCTGTGGATATTTTCCTAAACCCTTGCAGCTCCAGAGCTGTCCACTGTCCTGCCTACCTCTGCACCCCGTTTGCTGCTGTGACGATAGCTAGCACTCAGCTTTGCCACAATTTGTTTGCAGGCCAACACTAGTAGCCGCTTGGTGAATGTTTGTTTAATGTTTGTTTAAGAGAAAACAGGCAGAATTCAAAACAGAATACTTAGTACAATTTTGATTTTGCAAAGGCATGCAGTGTGTGTTAGTCACTCAGTCTTGCCCGACTCTTTGTGACCCCATGGACTGTAGCCTTCACGTCCCTCTGTTCATGGAACCCTCCAGGCAAGAATACTGGAGTGGGTAGCCATTCCCGTCTTCAGGGGATCTTCCTGACCCAGGGATTGAACTTGCATCTCCTGCACTGGCAGACAGATTCTTTACCACTGAGCCACCTGGGAAGCCCGTTTCCTTATACGTGAGAATAATGAGTAACTTGCTCCGAGGGTTACAGGGCCAATGGACGAGCTAAGAGAAGCCCACTATTAAGGATATAGCAAATGCTCTCAAAAGGGTGGCTTTCATTTCTGGCACGAGCCAGGCTTCTGGTCAGCTTCTCCCTTCCACCTGTGGCAGGGTCCTTCTGCCCCTGTCCTTGCTAGCAGCCGGGCAGCCTTCCGTGCCAAGCAAGTCAGGTCTTTGCCTCCACCCAGNACCCCATAGACGGCAGCCCACCAGGCTCCCCCATCCCTGGGATTCTCCAGGCAAGAACACTGGAGTGGGTTGCCATTTCCTTCTCCAATGCATGAAAGAGAAAAGTGAAAGTGAAGTCGCTCAGTCTGTCCGACTGTTAGCGACCCCATGGACTGCAGCCCACCAGGCTCCTCCGTCCATTGGATTTTCCAGGCAAGAGTACTGGGGTGGGGTGCCATTGCCTTCCCCGCAGCACACTCTAGTAAACGTTTTTATTGCTAGTAGAATTTGCAGAAGTCACCTCCCCATGTAACTTCAGACTAACCATAAACTAGTTAGCTCGCTAGCTATTAATTACAAAGATTCTTTAGGGGAAAAAATGGAAGTCCTTGATGATAGTGATTAATCTTTGCAATAAGTTCTTGGGAGTAGGGAGGTTTGGATTGTGAAGAGATGACATGGAAATACTTAGGGGCCTTGGGAGACTTTTCTCCAACAGTAGAAATTACTTATGAAGAAGAAGGTTCAATAAGCCCCATAGTATAAACATATGATTATAGACTGCCATCAGTTAATGTCACAGATAAGGCACTTCAAAGGCTATGGCTGTTTTTCCTTTTTAAATAACCTTGATAGTTCTAATCTTTTTGATAAGTAATACACAACCCTTTGAAATAGCAGTCTTGAATTGCCTATTTTTATATATAGTTTTTAATGTCTGCCCTTTACACAGTGGTTCGCTGATTTTTGCCATCTTTCACCTGTTGATTGCCACTGTTTGCCTTCATGCAGAGATCTGCTTAAAAAAAGGCAGTGCCGTAGTTCCCTGCTTTCTTTTCCTGAAAGGAAAAGTCATAGTGGAGGATTCTGCTCGACCGAAATTTCATTAACTTGAGTGTTTACTAAGTATTTTTCTCACTTCTGAAGATTTTGGCTATTTTTATGGTGAGTCTAAATGACTGACTAGAAAATAGTTCCAGTTCTTTATGGTTTATGGGCATGGGTATTTGTGTTCCGTGATTACAGTCATTTGTTTCTGGTTACAAGCTTGTTTAAAAGAGAAACCATGCCTTATTTTCCTCAAAAGTTTTGCATTTATTAATAGCTAATTGATTAGTAGAATTTTACTTCCATTTAAGTTTGTGCCTACTGCCTTCCTGCTCTGTTCCCTATTTTCTTAACATTAAGACAGTGAAGCCTCACTGTGTCATTTATTCCTAGACAGTTTCATTCTTTGGATAGGTCAGTTGTTTCATGTTGAATATACTAATCTTTCCCTAATCCAATTTTTAAGACAGAAAGGAAGTTGAAAGGAATCTAGAATAACTGCAATTAGAATTAAATGTCAAAGAAATAAATTTTCCAGGCAGGAGGGACAGAAAAGAAAGCTTTGGTTAAAATTTGTTGTAGTATATGTAGTAAGTTTAACTGCGATATTTGTTCTTTAAAACTATTTTTTTATTTGATTTGAACTAACACTTATTTTTATTTTGATAGTTTCTCAGTCATTCCCATCAGAAGTTGTTAAGATCATCATAGTTCCTAAAAATGTTTCCAGGTCATAAAGAAAATAAAACATTTAATAAAAGAGAATTGACCACATAGCTGAGATAAATAAAAATAAAAAAAAAAAAGGAGAGACTAGAACTTTTGGCATTCACAAGTCTCCTAAGAGAAATACTGCAAACTACTTGTTGCGGTAAGAATGTTGGGCAGTGGGCTAGGTGTTCTTCTTTACATTAACTTGGATGGAGCTCTGATTTCCTTTCAGCTCTCTTACAAATAGTAGCTCACTTAATTCTTAATGAGGAGAGAATAGTTATTCTTTCCCACTGGGAACGACTACCTGTCACAGGATTTGATGATGACTTAGTAATGGTAAATATGTAACTGCAAACAATCTATTGTTTATTTAATTAAAGTAATTGCAGTCATCATCAGTAAGCTCTTTTCAGATTTCGGAGATCGTTTGCCAACTCTTGTCTTTTTGTAGATAAGGAATGAGTCCCAGAGAAGGTTCGTCTGGTTTCTGTGCTATCACCAGTTAGTGACAGAACTATCTTGATTGTGATGTTTAATTACTCAACATATTAAAATATTCACAATGAAAGCATTTTCTAACAGTTAACATTAAGGATGCACAGTAAGTTTTCTTGACTTTTTTTTGCTTAAAATTTAGAGATAAAGTGAAATTTTTATTTTAAATTTGTTTAATAAAGCTTTATTAGTATATTTACAAAAGTTTGAAAGGAAGTATTTGCAACACATATTGCATTAAACTGTGAGGATTATCTTGTAAAACTTGCTACAAATCTTACTCCGAGGTATGCAGAAAACATGATATCTTTCAATCTTAAATAATTTTCTTCTTTATTGAAAATAAAGTTCAGTATTTGGCACATATAGGAACATGAATGTAGTGAAGAACTGTGGGCAAATTATGCTTTATCTTTTTATTTCATCTAAAAAGTAAATATTCTACTTTCTTTCTTAGGATTGGAGTTTGGGGCTGAAGAAGTGCAAGTGAGATGACTGTAGTTCTAGAAGGGGAGAGACCCTTAAAATACAGCTGAGCATGATAAAGGCTGTTTTGGAATTACATGTATTTTTTTTGTAGCAAGGAAGGTTTTATGGAGGAAATGAATGTTGAGGAATGAGAAAGAGTTGGTTTGAATAAGCAGGATGATTTGTAAATGTCAAATGTAAATTTATTAGTTTTGACTAATAGCTCTTTTGAATATAGATCTATAGGGATATTGTTTATATTGTCAGGAAGTATTCTTACGGTTATGGAAGAGTAGCAGAATTTAGGGATGTCTTCTTCTATTGAACCTTTTGTTTGTTACTTATATCAGTATTATAATAAAACATTTATGCCTGCTTTGGCTAGAGATAAAGTTGCTAACATCTTTAAAAATACTTCATTTTTCATCAACATTTTAATGACTGTATGGTATTGCTTTATATGAAATATTACATAATTTCTTCAACCTACTGTAACTGGAAAATGATCTTTTAGGATAAACAACTATTAATTTCAACTCTAATACGTTAAGATGTTTTATAAATTATGTTTAATTAGAGTGTCCTCTGTTCTTGTGAAAAAGTATTTTTATCCTTGCCCTCTATTTGTTGTTGATCTTCCACTTTGCCTTATCAGTTTATATCTTGGGGAAATATCTGAAGTTTTTTTCTAAGTTTAATCAAATTCTGAAAAATGGCTTTATATCATCACCTTTAGCAGAAAGTCTGGAGCTGCTGTTGTTGAATATAGTTATGTGAAATTCATGCGTTCTACTGTGTTGTGGTTCTCACTAAGATATTTAGGGTGATATTTACCTAGGCATTTTATTGGTTTGTGGGTTTTGACTTTAGTTTTAAAGTACATTAGACATCTTATTCTGAATTGGGAGACAAAAATTTCTGCTTCTACTTTTTTACTTTAAGGAAGTATAAAAAATATTTTGTGGCACAAAACATTGATGTTTTGCAAACTGAACTTACTCTGTAAATGTTTAAATTTGAAAACCCATGTTGTTTGAGTTCAAATCACAGTTGTTGATAATTGTGTTTTTCAACTCCTTGTCATTTTACATTTACCTATATATAATTCTGTTTGTAGTAACAGTTTGACCTATATGAAATTGCTATTTTGTAGATCAAAACAGTTAAGTATATGATTTCATATGATTCAATCAATAAATCTGTATTAAATATCAATAGGTGACTTTATTCAGATTCTTTAGCCACTTTTTAAAGTCTCTGAACCTTCCCACAGTCACATTGCCAAGATCCTGACCTTGGTGTGGTTATTTTTCAAGATCTCTCCAACTTTGTCCACTTTGGTGATTTTCTTTGGCTCTTTTGACCAGCTACTTAATTATCCTGCAGATTTAACCTTTAACTCCAGATCTTATTTCTCTGATGTTGTACCTAAAGCTTCCTCTTTTAGATAAAGGTGCTTGGTAATTATTCATTCAATTCTTCTGTTGCATTTCTGTCAAAATTCTCAGGACTTTTGAATTTCTCACAAAATTCCCTCCCTTCTTTTGTTTTATAGATCAACTCCCCATCCCATTATGGTTTTTAGGGAACGATCTGAGGACTTTGAAATATATAATGAGTTTTCCAAAATGACTATATCCAGTGGAAAGCAGGGCATCATAGATCTTGACCTGATTTCCACCCCCTCCACCAAGTTATGTAAACTCTGAAGACCTTGGTTTTTAAATTTAATACATCTCTTTACCTTTTTGTGTACTTCTGTTAGGTAAAACAAGGTCTTATGAAGTTTTACTTTCAGCTTAGGCCTTTGGTTTCATCTATTTCTGATTCTTAATATTCACAGTTAACTCTTGATTAGAATATTTAGCAGCCCCTTATATTGGTTCCTTCACTCTTGCCTTATACATATATATTTCCCCCACTACAAATATATATATATATTTTATATGTGAGCCATTCTAGTAACTGTCAGATTCTTCTCTTATTGCTTAATTTCTCCAAAGAATAATTATGCCCATTATTTGCGTTTTATCTTTACTTAACCACCTAAGTGTAATCTTTACCTACTTGCAGAGATAACTATTAATCTCAAGCCTATTTCCTTCCCCCTCCCCTAAAAATGTTAATTTTGCTCTTGTTTTTGAAGCTGTTTTAGTTTAGGCTTTAATGATGTTTTTTGGACTATTTCAGAGGATTTGTAATTTTGCTCTTTGCCTCCAGTTACTTTTACTTACCTCTTTACTTTTCCACGGTAGTGGCAGAGTTTTTCTTCCAAAATATATATGATTTAGTTGCTTCCAGGCTTAGGACCCTGGACTTCTAAGTACCTACAGAAGAATCCAATGTGTGCAGCCCATACGAAAATCTAGCCATGTGTAATTCAGCTCATGCCATTTACATTCTTGGTACAAATTTGTTGTTTAGTCACTCAGCCATGTCCAACTCTTCGAGACCCCATGGACTGCAGCACACCAGGCTTCCCTGTCCTTCGTCAACTCCCAGAGCTTGCTCAAACTCATATCCATTGAGTCAGTGATGCCATCCAAACATCTCGTCCTTTGTCGTCCCCTTCTCCTCCTGCCTTCAATCTTTCCCAACATCAGGGTCTTTTCTAATGAGTTGAGTCTTCACGTCAGGTGACCAGAGTATTGGAACTTCAGCTTCAGCGTCATTCCTTCCAATGAATATTCAAGATTGATTTCCTATAGGATTAACTGGTTTGATCTCCTTGCAGTCAAACGGACTCTCAAAGAGTCTTCTCCAACACCACAGTTCAAACGCATCAATTCTTCGGCACTCAGCTTTCTTTATAGTCCAACTCTCACATCCATACATGACTATTGGAAAACCATAGCTTTGACTAGATGGACCTTTGTCAGCAAGAGGTGTCTCTACTTTTTAATACGCCGTCTTGGTTTGTCATTGCTTTTCTTCCAAGAGCAAGCGTCTTTTAATTTCATGGCTGCAGTCATCGTTTGCAGTGATTTTGGAGCCCCCCAAATAAAGGTTGTCTCTGTTTCCATTGTTTCCCTACCTGTTTACCATTAAGTGATGGGACCAGATGTCATGATCTTCGTTTGTTGGATGTTGAGTTTTAAGCTGACTTTTTCACTCTCCTCTTTCACTTTCATCAAGAGGCTCTTTAGTCCTTCTTCTCTTTTTGCCATAAGGGTGGTATCACCTGCACATCTGAAGTTACTGATAATTCTCCCGGCAATCTTGATTCCAGCTTGTGCTTCATCCAGTCTGGCATTTTGCATCATGTACTTTGCATTTAAGTTAAATAAGCAGGGTGACAATATACAACCTTAGTTCAGTCGCTCAGCCATGTCCAACTCTGCGACCCCATGAACCGCAGCACGCCAGGCCTCCCTATCCATCACCAACTCCCGGAGTCTACCCAAACCCATGTCCATCGAGTCGGTGATGCCATCCAAACATCTCGTCCTCCGTCATCCCCTTCTCCTCCTGCCCTCAATCTTTCCCAGCATCAGGGTCTTTTCAGATGAGTCAGCTCTTCGCATCAGGTGGCCAGAGTATTGGAGTTTCAGTGTCAACATCAGTCCTTGCAATGAACAGCCGGGACTGATCTGCTTTAGGATGGACTGGTTGGATCTCCTTTCAGTCCAAGGGACTCTCAAGAGTCTTTTCCAACACCACAGTTCAAAAGCATCTCTTCTTCGGCCCTCAGCTTCCTTTCCCAGTTTGGAACCTGTCCGTTGTTCCATATCTGGTTTTAACTGTTGTTTCTTGACCTGCATACAGGTTTCTCAGGAGGCAGGTAAGGTAGTCTTGTATTCCATCTCTGGAAGAATTTTCCATGGTTTGTTGTGATCCATACGATTATAGGCTTTAACATAGTCAGTGAAGCAGAAGTAAGTGTTCTTCTGGGATTCTCTTGCCTTTTTTATGATCCAGCAAATGTTGGCAATTTGATCTCTGCTTTCTCTGCGTTTTCTAAATCCAGCTTGAACATCTGGAAGTTTTCGGTTCTCGTACTGTTCAAGCCTAGCTTAAAGGATTTTGAGTATTACTTTGCTTGCATGCAAAATGAGTGCAGTTGTGTGGTAATTTGAACATTCTTTGGCATTGCCCTTCTTTGAGATTGGAATGAAAACTGAATTTTTCCAGTCCTGTGGCCACTGCTAATTTTCCCAAATTTGCTGGCATATTAAGTGCAACACTTTAACAGCATTGTGTTTTAGGATTTGAAATAGCTCAGCTGGAATTCCATCACCTTCATTAGCTTTGGTACAAATGGATGTATCTGATCTTGTATGTCTTTCCTTTTTGACAGTGGAATACTACTTTAACCTTGTAACATTAGTTTAGATGTCACCTCTGTGAACAAGTCTGTCCTACCTCTCTCATGTAGATTTATTCACCCGCTTTGTTGGAATGCACCCATAATACTGGGCACTGACCTCTACCATATCACTTATCACATATTATTTGTAGGTGGTAGTGAAGGGTGGTTAACATATTAAGAGTTTGATAAGATCAACATGTGATGGAAGAAGTTGTCCTCTCACCTTGAACTTAAATATGGATTGTTTGCAAGACTTAAGCTAGACTAGATTGTGGCCAGAGCAGTCATATTCACGTGTCAAGAGACAGATAAAATTTTAGATAGGGTTTTTTCTGAAAAAGTAGGATTGGAAAATAGTTTTGTCATTTGAAAGTCTAGAAAAACACGTTTTAAGAATCAGAATTGAACATAACTTATCCAGAACTATTTAGGGTTGAGAGTATTTTATGCTCTAGACGACTGTTCTATGTATTTCTTCAGACTTTATCACTGCCTGAGTGAAATGTCCCTCAATGCCTTTTGCTCTCAATCACTCCTTACCAAGCAGCCTGCTTATTATTTGGCTTCCAGTAAGACAGTAATGGAATGGCGCAGCTAGTGAACTTGAGCATCTGATCCACTTGGTAGCTTACGTCTCACTGTATATTAATTGTTAGAACTCTTACGAGCCTGATTATTGCCAGTCTGCCGGATGTAGCTCGATTGTGCCAGAGAAACATGCTTTGTGTGTGCTCTGAATGGCTGAGGGCACAGCCTAAGCGGGGCCCGTGGGAGGCTTGTCAGCCCGCTCCCTTGCGTTTCCTTCAGTCTGCAGCTTTCCTGTCAGTGACCCCAGGATTCTGCCAGTCGCCAAACCTGAGCTACTTTCTTAAATAACCTTTGAGACATTCCTGTTTTATTCTGGAGTTGTTTTCTTTTTTCATGTTCAGTCATACTCAAAGGTGATTGGTTTCCTGCTGACATACTTTTTAGTTTTGTTCTTTCCTTCCTAGTTTCAACTGTTTCTACCTTATTAGTCTTAGGTTTTCTCTTTGATTGCTCAGTATATTGTTATGTCTAACTTTCCTTCTATGTTACTTGAATTATTTTATTCTCCTACCCTGGATTGTTTAAAAGCCTTCCAGTGTGATATTTGCAAATACCTCAGATCAATGCATCGTCTTGATTTTAAAGATTTTTAACAACCTAAAATTCTGTCTTCATCTGATTTCTCACCGTTCTTTGCAACATATTGATGTCTGCTTTGGTTGAACTAAGTTCCTAGTGGTCCCATGGTTACTCTGTTCCCATTTGTCATTTAACCTGGAATTCCCTTCCTTGGTTTCATTTTAATCATCTACTCTGAAACTTTTCTGTTCAACTTTTTGAATTTATGTAACCCTGAACCCTTGTTCATAGTACCGTGCAATTTTGTGCTCCAAAATTGTCTTAATATTTTGTTGTTACCTAAACGATAATCTTGGGTTTTAAGTTCTGTCAAGACGGTGTGTTTTGTAGTAGTGTCATCCATTCAGCCATGCTGTGTGCCTTGGAATTGTTCTAAATGTCATTGCTCTGAGTATTTGAGATAAACAGTAGTCAAAGGGGCAGAAAAGTCCTCTGGCAAGTTTCTAATACTAGCCGGCAAGATATTGGATGGGTATTAGGCAGACAGCCTGTATTTGTTAATTCAAGTTTTCTTTGCTTTTCTTGTTTATAGATATTAATAATTTCTGTAGTGATGTAATTTGAATTTATAGATTTTTAACACTGTTTGATCGAGACCCTATCGCATTTGTCACATGATGAGTAGTGATTCTATGTAGTTCTTGCCACCAGAACAAGAGAGTCTGCACCCCTCCTTCATGCTGCTGCCTTTAGTGCAGGCCCTTCTTTCATACCTGAGCAGTTGTCTCAGCGCCGCTGGCCTAGCCGTCGTCTAGTGTTCACAAGGTATCCAGAGTGACTTTTCTTAAGTTCTGATGTGGTCGTATTACTTTGCATGCATTTCTTTATTGTTCTCAGGTTGAACTGAAGTCTGTAGGTTTTTCCCTTCAGTTCTGGTTTCGGCCTGCTTGTCGTCCTGTGTGAAGCAGGTATCCCTGGTGGTTCACCAAGCTGAGTCCACGGTGTCTTAACTTCGCCTTTACTTTTCATGATACCCTTGCGCAGCTCTTGTCCCTTAGTATGCGTGCTGCGTTCTGGTAGAATCCTCTGCCTCTGCTCCCATCCCTTTGTATTAAGAGTTTGAGCAAACTCCGGAGATAGTGAAGGACAGGGAAGCTGGGCGGGCTGCAGTCCATGGAATTGCAGAGTCAGACAGGACTGTGCAACTGACCAGCAACTGTCGCTCTCCTACTGGCCTGACTTCGCACTGATGACAGGGACTGTGCTGTTTCTCCCTGTTATGTGCGCGTGGCTCCGTGCGTGTAGTTTGTTGCTCAGTAAATGTTCACTGAGTTCACTGAAACAACTTAGAGGAAAACACATTAGGTTGGATAAGGAATCTGGGTTCTGGATAAGTTTGTGACTGGGTAGTTCTATGGTGTTTGCTGTTTGGACCCTGATAACCTCATTTGTAAACTGTTGGGAGATGGTTTGCTTAAATGCTCAATGTGTGAATTCTAAGTTTTATGTAAATCTAGATTGAAGTAACGAAGTTCACACCTTCTTTTGTAGTATAAATTATTTAAGCGTCTCTAAGAAGTCTGTCTCAACATGTCTATCTATCACTAAAATATGTAAAAAGTTAAAAAGCAAAAATGGGAAGGTCATTGGGTAATATCCTCTTTCTTTTTTTTTTTTTTTTCCCTTCTCATTATTGGAGGGTGAGTGATAATTAAAATCATTTGGAGTGGTTTGAGTTCAACTATGTTGCTGATATGCCTTCTGATTGTAAACAATGTATACTTTGCTTTCAGTCTGTTTGTCAACAGGAGAGCTAGTTTAGTGAAATGAAACAAAAGGTCAGCTCCACTGAGGCTGACATAATATTGTTCCAAGTCTGAATTTTAAAATTACAACATGTTTTTCTCTAAGTTGGGGGTTTTATTGTCAGTATTGTCTAGCAAGATAAAATACTGCCATTTGATATATTTTATTTCTTGGAGAATTGGTTAATTTTCCTTGTTAAGAATTGTTTTAACCTGCCCAGAAATGATTACTAACAAAAATTGAAATGATCATTCTTCTATAAACTAAAGGCAAATAACTTTTTCTTGCTCTTCATGGCCTCAGGTTAATAGATGTGGAAAGGTTGAAACCTAAGTTGCCCCAATGTTTCACCCTTCTTGGGAGCTTACGAGCTATTTCATAAATGACTTTTCCCAGTTCCAGTTATCAAGAGAATTGGAGCCTAGGGGCAACCAATCTGGACAGAAGCCATCTCTTCGGTCAAGTTATTGTTTTGAGGGCCTAATAAAACCATTAAGGCCACTTGGCCAATGACCCATAAGGCTGTGTGCTTGAAACTTTGATGGACTTTATTGTATCGGTGCGTATCTACCCAGTTTAATAGTTTTTTGTGTGTGAAGTTTATGTTTATGGTTAAATTTACTTAAGCATTAGCTTTTAATTAAAAATGATGAAAGATATTCAGGGAATTTGGTTTTTACACTAAACATTTCAAAAATTCTGTTTTGTACAAACTTAGATATACATGGGCACTTAAGTTGGTCAGTGAAGGCAGGTTATTAAAATTTGTTTTTAAATTTCTCATAATTGTGTCTCTTAATTAATGAGTTGAATATATTTTAATATGTTAATCCCTGACATGTACACTGTGATTGTCAGTTGTATAGTAATGTCTCAAAAGTTGATCTAAGTTTAGTACAAACAACATATTAAGTTGATAATATATAATTCTGTAAAATGGTTGTCATTTTGAAAATATATTCCAAGGACTCTTTTCCAAATAAATATGAAAAGGATTAACTTTGGGGACATATTTTCCACATAATTTAAAAATTAATTCTCAAAAAAATTAGGTGGATTCTTCTATTGGGAAAAAACAACATTTTCTTTTAGTCCATATATACAGTTACCTAACAGCTGATTTATTCTTGGAAGGGTTATTGACTTCTGTTAGAAAGTTAGAAGAGAATTTATATATTTAACAATAAACAGATGAGTTTTTGAGAAAGTACTTTCAACTTTATTTTAAAAAGATGGAAATGGCATAGTAAGATAAGTGAATAGAGTGAAGTTACATTTTTGAATGTTTTTTAGTCAAACATTAGCTACAATATTGAGAATGATGTTTGCCTTTCACGAGGTTGATCTCTTTAGTTCCTCATTTACTTCAGTATGCCATCATTCTCTGAATTCTTCAAAAATATCTTTAGAATACATTTTTCTTCTTACAACCAGATACCATTGTAATTTAAATCATTATCTTTTTTGGTGTGGATCATTACAGAAGCCTAGTTGCTGTTATGCTAGTCAGTCCGGTTTGCTGATTTTTATTTGTTTTGGACTTCACATGGTTTACATTCTTTAGTCCTGGTTTTATCAGCAGTATCTCACTATGCTTAGTGATTTGGAATAAGAGGAGAAAATTTGTAAGATGCCTTTTTTCCCCAGTTCATCACAGTCTATCATATATATGTATATATATCTTCCAGATCAGTCTTTCTGAAATGCCATTTAATACCTGTAACATTTATTAGATATGACCAAGATACAGTTTCAGCTATTAAGGAGCTTGCTGCTGCTACTGCTAAGTTGTTTCAGTCGTGTCCGACTCTGTGTGACCCCACAGATGGCAGCCCACCAGGCTCCGCCGTCCCTGGGATTCTCCAAGCAATAGTACTGGAGTGGGTTGCCATTACCTTCTCCATTAAGGAGCTTGCTGCTGCTGCTGCTAAGTCGCTTCAGTCATGTCCGACTCTGTGCGACCCTATAGACAGCAGCCCACCAGGCTCCCCCGTCCCTGGGATTCTCCAGGCAAGAACACTGGAGTGGGTTGCCGTTTCCTTCTCCAATGCATGAAAGTGAAAAGTGAAAGTGAAGTTGCTCTGTCGTGTCTGACTCTTAGCGACCCCATGGACTGCAGTCCACCAGGCTCCCCTGTCCATGGGATTTTCCAGACAAGAGTACTGGAGTGGGGTGCCATTGCCTTCTCCAGTTAAGGAGCTTACACTCTAATAAATTGTTACATATGTTTGTGAGAGATTGTACTAGATGACCTTGAAGATTCTATGATACTATCAGATTTCTTTCAAGGCTAGATGGAGTTTCACTTTTTCCACAAAACTTTCCCTGATTCCCTGACTAAAAAATTATCTTTTGCTTTTATGTCTGTAATCTCAAATAGACTAACCTTCTGACATAGTTGCTAATATATTTCTTGGCCTTGTTCTGCCTGAAAGTGTTCTTTGTAATGGCATTCACTGTATGGAGATTGCAGAACTTCTATCACAAACTATATAGAAAATAAGACAGTAAAAGCAAGTGATAGGAAATGGGAAAGAAAAAAGACAAAAATGTAACCTTTGATGTTAGGAGAATATAAAAATGGTCTGAACCTTAACCCAGTTGGTAGAATTTAAGGCATTAAAATATACACATTGAAACCAGAATTGAGACAGGTTTCAAAGGCATTTTAAAAACAGTCCTGTTTAAGAGCCATTTTGCTCCCCTTTTTAAAAAACTCTCTGTACATACAAAAGAAGGCATTTGTTCTTTTACTAATTGACTTGTAAGAACTCTATATAATACCTAACAAGTAAATAATACCTTTGGCTTCCCAAGTAGCTCAGTGGTAAAGAATCCACCTGCCACTGCAGGAAACACTGGTTTGATCCCTGGGTCAGGAGAATCCTCTGGGGAGGAAATGGCAACCCACTCTGGTATTCTTGCCTGGGAAATCCCACGGACAGAGGAGCCTGGTGGGCTACAGTCCAGGGGTTTGCAAAAGAGTCTAAACAACAACAAACTATCCCTTTATGATATGAGTTACAAAGGTCTTTTCCAATTATTTGGACATTACTTATACTGTTTTTTTCTGTGAATAAATTTGATTTTATGTTTCTTGAAATCTCATGTTTTTAGAGCACCTTTAGGTTTGCAGCAAGATGGATCAGAGTAGAGAGATCCATATCCCCTGTCCTGGCATGTGAACAACCTCCACACTTTCAGCATCCCACATCATGATGGTACATTTGTTGTAGTGATGTACAGTTGATTGAACAGTTTGCTAAAATCAGTGAAATCTGATTTTTTCAAAAAAAATTTTAGTGTTCTTTTATCACTTAGGAGACTGATGTTATTTTTTATGGTATGATTCCATTTATTTTGTTTTCTAAATTTATTTCTTATAGAAGTAACTGGTTATTTTTTGAAAAGCCTTCTCCATGAAATTAAAAAAAAAACAACTTATCCCTTAATAGGAATGATAATTATGACAATAACAAGTATTGGCTGCGCTCTCTGAAACAGGCACAGTTATTAACCACAGCTTGATTAGTAGGTCGGTTGAATTATTAGCTTCATTTTATAGAAGAGGAAAATAAAGAATAAGGATAAGTTATTGCTATTTTTTTTAGAAAGGTGAAACGTATTAAAATACTAATAGGAAGGATTAAATAGAGAAGAGATCTGATGCGAAGAGCCAACTCATTGGAAAGGACCCTGATCCTGGGAAAGATTGAAGGCAAAAGGAGAAGGGGGCGGCAGAGGATGAGATGGTTAGATAGCATCACTGACTCTATGGACATGAGTCTGAACAAACTCCGGGAGATAGTGAAGGACAGGGGAGCCTTGTGTACTGCATCTGTGGGGTCACAAAGAGTCGGACACGGCTTAGCAACCGAACAGCAACAGGAGGGAAGCTGTTCAGTGGTTGAGGTTCCTGAAAATTCGTGAGAGGATGGGCTCTGAAGCACTGAGGGATTTGCTTTACACTGAAGATACTCTGTTGTTAAATTTCTAGAGGGTGTGGAAGAAGAAAACAGGTACAGATACCAGTGATTGTGAGCTTGTTGGTGTCAAATGAGAGTTCTCATTTGATGCTATTGTTTTATTCTCTGTGAACTGGAAGCTGTCCTCTACTGAGTCAAGAGAAGTTTGGAGGGAATGGATAAATGAGGAGTTTGGGATTAGCAGATGCAACTTGCTATATGTAAAATAGGTAAAAACAAGGTCCTACGGTATAGCAGAGGGAACTATATTCAATATCTTGTAATAACCTGTAATGGAAAAGAATATGTGTGTAAAGTACATGTATATGTATGTGTGTGAAACTGAATCACTTTGCTATGATTGAATTTTTTTTTTTTTTTTTTTTTAAGAAGGAAGAAGTTTGAGGGAGGTTGGAGGTGTGGGGAGATGGGAGAAGGTTTGAATTAGGTATTGCAGAGAACAAGAGAGGCATTGATGAGAACAAACTGGGCATTTTTGGACTTTGTTAAAAGCCAACCCATTGAAAGTTTGTGATGATAGGATGAATTAAATTTTTTTTTCTAGTGACTTGCCACCATCACATTTAGTATAGTTAATGCTCTTGAGTCGTTCATTGCCACCTTAGAATTAAAAAAAACAGGCAGACTGCTTTTAGAGCTAGCCAAGCGGTGTTCTAAGTGTGTTGAATAGAGTAAATCTGGAAAAGGATGGGGGAAAAAAATCACTATTTTCTGCTTCATTTTGGTACACTCAGGTAATTGAGAAGATTTCTTGGAAATAGATTTTGAATGTGTATGCTCCCTAATTTAACTTTTGTTAATATGGATGTGACCCTTGGATAACTTGTAGAGGATTATGAGGTGAGATCCCATGTGGCAGAATAATGGGTGTTTTGATAGTAAACCCACTTTTCTTACAAAGTATAATTTTCAAAACGTATAGAAAGCTTTTCAGCAGTGCGGTGTCCTCAAATCTAAATTCATTCATTGTTAAACTCATCTGTTTGCTTCTTTACACAGGGTGTGCTAGGTATACAGCTGGTTGTTACCATGGTGATGGCCAGTGCCATGCAGAAGATTCTACCTCACTATTCTCTTGCTCGGTGGCTACTCTGTAATGGCAGGTAAGGCAAGGGTAGGCTGATTCTGACTGGCACTTTCCTCTCTGTTTACCAGCCTGATTAACCTCCTAGAAGTTAAGTGCTAATTCCAGTTTTCTAAAAACATGAAAAAGGAAAATTACAAGAAAAATCCAGCTTCCTTATTTCTTTTCCTTGAGATAGTAGTAGTTTGTTGAGTACAAAGATAATAGGATGATCATTGTCAAGAATTAGTCTCTTCTTTCTCTATCCCTTTTTGAACATGGCCACTGGAATTATCACAGGACTTTTCTAGTTACCTTTTTTTTAAAAAAGTTGGTCAATAAGAGGAAGTAACTGTAGATTGAAGTGCTTAAACTTTCACATTGTTGGAAAAAATGATTCAAAGCACCTGCCCTATTATTGGGGACTTAGTTGAGAGTATTATGAGAGTTAGGAGTTCTTTGTTTTACTGTTAATAAATAATTTTAAACTTTAATTTAGCAAAGAGGGGGTGAAGTTGTTTTGTAGACTTTTAATTTTGTTTAGTGCACTATAAGCTTACTACTACTACTGTCCCCTCATGGAGAAGAACTAAGTTACCTTGCTGAAAGTTAAAGAATAAGATAAACAGTACAGAAGTTAAATACAGTTAAATACAGATATCAGGAGGCAAAAGCAGTAAAACCCTGCATACAGAAATACATGCCACAATCTTGTGTGATTATGAAAGGCAAATTACAGGTTTGGTGCCATGACTATAGTTTTACTACAGTTATTTGTTTCTAATAAATAAATAGATTCTATTATTGATTTGTATATCAGTTCTCTATTTAGACCTTTTAAGTTAGAACCCTGGAGAAGGGAAAGGCTACCCACTCCAGTATTCTGGCCTGGAGAACTCCATGGACTGTGTAGTCCATGGGGTCGCAAAGAGTCGGACACGACTGAGCGACTTTCCCTTCACTTTAAGTTAGAAAGCAATGGACGGCTATTATCCGCCTAATGATTTCATATACTGCAAGACCAATAATAAGCCATTCTATCCATAAAGTTTAATTTATTTTTCAGTTTTAAGTATATTCTTTCGTGCTTTATGCTTGTTCCGTATCAGTGTTTAAATATAGGAAATACTATTTAGATTGTCTGAAAAGGTTTTTTGAACACTGATATGTGCACACACGCATGTGTATGAAAAGTATAAGAGAACAGTGGTTTAAAAATATATATTTTTATTAGCAAAGTAAATAATGACTAAAGTTTTAGTAAAGTTAAAACTTCATCAAAGGTATTCATAAGTGAAAAAAGTAAATCATCAGTGACTAGTTTTTAACTATGTAGGTTTATGCCCTGTGTAGTCTTGCTTAGCAAAAGCTTTGCTTAGCAAAATTTTGTAGATCATGAAAGGGTGAATATCTGCTGGGCAAATACCATTAATTCTAAATAAATAGAATCTGAATTAATAAACTAGATAAAATACATATTAAGGTAGCTTATTTTCTATTGAGAATTGCACATTTCTGGTTTTGTCTCCAGGGAGCCTTCCTATCCCTTTTGGCTTTAAAGATCTTGGCAGTCTTATCCCTTTTTAGTCATTAGGCAGTTTCTATTTTCTAATAGGTAATCTGCAGCCCATTTGTTTCTATAATACTAAAACTTCCAGAGATTGAAAACTGATTCTCTTTGTTAATTTTGAAACAATGTATTATATTTAAAATTGCTGCTCTTTTGATAATTTATCTGTCATGTAAGTATACATATTGTTGATTTGAAGAGGAGCTCAACCTTCAAAAATAAACATGAAGTTGATAAATGTTGTGATCTTGATTTTCTTTTGTAATAGATTAACTTGAGTGTTAATGCTGTCTCTAATTCCAAATCAGGTTCCAAGGAATACCAATCAGGATTTTCTAGTGATTCTTTTCTGCTATAGTTTCATTTCCTCTTTGTTTGTTTTGTTCTTTATTCTTAAGATCATCTATTGATATTTTTCTTTAATATTAAATCTGAAATTTTTAAGTCATGAAGTATATTCTGACTGTTGTTGCCTAATTCTGTTGAATAAAAGTGTTGATTTTATCATTTTGAAATAATTATTGTTTTACAAACCTTTTGTGACATGAAATGACACTGTTTTAATATTAAGAGAATCTAAAATCTCTTCTAAATTGCTCATGTGAAAATATTGATCAGAAATGACGGTTTATATTTTAAACGATGTTGCTGAGTCGAGGAAGATAAAGGGAAGAAGATCTGAAGGCGTTCTTTGTCGTTTGTAAAATGCTTGAAGAAATTTGAAGGGAGACGCTTATGAGAGAACTTTTGAAATTATAGATAGTGTAGGATGGTTTGGGGGTGGCTATAGTGAAGAGATTTAAGTGAATAGATGGTGTAGATACCACGGTAGTTTAATCACAAATATGACAGAAGGAACTTTGGTTTTGGTATCTGTTGACTTAATATTTTATCATATATTCAGATTGTAAGTATTCATGTTTTTCTTAAAAGTTACGGCTTCTCTTTTTATCATGTTAATTAGTTTCTGTCCATATCTCTCATCAACTTCTGTCTCTTTTAGAATGGAAGGTGTGAAGTGGCACCTGTTTCTATTATGTTGACTTAACAAGTAAGCCTGCTAATTTCCTGAAGTCAGTACCTTGAAGAAATTCACAGTTTTTGCTTATATATTAGCCTGTTGATTTTTTATATTAAAAAATCGACTAGTTTTCTGGTTCTTGGTTAAATAACATTTTTATTTTGTAATTAACATTGTAGATATCTAGGTGTTTTTTTATTAAGTGCATAATCTTTAGCCTGGTTTATTTTCGTTAATATTACCTTTACAATGTTAAAAAACTTTGTATTGGTAAAATTTTTGTTTCTATTACCCCATTCGCATCTCTACACTCTGAACTTGGAAGAAGACATGTATTGGGGTATTTTACGACCTCTGAAATCTCAGTGTGTGAACTTAGTAACAGTGTGTCAGTCACAGACAGCACAGGAACCAGGTCAGATGAGGGTACCTGAGGAGTAGGGCAACTCTCCGTGTAGCTCCTTCACAAACTGATGATTCAGGTGTTACTTAGGGATTCCAGGCTGCTGCTTCTGTCTTGTGGCTCTTGTGTTCCTTCTGCTACTTTGGAGTCCTTTTTGTTAGATGCTGTGCCAGTTGAAAAGACCCTGATGCTGGGAAAGATTGAAGGCAAGCGGAGAAGGGGACGACAGAGGATGAGATGGCAGGATGGCATCACTGACTCAATGGACATGAGTCTGACTAAACTCTGGGAGTTGGTGATGGACAAGGAGGGCTGGTGTGCTGCAGTCCATGGGGTCACAAAGAGTCGGACACGACTGAGCGGCTGAACTGAACTGAACTGTGCCAGTTGGCAAGTAAAGAGAGAATGGGCTCTGGTTTTTTCAGGAGATTCTAGGGGCCAGGCTTAGAAGTAGATACATCATTTGTGCCCACATTGTATAGTCTGGAGCCCTGTGACTGGTTCAGACCAAAAGTGCATAGCAGGCTGGGAAATATACTTTTCCTTGTGCTTGGAAAGTAAAACAGGATTGATGAGTGCCTAGTCCTCCTTTGTTGTAGGTAATATTGTTTCCATTTTTAGATGAGAAATTGTAGCTTTACTCATGTTCACGTACTGAAAAGTGAACCAGATCCAGCCTCTTACCCAGTGAAACAGATCCAGCCTCTTACCCTGGAAGTCTGACTCATAGTCTAGTAATTATTTGATGTATGGTTATTCATCAAACTCCAGACCCTTGTCCAGGAATGTACTTAAACCGAATTTTGAATTTGGTGGAGGTAAACTTTTCTACAACCACTGTGACTTCTGCTGGCGGTTTACAGAGTAATTTATTTCAGGTTTTCTTTTTTCTACCTTTTTTCCTAGTGTGCTTAACCTTCTAGAAGATATCCTCAGGTTACAGGAAGTATATGGTTTCTCTTTACTCACTCTTCTGGCTTCTCTAGGACTATAGTCATCTTTTATTCTAAATTTAAAGGCACATCAGCATTTTTCTGATTACCAAAAGCATGCTAAGTGTGAACTAGAGTTTAAGAAATATCATCTGTTAAAATTATACCTCTCCTCACCATTTGAGATTAAATGTGTTCCACATTACTAAGTCATAATTATTTTGTATTCCATCCTTCTACTTTTTTATAATAGAAAAATGTTTTTCTCCTAGAAAATGTTATTCTCCTTTTTTACATGCCTTTTTATTAGACTGTTGAGGCATTCCTGCTTTAATAAGAATTTATGAAACAAGATCTTTCTTGCTGTTACCTGTGAGCAAATTACTGACGTTGAACTCAGATGTAGAGTCTAGCGCTCAGGTTGCTCTTCCCATCCCTTCCTCTCCAAAGGAAAGAAGGACTGTGGGAAGTTGGTTTCTCTGTACCTTTACTCTGATCATCTGTTCTAACCATTGCTCAGATCACCTACAAATGTTAGTTCTTTATCCTGTCCAGCATACCACTGCTTTGTAGCCAGAGTATTCTCTACTTTCTATTGTAATTAAAGTTCCTTTTTGTTTTGAAGTTTGCTTGGCCCCTCTTTTCATGGAGAGGTAAGTGGTTAGGTTACATTCTTTGTACATTTGAATAGTGGGTTTTGCATGAGGAGCAAGATTTGGCTTTTTGTCCTTTATAGCTTCCTTGCTGAACCTGCTTTCTCTTCTCCTGATTGTTCAGCTCAAACCTTATGCATTTTTCTCTACCCCTTCATCCCTCTAGGCTCTTACTTTGGTCTGATACTTCCCTTCATATGTCCCTGACTCAAAACATATTATGGTTGGATTTATCCTGATTGTGTCTCATCCCTATATTGGGTAAAGAGGATGTGACAACACCCTGTTCAATTGCTCTTAATTCTTTTTGCCTTTTCTCTTTCGCCTGTTGCCTGATCCAAGAATTGGCGAATTCCCTTTGGTGAGAGAAACCTACTATTCAAATGCACAGTAGGTGGGACCTATGACCTAAGGGAAAGGTTCAAACCTTCAGCTACTACCCTTACGGAATGCCTGGTCCTTGCTCTCCTGCCTTAGCTGTCTTAATCCGTTCCAGAATGTCATGATATTCTAGTAAAGTTTCCAATAAGTTACAAGAGAATGTATTAATATATATGTAATAAACAATATTTTAGTTACTTGTACTGAAAGATTTTTTAGGTTTTAGGTGGTGTTTGTTTTCTCTTAAGTTTTTTTTTTTTCACGTCTAAATTATTACTTTGAGATTTAGAATAGAAACCAAAACTGTGTCGTGACCTATCTTGTGAAAGAGTTTTGTATGATTATTTATGTATTAAAGCTGTTTTTAGCTTTCTCTCAGTACCCAGCTTTTCCATATTTGTTCATGTTTAGATTTTCATTTTAAATTTCTGAAATTTTTACTTCTAAAAAAATTTTTAAGTAATTCACTTTAAATAATATTACTGTTTAAATTTTTGTTTTTATGAATCTAGGTCAATACATTCTGTATTTTCTAGTTTTTTTTTTTAGTGATCTTGAAACTGCCTTTGTAAGAAAGTTTGTAGCCTGATATTTTATGTAAGAGGTTTATGCAAGAAAATTACTGAAAAATTATTTCAGTGATTTAGTGGAGTTTAACACAGTTGGCTTTGTTATCTGAGACACTTTTGACTGTCTGAATTAAAATGAAAGTAGCCAAAGTAAATGTAAGAAGATACAGTTTAACTTAAAATGCAGGAGGTTCGGTTTTGTTGTAAATTCTATTAATACTTACTCTGTTGTGTTTTTTTTTTCATTATTAGCATAATACATGCTTGTGATGTAGAAAAAGACAATAAATTAATAAGGAGAAAAAAATAAGAGATAACAAACTGTATTCCTTTCAGCTAAAGACAGTCTCTGTGTAAATTTTGTTGTATTTCCTTCTAATCTTTTTGTATTTCTCCCTCATGGATGTGATTATTTTATGTGTAATTTTACATCATGCTTCTTTTGTATAACATGAAGCATTTGTCTTTAATTGTATTTTTGTAACCATTATCCTTAACATCAAATCTAAGACTAATAAACTTTTATATCTGTTTTCTAAGCCCATATTTGAAAGGCCTAGTGCATCAGGCCAGTTATTGCAAAATTTAGGCTCAGATTGCAGAAAGTAGGGAAAACCACTAGGTCATTCAGGTATGACCTAAATCAAATCCCTTTTGTACTCAATATGCCAGCAAATTTGGGAAACTCAGCAGTGGCCACAGAACTGGAAAAGGTCCATTTTCATTCCAATCCCAAAGAAAGGCAATGCCAAAGAATGTTCAAATTACCATACAGTTGCACTAATTTCATATACTAGCAAGATATGCTCAAATTCCTTCAAGCTAGGCTTCAGTAGTACATGAACTGAGAACTTCCAGATGTACAATCTGGATTTAGAAAAGGCAAAGGAACCAGAGATCAAAGCACCAATATATGCTGTATCGTAGAAAAAGCAAGGGAATTCCAAAAAAGCATCTGTTTCTCCTCCTCTGACTGTGTGGATGACAACAAACTGTGGAATGTTCTTAATGAGATGGGGATGCCAGGCCACCTTACCTGCCTCCCGAGAAATCTGTATGCAGGACAAGAAGTAACAAAAAACTGGACATGGAACAACGGACTGGTTCAAAATTGGGAAAGGAGTACATCAAGGCTATATATTGTCACCCTGCTTATTTAAGTTATATGCAGAATTCAGTTCAGTCACTCAGTGGTGTCCCACTCTTCCGTGAACCACAGCACGCCAGGCCACCCTGTCCATCACCAACTCCTGGAGTTTACTCAGACTCATGTCTGTTGAGTCGGTGGTGCATGAAATGCTGGGGTGGATGACTCACAGGCAGGAATCAAGATTCCTGAGAGAAATATCAACAACCTCAGATATGCAGATGATACCTCTCTAATGGCAGAAAGTGAAGAGGAAGTAAAGAGCCTCTTGATGGAAGTGAAAGAGGAGAGTGAAAAAGCTGGCTTAAAAGTGAACATTCAAAAAATAAGATCATGGCATCGGGTCTCATCACTTCATGGCAAATAAAAGGGGAAATAGTGGAAGCAGTGGATTCATGGACAGAGGAGCCTGGTGGGCTGCAGTCCACGGGGTCGCTAAGAGTCGGACACGACTGAGTGACTTCACTTTCACTTTTCACTTTCATGCATTGGAGAAGGAAATGGCAGCCCACTCCAGTGTTCTTGCCTGGAGAATCCCAGGGACAGGGGAGCCTGGTGGGCTGCTGTCTCTGGGGTCGCACAGAGTCAGACACGACTGAAGCGACTTAGCAGCAGCAGCATCAGCAGCAGCAGCATCAGTGACAGATTTTATTTTCTTGGGTTCCAAAATCACTGAGGGCAGTAGTGACTGCAGCCATGAAATTAAAAGATGCTTGCTCCTTGGAAGAAAAACTATGACAAAACTAGATAGTATATTAAAAAGGAAAAGCATTACTTTGCTGACAAAGGTCCATATAGCCAAAACTATGATTTTTCCAGTAATCGTGTGTGGATGTAAGTTGTACCATAAAGAAAGCTGAGCACTGAAGAATTGATGTGATGTTGGAGAAGACTCCTGTGAGTCCCTTGGATTGCAGAGAGATCAAACCAGTCAATCCTAAAGGAAATCAACCCTGAATATTCATTGGAAGGACTGGTGTTGAAGCTGAAGCTCCACTACTTTGGCCACCTGATGCAAAGAGGAAAAGACCCTAATGCTAGAAAAGATCTGAGGGTGAGAGGAGAAGGGGGCAACAGGATGAGATGATTGGATGGCGTCACTGATTCAGTGGACATGAATTTGAGTCAACTCAGGGAGATGGTGAGGGACAGGGAAGCCTGGCATGCTGCAGTTCACGGGGTCACAGAGAGTCTGACACGACTTCATGACTGACGAACGACAGCAAAGTGCATCACAGGAAGCAGGTTCCAAGTCATTTTTTGCAAAGAAAAAGACCAAAAGCTTAGGCCAAAACTTAAAGTATGGTAGATGGGAATCATATAATGTGAAGTCAAATTCTACGAAGCAGTGACTATTGGAGAAAAGTGTGTAGCTATACCTTTATTAATAGGTTTTCCTTTGTTTTCACATCCTTAGATGGCTCCTCCATGCAGCCTGGAGGTCTTTGTGTGATGTACTTCTCAGCCAGCTTTCTCAGCCCCAAACCTCTCTTCATTTACACGTTCCTGCCTCAGCCTCCCTCTAAACTCTTAAAGCAGGAACCTCTCTCTCTCCCTCTCATCTTCATACCATCAAACCCCTAGCCCGAGTTGCATGTGCAGCCTCTCTTTGTTTTTTATTTTTGTTCTCCCTCTCATCTTCATGCCACTTACGTTTTTTGTTTTTTAGTGTTTACATATTTTAATTTTGGCCTATGGAGGAAATCTCTTGCTATCAAGACCCAATAGCAGCATTTGTGAGGTATACCCCATCCCCTCTAAACTTCACCCAAACTTTGTTTCTTTGGCCATTTCCCATCTTCCATGCCATTAATTGCTTTATATCTGTAGGATTATTCCTATTAATACACACACACACANGTCGGACACGACTGAGTGACTTCACTTTCACTTTTCACTTTCATGCATTGGAGAAGGAAATGGCAGCCCACTCCAGTGTTCTTGCCTGGAGAATCCCAGGGACAGGGGAGCCTGGTGGGCTGCTGTCTCTGGGGTCGCACAGAGTCAGACACGACTGAAGCGACTTAGCAGCAGCAGCATCAGCAGCAGCAGCATCAGTGACAGATTTTATTTTCTTGGGTTCCAAAATCACTGAGGGCAGTAGTGACTGCAGCCATGAAATTAAAAGATGCTTGCTCCTTGGAAGAAAAACTATGACAAAACTAGATAGTATATTAAAAAGGAAAAGCATTACTTTGCTGACAAAGGTCCATATAGCCAAAACTATGATTTTTCCAGTAATCGTGTGTGGATGTAAGTTGTACCATAAAGAAAGCTGAGCACTGAAGAATTGATGTGATGTTGGAGAAGACTCCTGTGAGTCCCTTGGATTGCAGAGAGATCAAACCAGTCAATCCTAAAGGAAATCAACCCTGAATATTCATTGGAAGGACTGGTGTTGAAGCTGAAGCTCCACTACTTTGGCCACCTGATGCAAAGAGGAAAAGACCCTAATGCTAGAAAAGATCTGAGGGTGAGAGGAGAAGGGGGCAACAGGATGAGATGATTGGATGGCGTCACTGATTCAGTGGACATGAATTTGAGTCAACTCAGGGAGATGGTGAGGGACAGGGAAGCCTGGCATGCTGCAGTTCACGGGGTCACAGAGAGTCTGACATGACTTCACGACTGACGAACGACAGCAAAGTGCATCACAGGAAGCAGGTTCCAAGTCATTTTTTGCAAAGAAAAAGACCAAAAGCTTAGGCCAAAACTTAAAGTATGGTAGATGGGAATCATATAATGTGAAGTCAAATTCTACGAAGCAGTGACTATTGGAGAAAAGTGTGTAGCTATACCTTTATTAATAGGTTTTCCTTTGTTTTCACATCCTTAGATGGCTCCTCCATGCAGCCTGGAGGTCTTTGTGTGATGTACTTCTCAGCCAGCTTTCTCAGCCCCAAACCTCTCTTCATTTACACGTTCCTGCCTCAGCCTCCCTCTAAACTCTTAAAGCAGGAACCTCTCTCTCTCCCTCTCATCTTCATACCATCAAACCCCTAGCCCGAGTTGCATGTGCAGCCTCTCTTTGTTTTTTATTTTTGTTCTCCCTCTCATCTTCATGCCACTTACGTTTTTTGTTTTTTAGTGTTTACATATTTTAATTTTGGCCTATGGAGGAAATCTCTTGCTATCAAGACCCAATAGCAGCATTTGTGAGGTATACCCCATCCCCTCTAAACTTCACCCAAACTTTGTTTCTTTGGCCATTTCCCATCTTCCATGCCATTAATTGCTTTATATCTGTAGGATTATTCCTATTAATACACACACACACACATTTTTAAAATGTTTCCCATTAAAAATAATAACAAATAAGAGTCACAACTCTGCCTCCCTTCCTTTTTAAATAGCAAAGCCCCTCCCATATCCATTCCTTAGGTTTGGCTTATTTCCCTGTTTTTCCTTCAGTGCTGAATTTATTACATACTTGTTCTCATAAATTCAGTTTTCCCACTTCCTTATTAACTGCCTTCTACTATGTTTTATTTTCCTGTTAGGTGATCTTATTAATGCCTATGGATTTAAATACCAAAATTAGAGGTATTTAGAAAAATGGATTCACACAATTAAATCTGAGAATATTTTAGAAGGAAATAGATCCTAGAAAATGTAGGGGTCTTAAAATATTTCATTATTGTAGGACTCTAAATGTAACTTAAGTTTTCCTGTAGTACTAAGATTCTTTCACTGAGAATTATTTCCTCAAAGAAATAAACAACTAATTTTAGGTTTTATAAATGAGTTATTGCTTATATGTTCTCCTAAATGTTACATACTCAGTCCTCATTATTTGTGGATTCTGTACTTGTGATTTGCCTAATTGTTAAATTTATTTGTAATCCCAAAAGTCATACTTGTGGTGCTTTTGAAGTCATTTATAGAAATATATGCAGAGTGGTAAAAAATTTGAGTGGCTTGTTCCCAGCTGAGGCCTGGGTTCCCAGCTGAAGCCTCCTTGTTGTACATCTCATGTTGTGATCAGGTGTCCTTTTTGTGGTCTAACTAGTCCATCTTTTCACTTTTGCTTTTTTGGTGACTTTGCTATTCAAAATGGCCCCCAAGTATAGTGCTGCGGTACTTGCTATCTAGTGTTCCTAAGCTCAAGAAGGTTATGATGTGCCCTGTGGAGAAGATTCACTAGAAATATTCCCAGGTACCAGGAAAATACTATTCTTAAGATTACAGTTATAAGTTTCGTTCACACCCGAGTTTTATTACTGTTGACCATGAATTTAATATTAATGAATCAGTATATATTAAGGTATCTTTAAACAGAAACGCACGTAAAACAAGGGTCTGTATTGATTGATTGAAGATGTTGTGACTGGAGGCTCTTGGGACCCTAACCGTGTATTTCCCCTAGGAGCAATGGTTCAGTGTTCGCGGCGACTTTATAGAGCATAACTACCGCGAATAACGAGAATCGACTGTAAGTTAAAATTCTGGACTTTGACTGAAATTTCAGGAAGTGCCTCCTTATCCATGTTAAGTATAGTTTAGGGCATTTTGGGTTGGGATTATATTTTATTTTAAAACCCTTAAGAGGAGAACTGCATTCATTCATTGATCCTTTTTGAGCACTTACTATATGCCAGTAACTGTACTAGTTTTGAAGTATACGGGAACAAATAAGTCACAGAATCTTTACTCCAAAGATCTCTCAGCTAGAGGAATATTCCGTTTTACCCCAGTCAGTCTGATAGCAACTGCAGTTCAATTTTGATACTAGCTACCTGGAGTTAGCTCAGATTCCATCAGTTAAAGGCAAAATCCTCCATAAGAATGCACAGGCTTTGGATGCCAGCTGCAAGTTCTTGGATCCCTGGGCCATACTTTTGACAGCCAGCATTTCCATGACCCCATCAGGTTCAGTAATTCTGTATCACAATTAGAACCAAAGAAAGTGCAGTGATCACAGTTTTATTAATATAAAGATTACATATTGGATGAGGTTTGGGAAGGAGCACAGCGTTTCCATGTCCTCTCCCTGCAGAATCAGGGTGTGTCCCCCTCCAGGTACTTCAGTATGTTTAACAGCTAGGAAGCTCCCCCGAGCTTCGGTGTCTAGAGATTTTATGGAGTTTGATTACATAGGCATGATTTTTATCATTGGCCGCATGATTGAAACTTAATCTTCAACACCCTTCCCATTCCTGGAGGTCAGCTGGCTGAAAGTTCCAGTTCTAATTGGGTGATACTTCTGGTGACCCGCCTCCATCCTGAAGCTGTAAGTGGGGCAGTAACCAGATGTATTCTTTATTATACCACAGAGAGATTGCCTTATAAAGCATCAAAAGTAAATTAGAAGTTTGCCAGTAGCGGCACAGGTATTTCAAGCAGAGGGAAGGATATATGCAAAAATGCCAAGGGATGAAAGAATTTGTGGAATAAATGTCACTTAGTCTAGGTAGAAGGTCATGTTCAAAAGGGTGGTTCTTTTTTTAATTGGAGGATAATTGATCTACAATATCATGTTAGTTTCTGCCTGCATCAACATTAATCAGCCATAGGTGTACTATGTCCCCTCCCTCTGGAACCTCCCACCCCCAAAAAGGGAATTCTTGAGTCTGATGAAGTAGACAGTAGATTGTGAAAGGCTATTAAAATAAGAGGTCACAAACTCTATATTTGGCATTGTAATGTGTATTTTAGCTTTAATGCAAATGTTTAAACATATACAAAGAACAGACAGAATGGTACCATGAATATATAACAAATATAATGAGCTCCCATGTAGTCATTACACTAGCTGGTGGCCAGTTTGTTTCATCTGTACTCCCTTCGTCTCTTCTCCCCAACATTATTTTGTAGCAAATGTTATTTCATTCATAGATATTTCAGTGTATATCTCTAAAATATATGAACTTTTAAAAAGTTACTGTAATCCCATTATCACAGCTAAAGAATTTTAACAATTTGTTTATATCACTAAATATTCGGTCATTACTCACATTGCCAGTTCAGCAGTATTTTTAAAACAGAAAATCAGCAGTAGCATTTTTTTAAAATTGGGGTATTTCACTTTAAAAATCTAGATTTTTGTGGTTGAAAAATTAGAAGATCTTTCAGTATGAGGTGTCTGTTTCTTTTTCACAACAGGATATTGGTTGGTGTCTTTGCTTAGCTGCCTTACTCACTACTTTGTGAGGAGTCTTTGAAAGGATTTATGCAAGCATATATGCCTTGATAGGATCTGCATTATGGAAAAAAAATAAATGTGGGATTAGAATGTGTTTAGGAGAGAGTCAGGGGAAAAGAAGAGGAGTTTTGCTATAGTCAGCTAGAGAGGAAGATACGCTGAACTGAGGTCCTTTCAGGAAATAAGCATGTTTGGAACTTTTAAGAGGTAAAGAACAGAATTAATGCTAATATATGGAAAGGGCATGTTGAAGGTAAAACCCAAATATCAAACTTAGGTGGCTGACAGAAGTTCAGGTGAGACAGGAAATTGTGACTGAGCAGGTGGGTGCTTGGGAAGGAATAAATGACTTGTCTGGATATTTTGACTGGGTAGTGGAGGTAGATACGATCAGATGTTTCTGGAACCCTAACCAAAGAGGGCTAACCCTTAGATATGGTTAAGAGTAAAGGGTGTTAATTCAGCAGTTCACTCTTATTTCTTACATCAAGTTTAAAAATTCTCCAGCTAAATTAAGGAAAGAAAGAAAAACAAAGACTACTTGTAGTTTTGGGGGCATTCAGAGGACTCTTTTTAAGACAAATAACAATTCCCTCTGTGTAAATGAAGGATGGGTAGAGAATTTGAATGTGTTCCTGCAAGCTTGCCTGCAGAGTTCACACTATTTATTGTTAAAGTAAGACAGTAGGATCTTAATATATATCAATAGTATATCAGTTGTAAGAGAAACACATACAATATTTTAGAGTCTGGCATCTAGTAAGTGCTTGGTGGGTGTTTGCTGAATTTGAATCTAAACCTTTTAAGGCTTAAGCAGTCGTATCTGTTCAGGTTAGAGTTTTTCACCTGATATTTCCTTGCAGTGTCTTCCCAATTAGGAAACTCAATAAATGTTTGTAGAGTAAGTGAATAATTCTGGTGGTCTTAGTTCTTTATTTAAAAAGAATAAATTTTTTTCTTAGTTTGAGATGGTATCAACATCCTACAGAAGAAGAATTAAGAATTCTTGCAGGAAAGCAGCAAAAAGGGAAAAGCAGAAAAGACAGGTAAGTTATATTGTTCAGTTTGTAAAGTGTTAAATATTTTACAGAATTTATGGAAATATATTTTGTTACTTTGGTTAAAGTAACATACTGATTATGCTATAAACAATTGGAAAATCTGAAATCAAAATCCATGATCTAAAATAATATTGAATTGCCCTTTAAGAGCATCCAATATGTAGTAATCTAATATATAAGCACAAAAATGATAATTTTATTTGAAATTGTTAATGGGGGGTTGAGAGACCCATAACCCATATCTTTGCAACTCATTTAAAGATATCAGTTGGTTTGGGTTCTTTTCCAGATTTTGCTACCACTCAGAAATTGGGCAAATTCATTTGCTTTTTACCTCTTTTCTCATATTTTTTTTTTTTTTTAATAAAAAGGGTGAAACAGTGTAACTTCTTAGATCCTGTACAGGTTCTTAAATATTATGTTCAAAGTTTATGAAGAAAATTGCCTATTAATAAACCTCACTGAATAGACTCCAGCAGCCTCATCTGTGAAGGAGAAGGACAAACATAGTAATTTTGAAAGATTCTTCCAGCTTCAAAATTTTATGTCCGCATTTATATTGAATCTTCATAGAATGTACATGTCAGTTAGCCTCTCTAAATGGGCCTTAGTGTCTTAACTGGGGAGAATGTCTTAGGATCTGAATCTGTGATTCTAATACATTGTAAAATGTCAGTGACAACCTGTTATCACCAATTCCTCATATATATCATAAAAATTATGTTGTGGATGAATGGATTTATAGGTACTGAAAAGTTTTTTTGAACATTAATGATTATTTGAAATGAAATCAAGTCTCTTTTCTGATTTGGCCACCATTTTCTTTTTCACTTATCATTACCAATACACCTTGAAGGTCATTGGAATATTAAGTGTAAATCCTCCTTCTTTGTATTCCACTGGTTATATTCTTTAATAAAATATTTCTGTCAAATGTTAAAATTTTCAAAGCACTTTTATACAATCTTATGTAATCCATGTAATAACCCTAAATATTCATTATTAATTTATATTTTGCTAATAAGGAAGGTGTTGCTTAGAGGTGTTAAATGAATTGCTCAAGTTCACATAGCTATTAGAGTCAGAATTTTAATCCAGGTCAATTTTTAGTTTCTACATTTCTTTTTAACTGCTCTGCATTTGCCTCTCACAACTACTATGGTCAACATTTGTGAGCTTAGGTAGTATAGTATTTATTTTATAAACATTTGAATTTTTATTATATGCCTTGTATCCAATAATTTTGTTATTTTTATAATAATTTTTATATGTTGAAAATGCTTTACATTTACAAAAAGTTACATTAACAACACTGTCCTGTTTTAGTAGCAGTAATTATTGTTTGATTTACTGACATGAATTAAAATTTTTATTGCGGTTTTCCCAGTTTATACTTATTAAAGGATAAATACAAAGTCATTTCTTGGTGCTATAATTATTGTTACTGAAACTTAGTTTATTGCTTTTGATTTATGTTTGATATGTGTTTAAGATTAAATTTGGAAATAATACACATGACCTGAAGAATTTTGTTTTCTTCCACCATGATTCTTTGTAAAAGCAGCTCTGAACTGGCCTTGCACATTTCTGAATTTCTCATGCACATACATCTTCATATATATTTTCAGTTCTGATTTGTTTATAGCTACAGGTCTGTTTATATGTATGTATGTGTGTACGTGTATAATTTCAAAGTGAAATGCATTTTGTCTTCATTTCTTTTTACTTGTGTGCCTCAGGAAAGAGATGTTAGGGCTATCTTTAAATCTCCAGAAGAGAGCAGGAAAAATGGGGTGAAATGGTAAGCTAGCAGTCAAGGTTTTGTTTCTGTCACTAGTATAGGTAACTCTTTTCCTGGTAATCTGTATGTTCTCTTAATAATTTACGTCCATATTTTGTAGTTCCCCTTTTGAAAACTACTTTTTAGTGCCTTACCTCCTTTTTGATAAAATATTAGAACTTCTACCTCTTTTTTGCTGTGAAATATATAACCTCATTTGTAGTTAGTTTGATACAAACACTTGAATAACAGTGAGGGTAACTTGTTTTTTGTGTCACTTGTCTGATTTTTATAGGAAATATAATGGTCACATTGAAAGTAAGCCACTAACCATTCCAAAGGATATTGATCTCCATCTAGAAACAAAGTCAGTTACAGAAGTGGATACTTTAGGTAAGGGAAATCTGGGTAAAGTGTTCTGTAAATCTCAGTTTTATATTATGCTAGTGAAAGTACTTGAATTTATCTTTTGTTGTTAGATTCTTATGTTTTCCTAATCATTAAGTCCATTATACAGACTCTGAAATCTTTCTCAGAGCTAGGAAGCTCAAAATGACTTCATCTGAATTGAATTTGTTTTTCTATCCACCTACTTATAGTAAGCCTTATTTTCCCCCATTTTTCAGAAGAGGCTGTCTTATGCAAGTTTGTTACACATTTTTTGTATATGCTGAGGTTACAGTTTTTACTATCTCAAATTCTAAGTTGCCATCTGTATCAGTTTACTTGTTTTATAATGTTGCTTGTAGAAATGCATCTGTATGTTTGTATTAAGCTACCTATATTTAAAGCAATTAAACTTTATGTTATATTTAGTAGAAAGGAAAATGGTTTTAGAATGATAAATTGGATTAGAAATAGAAAACTTTACTTATTCAAGATTTTATTGGATATCTCTGAATAAGTCGATCAATTTTCCCCCTGTATATTAGTGTTTAAAATTATATAACTATAATGATTTTAAATTTAAAGTGAAATTTATATGAAATTATTCAAATCCTAGAAGCGAAAAGCATCTAAGGTGATATTGTTTAGAACACTAGTTTTCAGACCTGGCTGTATATCAGAACCACTTAAGCAGCTCTTTAAAGATAAAGATTCTCTTATACCTACCCTTGATGATTCAGTAAATCTATAGTGGTTTCTGGGAATTTGTATTTATTAAAGTGTTCCACATGGTTCTGATTTTTTGACTAGGTTCAAGAACTACAGTTTTACATGATAAGAAATTAAAATGACATTTAAAAAGTAATTTTGGTAATGCTGTATAATGTATCATTATGTAATTTGGTCCTTCTTGGATTAAATCACACCACCACAGAAAACTCTTAATATATAGAGTCACTTCACATATCATAAAGAATTACTTTGTGAAACAAGGTGGCTTCAATACATTTGAAAATTGATGCTACATTTACAAGATTGTATGTATGTGTGTATATATATATGGAAAGGGTATCCTACAAAGTGTCAGTGATGAACAATATACATTCGTTGTCTAATGTTATTCAGACTATTGAGACTGGTTACCTCATCCCGTTTTTTTTTCTTTTTAACTATTTTTCATGCAAAATTTAAAACATGTAAAAGCACTTGAACTTTTTGATTAGTTATCCCATTTGTTTTGTTAATCTGATAGGTGTGGGTACTTGTACAAGAATACTTATACACGTTTCCTGATTTCTAAAACAGAATTTTGCTGTTCTTACTAATAACTGATGTTTAATGGATAATGATCATCTAATCAACCTTAATAATAGTTTAAATTGACTACTTATCAGACATTGTTATATGTGCTTTATTTGTATTATGTTGCCCTCACAGTTCTATGAGGTATGTAACTATTACTGACTTTTTTTTTTTTTTTCTAACTTTTTAGATAGAGGAGTTAAATAACTGAATGTGGTAGAGACATTTAGCGAGAATAAGGCTACTTAATGAATTTAAAAAATTGAAGTTAGGGATAATGTGGCTTCAGTATTCAAAATACTTATTCAGTATTTTGTTTTACAATTTTGAGCAATAAATTGCAAATCGTACTTGTTAAATAACTGATCATTTAACGTCAAGATTATTCTAGTTAATCAGAGTAAGAGAGAGAGATGTTATTTATGTTTATATTTATGTAATCATTTGTGACTGCATGCTCTGTTTCTCTGTTTAGGTAAAAGTAGAGGGTTTTCTACCTGCCCTTTAGGTGCTCTCAGGAGGCTAATACAAATCACTGGAATTGATGAATTCTCAGGTTTTAGTGTAATATTCTATTGAGAGGCATGTATATAATTACATTATTGAATACAGAAAGAAGAATGTAATACTTGAGTTATATATATAACCAAGAATATATATAATTTGTTCTTTTATTGAATGTATGTATTATTGATAGCCTACAATAACTATCTTAAAAGTCTTTCAGTTTGTGTTAACTATCTGTTAGACAAATCTCTTAAAGAACATAAGAACATTTGAATGTCACCTGTCTGTTTGCTGTGAATGAGTTCCCTGGGGGAAGCCTGTGTGAATGTGGGCAGGCATGGAGAATTAGAACATTTACTTTAACTTTTGTTAGTAAAAACTGAAATAACTTTATCTGTAGATAAACAGGTATTTGTCTGTCTGTTCCGTCCATTTCTCTGCTGTCCTTCCAGAAGATCATTTTAAAAGTTCAACTGAATGACACAGGGAAGGAGAGGGTTCTACAGAGTAGGATTTCTTCAACAACTTAAGGGTAAATCTTTCACACTGATGTTCAGAAGTTATTAGGTCTATTACAACAAAAAAACCTAAAGCAGTTAAAATAGCTTGAAGGCAAAGTAAGTGTGTTAAACTGACATGAATAAAGAATATACCTAATTATGAAAGGAACTGAAAGTTTTGCTGTCACCTCATGAAGATGTAAGTTTGGTTAGTTTATTTTCATATTTTAAATAACTTTGAGTGGTATTTTATTTTTTAAAGCCTTTTTTTTCTTTGTAAATTCTGATTTTAAAATATCCTCAGGTGTTACATTTTACAACTAAAAATTTCCCAGAGTAATGTAGATCATTTTATTATGTGCCAGTGAGAACATGGGAAATGGTGTTCTGGTACATGATATATTTCCACATTTCTAGAAGGTCTTTTGCAAAATGATATTGATCTTTGAGACTATTCTCTGGCAGAAATAAACCAGAATATCCAAGAAAAGGGAATGGAATTATACTTTGAGACAATGTTAATTTTAATGTCAGCCCTTAAGGATGGAATAGTTTGTTGAAGGAGTATGGTTTTATGGAGAATTGACAGGCATTTCTTGAACTTTTCTTCTAGAGAATAAAAAGTATATTTACTTAATTTATTATTTTAGCCTGCAGTAACTCACAAAATTACTAATCCTCCGTTAGTAAAATTAGTAATATGTGACATGAAGCCCAACTCTCTTGTTTCACAGAAATGAATATAAGTAAATCTGTATAGTACTCTATCAAGTTATATTCTAAAGCTAAAATATTATTGCTCAGATTCTTTTTTTTAAAGTAATGATTTATAATTTCTGTGAAAGCTAATCATTAAAAAAAATACCAACTCATTTTGCAATCATATTTTTAACAACCATTTAAATAATTTTTGGTAATCATTTCAGTTTTATTACTTAATTTACAGTGTATTAAAGTTTAGTTTTAGATGCCAGTATTCTCAGTCTGTTTCTCACAGTTTTGGATTCTTACATTTGCACACCTTACATGGCAAATCATCGAACAATAAAATCTCACATTTGAAGTTAATTATAGATAAATCTTCGTAAAGCTATTTTTCAGTTTAAGTGAAACTTTCTTTCTTAAACCTTTATTTTTCAGCATTGCATTACTTTCCAGAATACCAGTGGCTGGTGGACTTCACAGTGGCTGCTACAGTTGTCTATCTAGTAACTGAAGTCTACTACAGTTTTATGAAGCCCACACAAGAAATGAATATCAGCTTAGTCTGGTGCCTGCTTGTTTTGTCTTTTGCAATGTATCCTTCAAAACATCATTAATATTAATTTATGAATTTGTTTTCCTTTTACAGCTAACACTATTAGATCTCATCTCTGATTTAGAAAGGATTTTAGATCATTAGAGAATGTTTGTTGAAATCCTCTTTATGTACTTGGAAAAGAATTTTTTTAATGGAGGTAGATAGTTTAAAAGGTGAAATACAAGGAAAGAAAGCAATTCCCTCCCTTTCCTTTCCTGTCTGACTCATGTCACAGAGGGAGCCCCTTTTACCTCTTTTAGTTAGTTCTTTGCAGCTTTCCTTACTCATGTTTAAATAATACATGATAATGGTGGTTTTTTTTTAAATTTTAGATATTATTGCACCTTTATCCTCCTTCCCTTTCCTTCTTTTCTTTCTAAATACGGAGATTTTTTTTTTTTGAGAAATCATAAAATATACTCTATTTGGACTTAAAAATTTTGCCCAATAGTTATTTTAAATGCATGAACCTATGTGCACACTCACATGCACACACACACAGACACAGAGAAGTTATCCTGATAGTGGTGCTTGGGGCATTTGTTGCTTGTGCTTGGGAGATTCATATAGAAGAAGAAATTAGGGCATCAAATGAACAAAATAGAGGGAAAATACGGTCATTTCTTGACTCTGGGATTTTTGAAGTTAGTGTCTAAGAATATTTGGCATTTTTGGGCCTCCTAGAAACTTTTAATGAATTTTTTACTTTCCAATAAAACCTCTAGGTTTACTGATAACACTGAGGACTTTGGCATATTCAGATTCCTAACAGATGTTCTAAGAATAAGAAGTTGGGCAGATTGATAATGTCACGTAGCTTGGTTTCTTGGTCGTATTAGACTCCTGAGAAAGAAATGGCAACCCACTCCAGTATGCTTGCCTGGAGAATCCCTGGGACGGGAGCCTGGTGGGCTGCTGTCTATAGGGTCGCACAGAATTGGACGTGACTGTCGTGACTTAGCAGTAGCAGTAGCAGACAAAGATATGCATCAAAGTTAACATAATATGTTTTTCTTTTTTTTTTTTTAATTAGAGGATAATTGCTTTACAGTGTTGTGTTGCTTTTTGCCATATAGAAACATGAATCAGCAATAAGCATACACATGTCCCCTCCCTCTTGAGCTTCCCTCCCATTCTCCATCCCATCCCACCCCTCTAGATTATCAGAGTACTGGGTTGAGCTCTCTTTGTTATACAGCAGCTTCCCACTAGCTATCTGTTTTATGTGTGGTAGTGTGTGTGTGCTTCTGTGCTACCCTGTCATCTTGTCCCACCCTAGGAGACAACTTTTTATTTAAATTAGTAGTTGCTTTCAGTTACACTGATGAAAATATTATTTACAGTTAAGCATTGTAGTATCTTGTTACCCTCCTCAAACAATTTTATATTCTTATTGTATAGAAGCTAAATTCTCTATAGAATTCTAAACCTTAGTAGTTCAGATACATCTCTTCTTTTTGTTTAAAACTGAAGTATAGCTGATCTGCAGTATTAGTTTCATATTTATAGCATAGTGATTCGGTATTTTTACGGATTATACTCCACTAGAAGTTGTTATAAGGTAATGGCTGTGATTCCCTGTGCCTTGTGATATATCCTTAGGTTAGTTAGATCAGTGTTAGCCACTCAGTCATGTCCGACTGTTTGTGACTCCATGTACTGTAGCCCACGAGGCTCCTCTGATGATGGAATTCTCCAGGCAAGAATACTGGAGTGGATGGACATTCCCCTTTCCAGTGGATCTTCCCAGCCCAGGGATTGAACTCAGATCTCCTGCATTGCAGGTAGAGTCTTTACCGTCTGAGCCACCAAAGAAACCCAAAGGGTGAAACGCATCCCTGAGTGGCCTTGAACCACATTCGGTTAACAGCTATATCCTCATTGCATATCTATTTTATTCATAGTAGTTTGCTTGTATCTCTTAACCCCATACCTCTAGTTTTCTCCCCCTCCCTTCTCCCCTTTCATAACCACTAGTTTGTTTTCTCTGTGTGTTGTTTTTTTGGGGGGCCAGGCCACATGGCATGCAGGGTCTTAGTTCCCTGACCAGGACTCCCTACAATGTAAAAAGAAACTCTACTTAGTGAGATGTTGGATTTCTTTGAATGATTCTTTAACTTTTATCTCTCCCTTTCCATTTATTTTATACAGTTTTGTTGATTTTTCTCTTACTTTTCTCTTTTAACCCTTTTGTTAAATTTTTATATCAACTTAAAAAAATATTAAGACTTTTTTGAAAGCTCCATTTTCATAGCAGTCATGTGTCATGGTTGTGTAATATCTTTTTAAGAACATTAATAGCTTTTATGCTTTAATTTGCACTTTGCATTATTTATTTTCTGAGTCTCCCTCTTCCTCCCTTTTTGTTTTAATCACTGTTGTGTTCAAAATTGTTCTGGAATGTCTTATGGTCTTTGAGTATATGTTTATATTCAGAAGGAGGGGTTAAAAATTGGAAGTTTCTTGCAGATGGCTGGAGCTTGTTGATTGGTAGGCTTTTTAGTGGCTAATTGAGTGAAGGGCTGGCCGCGTTCCATATGTCGGATCTAAGCTTGACAGCTAGTGTTATGAGAGCTGATTGGGGAAGGCTCAGAGATACAACATTCAATGTGCAGGCATTGATTTAAATGCATGTCTGTGTCCTCCTCCTGCCCCTGTTCTCAGCTCTTCATTGTCACCTGAAGTTTTACCTAATACCCCCAAGCCCAGTCTTCTCTGGTTTAATATCTTTAAAATTTAATTCTTCTGGTTCTGCCAGAACTGGGGGAGAGCCATCACCTTACTCTGTAAATCGGCAAAACAGAAGATCTGGAAAGTCTGATTATGCTAATACAGACTGTTATTATACTAATAATGACTGTTCATTCAACCAACCATCTTGTTTTCCTGTGTTTTGCAACGTTACCTTTAGAGGTCCCTGCTGTCTCTAGTTCCTGACTTTTGTACCATGGTTTATGAATGAATTGGCTTTCTTCTCACTGGGTTCCTTGCCTTATAGATCTCACCTAGTAGAGAAAATTGAAGCCTAAATTAGTTACTACTTGTCCATTTACTTAATGTCTTTAAAAATTTGTTGTAATTTTTTTCTACTGTCATTTCTTTTCCTAGTCTTTGTTTTGGGGAGTTCTGCTTTCTTCCTTGTGTGGTTTATTTAGCCAGAGTTGGGGAGTAAGAGAATTAATAGATGTTTTCCATTTTTTATTTCAGCCAGTGACCACTGAACTGTCTTTTAAACTCGTTAGGGGATATCATTTAAAATACATGATGCCATTTGATATTCGGCACCACTGTGCCATCCTTCTGTTGACTCTTTTGGATTGATTTAGGTGTAATTTAGAGTAGAATAGCCAGAACAAAGCCTTAATAGTTGACATCTTCACAAGATTTATGTTGTACTGGGTATAAATACTGATCATGTGTGTTAGTTATTGAATAAGACCCCCGGATATTCAGTGGTATACTTATTGAAGAGCAGGTTAAATTCAAGGGTTTAAAATATTACTATTTACCTCTATAGTATTAAATAAGTAAAAAATCATTTAGTTAGAATGAAGAGCATCCTTAGACATTGTCATATTAAACATACTAAAAATATTATAACTTGATAATTAGCACTAGCTGAATATGTCATTACTTTTTTCATACTGTGAGTTTTTATATTCTCTGAAATATTGTTTATTATGATATATTCTTGATTTTGTTTCNAGAGCATCCTTAGACATTGTCATATTAAACATACTAAAAATATTATAACTTGATAATTAGCACTAGCTGAATATGTCATTACTTTTTTCATACTGTGAGTTTTTATATTCTCTGAAATATTGTTTATTATGATATATTCTTGATTTTGTTTCATTCTCTTTGTTTTGTAGCTATGACAAGTTTATGTTAAAATGCATATCTTGATACCCAGTTTTATTTAATGTGATACAGCCTTTAATGTCTACTTCCCAGAGAAATTAGAAAAATGTACTTCTTAATAGCTATTCAAAGTATTGTTTATGTGAATAAATTTTTTACATTTCATTTCACTCAGTAATGCCCGATAATGTGAGAGCAAAGGTCCTAAGCAGTCTTCAGCACTGAACTGGCTCTCCTCAGTTTGAAGTAGTGCACTTGCGGAAGGCTCCAAACAATAGCATCCCTGCAGGGATCTGGTCGCTGGCTGTCTCTCCATCCCAGGGAGGACAGAAAGTGGTGAAGGGCTTTATAATCCAAGCTATTTTCTGCCAGCTTTGACCCTCCTCAAAGCGGGTAGGGAAGAAGAAGGAAAGTAGAGGTGTGTATATGCTTGGGTACATGAGTTTCTTTCAAACGTGTAGCATGTGAGAAAATGACCTGCTACCTTCAGTGGCATGCAGGAAACCAGAATTAAATGCCTGATATCCAGATTAACTCCAAAGAAGAGTCTGTTAATAGCCTTTTATCTTAGTTATAACATATCTGGCATGCCTTTCACACCCTATGAACAGTCTAGCTGCAGTGACCTCTGTCTGGCTTCTCTTTATTTTCTTATTGTATGTGCCTACTTATTAGTCAAACACATGTCTCCATTGATTACATAGGACAATGGCTCCACTTAATTCCAGAGTCACACATACATCAGTCGATTCAGAAATTCTCTGCAGTTGTTACTGATGAAATAGCCTTTGTTAAAATGGTCTGCAAATTAGACACATATAACTTAAATGATTGGTTCACTTCAAAGTGAGGAAAACTGTCTTAACTTTTGTGTTCATTTCCCTTCTCATCAGTTTTTATTTGACATTCTTGTGTTGGACAACAATTATAATATTTACAGAATCTTGAAAGTTTTGAAAAACAACAGGATGATTTTTTAAAAATATGTGACACTCAAATCTGGAACCCTGGAACTTAAAACTGGTTCATCTCTTGTCGTCAGCTCTGCTTTTTTCTTCAGCTGAGATGTACATGCATCTAAGCTATCACACCTACCTCCAGTCTTTCTCCAAAACCCATATTAGTTCTCAGCTCTACTCTCTTGCCAATTTGTGATTCTAACCACAGTTTGTCCAAGTCTGTATGTTCTGCTTCCATTTATGCCAAGTTGATGTTATGTAGACGATAAGGGGTAAAGAAGGCCTTATAATGAGGATGGAGCAGTTGTAGTAATTGTCTTTCCTGTATGATGACCCGTGAAGTTTTAGTCACTGGAGAAATGTCCACTGATTTTGTAATATGAAGGATACATTTTCATTTAAGAATAAGAGAAAACTATAAAGGTAAAAATCGTGCTTGCAGAATTCAGAAATCCTTTGGTAGAAATAAAACTTTTAAAAATTAAAATATTGTACAATTGATGGTTTTTTTTAAAAAACCTTTTCTTATGAATAAGCTGTATTGCAGAGTAATACTGAGTCAATTAACATGAATTTAAGTGAGAAGAAAGCTGTTCTACAAAGAATGGTAAAGCTCAGTAGTCCTGTTATATTTGGTTAAAGAACTGGATCGTTAGTCATATTTCCACAGGGCTTGTATTTTACAGTGTGGATGGTTTAAGGTACAAAACCCCATGATATATATTTTTAAGACTATGTTCTAAAATTTAATTTGCCTTGGTTGCCAGACATGCAGATTTTATGCAAATCAAACAGTTGTGAATGGTTTAAATTGAAATAAATTCTTAGGTTTTCTGTGTTAAATATCCAGTTCTGTATGTAGATTTGTAAACTAAAGGTCTACAGATTAAATGCTGTACTTGTTTGCTATAGGAAATAGACAACTGCAACAAAGTAGCATGACTTATTCACCACTTCTGAGTTCCTTAAACGAGTCTAAATTATTCTTTACAAAAGTGTTCTGCCTTAGATTAATGGGAAAAATGAAGCACTAAACTCTGCAGTGAACTGTGTAAGATAATCATGTTTCCCATGAAAAACAGACTCAGGGTACTTGTTTTGTCTTGAAATTTTGGATAATACATGGTATGTCAAAACCTGATTCTTTAAAAAACTTTTGGAGATCTTCTATGACATTAATACTGTCAAATTATTCACCTTTCAGATCAGAAACCTAGCATTATTTAGGAAACTTAAGTGAGAGGTAGGACTGTTTTTTTGTTTATTAATTTATAGTCAAGTATGACTTTTTTTCTTTCAGCTAGGAAATGGTAGTTTTTCTTATGAATCTAAAAATATAAGGCTAACTGTCATTGTTTTACTTTATTTTAATCAGAAGATTAGTTAATAGTTTTTTGTTGTTTGCTTTTTGTGTGTTTGATAAAGCCAATATCTTTATGCTTTCAAAAATCTGGTCATCATTTTTTCACAGTCTGATTAAGTTGAGGCTAGCTGTAAACTATTTTATAGGGTGGGTTTAAAGTTGCATAATAGTTTTTGGCTTTTATTTATCTGAGAGAATTTTAGGTTCGTTTCTTTTCTCTTTAACTAAAAGTAATTGAAGCTTTGTCTCTAAGAAAATAAGAAAAAATGTTTTAGTTAAAAATTTATTGAAATTTTGTTGGTTTTTTAAACATTTGAAGATAGGATCAGATTATTATAAGAGGATTTTATATGGTAGCTCTTAAGGATTATTACTTTACTTAATTTAGTTTTTAATATCTGTTCTATAGCAGAACCTTAGTATAGTTTCTCGATTTCTCTGCAACAAGAATGCAAAGTATGATGTGATTTTTGAGTATTTTGTTTGCCTTTTCTTATGGAAAACTAGATGTGATAAGTTTAATCATTTGAATAGGAAATAACATTAGGTTATTGTTAGTGTTCCCCAACAATATAATCTTTCACAGATTATGAAAACTTTGCGTTTACATGCACATTGCTTACAGGGGAAATGTGATCTATTTTTAAAAGGTAATCGTACATTTTGTGAAAAACGTTTGAGAAACATCTGTGAAAACCTCTCTGTTTATTCCTTAGGATACTGTGCAATAGATTTGTGTATTGGCAAAAAAACTAGCAACATTTTGTATCAGAATATGATTTCTTGGTATTTCTTTCCTGCTCAAAAGAGCATCTAAACATATTGTTGAATAACAATATGAGGTTAGGGTGTAGAATACATTTTCTTAATCCGAGAATTGGGTCTTGAAGGTGTAAATTAAGTTAAAACATGGTAGTACTTTAACACATCTATGTTATTAAAGCTGTTATCCTAGATGAGAGAAATTTGCCATTTTTAAAACAAAAAATTAAGCCTGTTTACTATTTGACAGCTCTTATCTCCAGCTTAAAGATATGTATATTTAAAATATTTCCTACTAAGTAAATCTTCCAACCTGTCCTTGATTTTTCTTTTCTCTTCTTATTTTTGTATCGGCATCTATACATTATGGCCTAATTACAGTATGAAAAATGTTGACATTAAATTAGAAGTTTAAAAATATCCAGCACATGATAGCAAAAATGTATTCCATCCCTAACTGAACATGGAACAACAGACTGGTTCCAATTAGGAGAAGGAGAATGTCAAGGCTGTATATTGCCACTCTGCTTAATATTGTCACTCTGCTTATTTAACTTCTATGCAGAGTACATCATGAGAAACGCTGGGCTGGAAGAAGAAGTTGGAATCAAGATTGCCGAGAGAAATATCAATAACCTCAGATATGCAGATGACACCACCCTTATGACAGAAAGTGAAGAGGAACTAAAAAGCCTCTTGATGAAAGTGAAAGAAGAAAGTGAAAAAGTTGGCTTAAAGCTCAACATTCAGAAAACGAAGATCATGGCATCTGGTCCCATCACTTCATGGGAAATAGATGGGGAAACAGTGGAAACAGTGTCAGACTTAATTTTTCTGGGCTCCAAAATCACTGCAGATGGTGATTGCAGCCATAAAATTAAAAGATGCTTACTCCTTGGAAGGAAAGTTGTGACCAACCTAGATAGAATATTCAAAAGCAGAGACATTACTTTGCCAACAAAGGTCCATCTAGTCAAGGCTTTGGTTTTTCTAGTGGTTGTGTATGGATGTGAGAGTTGGACTGTGAAGAAGGCTGAATGTTGAAGAATTGATGCTTTTGAACTGTGGTGTTGGAGAAGACCCTTGAGAATCCCTTGGACTGCAAGAAGATCAAACCAGTCCATTCTAAAGGAGATTAGTCCTGGGTGTTCATTGGTTAGTCCTGGGTGTTCATTGGAAGGACTGATGCTGAAGCTGAAACTCCAATATTCTGGCCACCTGATGTGAAGAACTGACTCTTTGAAAAGACCCTGATGCTGGGAAAGATTGAAGGCGGGAGGAGAAGGGGTAACAGAGGATGAGATGGCTGGATGGCATCACCAACTCAATGGATGTGAGTCTGAGTAAACTCTGGGAGTTAGTGATGGACAGGGAGGCCTAGCGTGCTGCATTCCATGGGGTCGCAAAGGGTTGAATACAACTGAGCGACTGAACTGATTGACTGAAGGAGACAAAAGACATGTATCAAAATACCAGTTATTTTCACACATCTAGAAGAAAAATTTTTTAGTGCATATGTAAACAAAAGACCCCCAAAATCCAACTGGGGAGGAAGGTTGAGGGTGGGTTTGTGAACTTGACTGTGAAGGAAGTGATGTCATTACTCCCACCTCATCTCATTTCCTGCCTCAAAAAATAAAAAGGAAAGAAAGAAAATCTAACAACTAACTCTCCAGAAAAGGTCATGTGATTTAGACTTGATTTCCTCTCATTTGGGGGCTTCCATGAGAGTTCAGTTGGTAAAGAATCTGCTAGCAATGTTGGAGGCCTCTGTTCTATTCCTGGATCAGAAAGATGTGCTGGAGAAGGGATAGGCTACCCACTCCAGTATTCTTGGGTTTCCCTTGTGGCTTAGCTGGTAAAGAAATGAGATGGTTGGATGGCATCACTGACTCAATGGACATGAGTTTGAGTAAACTCTGGGAGTTAGTGATGGTCAGGGAGGCCTAGTGTGCTGCAGTCCATGGGGTTGCAAAGAGCGATTGAACTGACTGAACTGAAGGAGACAAAAGACATGTATCAAAATACCAGTATTTTTCACACATCTAGAACAAAATTTTTTCAGTGCATATGTAAACAAAAAACCCTCAAAATCCAACTGGGGAGGAAGACTGAAGATGGGTTTGTGAACTTGAGTGTAAAGGAAGTGATTTTGTTACTCTCATCTCATCTCATTTCCTGTCAAAGAGTAAAAGGGAAGAAAGAAAATCTAACAATTAACCTCTCCAGAAAAGGTCATGTGATTTAGACTTGATTTCTTCTCCTTTGGGGGCTTNCCTCAAAATCCAACTGGGGAGGAAGACTGAAGATGGGTTTGTGAACTTGAGTGTAAAGGAAGTGATTTTGTTACTCTCATCTCATCTCATTTCCTGTCAAAGAGTAAAAGGGAAGAAAGAAAATCTAACAATTAACCTCTCCAGAAAAGGTCATGTGATTTAGACTTGATTTCTTCTCCTTTGGGGGCTTCTGTGATAGTTCAGTTGGTAAAGAATCCACTAGCATTGTGGGAGACCCCTGTTCTATTCATGGATTGGAAAGATCTGCTGGAGAAGCGATAGGCTCCAGTATTCTGGCTGGAGAATTCCATGGACTGTATATTCCATGGGATCACAAAGAGTTGGACATGACTGAGCAACTTTCACATCACTTTCTTTCTTCTCTTTTTATCATCTCTACCCATACAGGATGGGTATAACATCCTGCTCCATTTTCAGTTTCAAAAGAGAAGCATTTTCTCAAAACCAAACACAGGAGGGGCTCAAGAAACAAGCAAGGACAGCTGAGAAATTGTTTCCTGGCTGCAGAATACACACAATGTTACGTACACTCCTAAAATTTACTTATAAACACTTTTTGGTTGACTAGAAAGAGCAATAAATCCCCCAGCACAGTGCCCATACTTTGGGAGGGGAGGCAGGAGAGCATGGAGGGAGCGAAGCATGAGCAGCCTGCAGGGAGCTTTCTTCTTGCTGCTCAGCATCTCGGTTTGGACCTGAGGCAGCTGGGAGGCAGCAGCCTGTGCACCGTGTCCTGGATGGATGCTCCTCCTCCAGCATCCATCCAAGAGTGCAGAAAGGAGCCCACCATGGAATAAGGAAGTGTGCATCCTAACTCTTCTGAGGTAAGGGGGCTGAAGTCCTTCCTAGGAATGCATGACCCAACACCTACCTCTTCACAGAGGCACTGGCTGGGGCTGTTTCCCCTGCCCTACCTCCCTGACTCTGACTGCGTCCTGACTGTACATTGCTGGGCATTGAAAAAAGCAGAGAGAGTGGAAGTCCCATAATATACAGATTATGTAAATTCTAAGAGACAAACAAGATTATTTTTGTATTAAAAATATTTAACAATCCATGCGGGAAGGATGGGAAGAAGGGATAGTTAAGGAGTTTGGGACCGACATGTACTCACTGCAATATTAAAATGGATAACCAAAGAAGTCCTACTGTATAGCACATGAAACTCTCCTCAACATTAAGAGGCAGCCTAGATGGGATGGAATTTTGTGGAAGAATATGTATGACAGAGTTCCTTTGCTGTCCACCTGAAACTATCACAACATTGTTAATTAGCTGTACTTCAATATAAAATAAAAAGTTTAAAAAAAAATTAAATATTCCACATACTAGGAAACTGTTTTATATGGAATAATTCAATCTTAGTCTCATTAACCAACTATAAATAAAAGCTTTAAGGTCTAATCATGTTGATTTATCATGCACTGTTTTTAATACCTTTCCCATATAAGAACTGCCTCATAATAACTTTTGGTATATCCTGAAAATACAAGAATTAGAGTACTTTTAACCATCACTTCAGATAACTCTCCTGAACAGTAGCTTTTGGAGAATGTTAGTCATCTGCCATGTAGTAACATTATTTCATTCTACTTGATTAGTTTTAAAGTGAAAAGTTTCTAGGTTTGGGTACCTCAATATATTTTGAATTTTAAAAAATACATTGCAAACTCATGGACTCTTACACAAAGCTTTATCAGTATTTAATCTCAGAAAAAAAAGTCTACAATTCCTCTTGCTTATGACTGCTCACCTTAAAAATTAAAGTTATTTTTCAAGTAAAAGTGGATTTATTCAGGAATAGTAGAGGAATTTTAATTCAGGAGTAGCAAGCTACAGGAAAGCCATGGGCAAACCTCACAAAGAAAGAACATTATTTTATTGAGAAAAGGAAGGAGTTGGGAAAGATGATTTTGAAAACAAATCCATTAGTAAAAAAATAAGAGGTCAGGGTGATGACCCATCCCTGTTGGCTGAATTTCCGGGGGAGACAATTCTTCTAGGAGATGCAGTGTACATCTTTTCCTGTTGGGGACTATCATTGATGACTCCTTTGGTAAAGATTTTTTCCTTGGGGTCTATAATTGACAGTTTTCCTTATAACTTACCTCCAGTCGTACTGCATGAGAGCTCTTCTTTCTGGCATGCTGACTCCATTTGAGTGAAGTTTCCCTTTATTAAGTTTCACATAACATGGAAGTAAAAGGCCATTTTGTTCTCCCATCTCTGCTCCCAATCTACTATAGGAAAAAAAAAAAAAAAAGACACATGTTAGGAATTCTGCTGAAAAAAAATCATGTTTTTTTTTTTAAAGGTTTTAGATACCTTTATTATTTACAACTTACAGGAAGCATTAACAGATTATTAGATTTTCTAACATGTTCATCGGTAAAACAGTACATTAATGCAGGAAATTTTCTTAAATTTTTCTGAGTCTATATGTTATCAGCTGTACAGCAATGAATCAGGTAGGAATTATTCTTTTTCCTACAACATTGATAGAAAATGGAGGCTTCCAGAGTTAAGTTCCTTTTACAAGGTCTCAACAGCAAACAAGTCACGTGAACCCTCTGATTTGAACCCTGGCCGCCCAACTCCAGAACTTGGATTTGGTCTTGGCCTGGCAGCTCTGAGCTCCTCCAGCCTGACTCTCCCCCATCACTGTCCTCCCTCTCAGCTGTTCCCACTGGATCTCCCCAGCCTGCTCATCTTCCTCTTGGGCTTCCCACTTGCTTGCAACCAGGGAGGGAAGTGTCACTGTTTCAGGCCAAAGCCAATCCTCCACTTTCATTCAGAAATTATCTTCCCCTTCTTCAGAGGACCCAATTGTAAAGCAACAGTTATATAGGATTTACTATGAACCAGCATAATGTTAAGAATATTGTAAGTATTATGAGGTATTTAATTCTCCTAATGACACTAACAACAGACTGATTTTTACCTTTAGCATCACCAGTTTATAGAAGAAAAACATGAGGCACAGAGAAATTAATCTTCCCAGTTGTCACATGGTTAATAAAGTATGGGAACATGTACATACTGCTTAACATGGTCTGTGAGGAGAAAAATGGGACTGTCAAAGCCCTCTGATTGCTGTTTGTCTCTTGAGATCATGAAACAGCTGATCATTGTGATAAAATCATTTTAAGTAGAGCCTGGCCCAAATGTGAGACTCTGACATACCTAGGCAGACCTTAAAACACCCTGGTTGCTTGCATCTCTTCCCTATCAGCTTAAGTAATAAGAAAAGTCTTATAATTTCAGCTAATAAATTAATTATTACATGCACAACTTTGAGTAGCCACATTAAATTTCTATCCTTTTGTGTTTGAGAGGGAGCTACATTCTTTATCTCAATTTTTTTCCCACACTCGCTCTTGCAGCTTGTTCCAGATCCCACTGATTCCCTGAATCCATCTGTCTTCATCAAATCATTGATTACATTCATTTTCCTTACTTGGCACGGTCTTCCCTAGCTACTGACTACATAAATGCAACCCCCAGTGCTCTATAGGCCATTCCTTGATCATTTCCTTCTGATCGCTTCCCATCCCCTAATATACATATATGTGTTTTGTTTAAGGTCGTGGTGGGGGATGGTTTCCCTGGTAACTCAGTGGTAAAGAATCTGCCTGCCAAGCAGGAAACATGGGTTTGATCCCTGAGTCAGGAAGTTTCCCCTGGAGAATGAAATGGCAACCCACTCCAGTATTCTTGCCTAGGAATTTCGTAGACAGAAAAGCCTGGCAGGTTAGTACATGGGGTTGGACAAGACTTAGCGACGAAACAACAACAGCAATTTTGTTTTTACTTTATTATCTGTCTCCTCTAGAATAGAGCTCCATGGCGCTGGGATTTGTCTCCATTTTGTTCACTGTTTGCTTCTGAGCCCCTAGAACTGTGTCCAGCACATGGCAGTTTCTCAATAAATATTTGTGCAATTACTGAGTGACCAAATCATTCGGAATTCCAGAAATGGTGTCTGGTCACTCCTCATTCCCTTCATGTCCCATCTGCCTCTAATGCACCCTAAATGCTTGTGTTCTCAAGGCTCCATCATCAGTCCTTTGGGTTCTCCTTCTATTCACTGCATGCCTCCCATGGACAGGTTGCTGTAGGGTTCATTAAGGATCCATGAGGAATTGTACATAATTCACCTGTACAGGACTTAGCACACTAGGCTGAATACTTACCTTTTAGAAACATACAAAGAATAGAGAATTGATGTACAGGTTCCACTAGCAGAAGCCTGATGTGCACCATGAGAGATGATTTGTGGATTTTGTGTTTTACTGAATTGTTCCTCTGGGTTAGTTTCCAGTGGCATCTGGGTCCATCATAATGGACCCCATCTATCTGGTGGAAAACCGAAACAATCAGCTGCTAGTAAATCCCAGAGCACTGAAGATTCTCAAGCAGATATCTCAGCCTGTGGTGGTGGTGGCCATTGCAGGACTCTATCGGATGAGGAAGTCCTACCTGATGAACCGCCTGGCAGGACAGAACCATGATGAGTGTTGTTCAACACCTTTTACTTGGAAGCAGTGATAACATAGTCTGCTGATCCTCCTCCTCTAGGGTCATGTTAATGAAGAGTCTAACTCCCTACTGAAGAAAACTTCTAATTCTCACCACTGAATTTATAACTTCAAACCCATCCCTCCACAATGTTAACTCTTTTATCCAGTAATCGAGAATTCCCAACCTCATCCAAAAATCTACCTCATTCGTCCTGATCCTATCCACTGCCATCTGCTCAGGAGCTCATCTTCAACAATCATTCTTTTCCCTTCTCCTTCACCTGGTTTACCCTAAACCACAGGGTCATTTCAGGTAGCACACAAATGTTGTTCAACATGTTCTGTTTTAAAAAAGGATAGAAGGAAGTACAGACAGATGAATCTCTGTAAAACCCATATCTCAATGGGGCTACCACCCACCTTTTTTTGCTTCATCTAATTTGCTCATTTCCAAACTTTGGTAAATTATACTTTTGTTTTCTCTTTTTCCTACTATCAATTATAACACATACAGAATGGTGCATAAAATATATGTATATAAATACTGTAAATTTGATAAACATAATGTAATAATCTGTCTAATCACTATTCAGATCAAGAAATAATACTTCGACACCCAAAATCCCAAGTTATGCCCTCTCACACCTTCATTAGACTTCACTCATATTCTGATTTTCATGGGGTATTCTTTCACTCTTTCTTTTAAAAAATTGCTTCATATTATCTTTCTGCATTTGTAAAACATGAAGTGAAAGTGAAAGTCACTCAGTCGTGTCTAACTCTTTGCGACCCCCTTTCTCCAGCGGACCTTCCCAACCCAGGGATCAAACCCACGTCTCCCACATTGCAGGTGGATTCTTTACCAGCTGAACCACACCCAGGTTGTAAAACATAGCTTGAACTTAATACAAGGGGAGCTAAATTGTGCCATTAATTGGGGTCTTGCTTTTTTTGCTCAACAAGAAGTTTATAAGGTTCATCTAGTTTGTCATACTTGACTGTAATTTATTTTGTTCACTGCTTTATAGTATGCTATTGACAAAGGATAGAAGAATTCACTCATTGCCGATGAACACTGTTATTATCTGTAGTTTACCTTTTATGGATGCTGCTGTCATGAATATTCTTGTATCTTTCCTGGTGCACATGTACACTAGCTACCCCTGTGTGATATACTCAGAAGTGTAACTGCTCGGTTACAGTTTTTGAAGTTTTATGTGCAATTTTTGAAGTTTTATGTGCAATTTATGTGCTTATTAGCAGTAACTGGAATTCTCCACATCACTAAAAAAATCTAGTAAAAGACTTATTTTAACTTTGGCTGATCTGGTGTCTGTACAGTTGCATGTAATTTGCCTCACTACAAATAAGCATCTGTACCTTTGAACATATTAATTTACTCTTTACATTGCCAATTTCATGAAATCTTTCTTTTTCTACCAAGTTGCTTTCTTGGTTCTTATTGATTTTAGGGCCAATCTGCCAATGTCTTGGATATTGCTGTCTAAGAAAACTACACACCATTTCTTTCCTAATGCCTTCTTATGTGGCTCAGTGTCTCAGCATGATTAGGGAGCAGAACCTCAGCCAACTAAAATCTAAAAAACTTAGCTATTTCTCAATGTCTCTCTCAGACTCTGTCTCTTATCTCTCTTACTCTATTTTCTTCGTTTCTTCCTCTTTTTGCTTTGCAATCTCCCATTGGCTTCAACTAAAAATATTTTATATTTGCTTTTCTTTTAGAGAAACTCTTAACAACTAGTCAGAGGAGGACTGGTTTCTTTGTCAGGCTCTATTATGTAATATGTCATTTTTGAGTGATTAGAGATTTGAAAACTGTGAGAAAGGTTATCAGTCAAAGTGTTTGAACAATCGAGGTGTTTCAACAACATTCTTTCTATTCTATTTGAGATAATATCAGATAAAAAGGAGGTGAATGGCATCACAGACACAATGGACATGAACTTGGGCAAACTCCAGGAGTTGGTGAGGGACAGGGAAGCCTGGCTTGCTGCAGTCCATGATGTTGTGATGAGTCAGACTTGACTGAGCAACTGAACAACAAATTCTGTTACTAAGGCAATCCCTCACTTAGTTATGTTTTAAAGAACTTGAATTGTGACTCTACCACTCCAGTTGTATGACAAGGAGACAAAAACCAAAAATCAAACAAAACTGGTGCCCAGGCAAGTCCTTGAGCAGAAGCAAGTCCCTGCACTCTGCCCTCGTGGTGACCTCTTTGTCTGTCCTTTACCTCACGTAACTGACAGTTGACCTCTTTGTCTGTCCTTTACCTCACGTAACTGACAGTGATGACCCCTCAGTTATACCTCGTCTTTTCTCCATGAGGGAAATGGGAGCTTATATTTCTGTATTAATCGACAAACAGTGAAAAGCCATCACAATGTAGAAGAGTGCAGATCACTTCAGGTGTTATATTCTTTCTGAACAGAACACACAGGATATGATCATTGAACGGCCTGAGCAGTGCTGAACCATGCTCTACTAGGGATATCATCATATCCATTTCTAGTCTCATTGAAGGGACCATGGGTATCTGGCGAGCACTTAAAATCTTGGACTATATATCAGATGCACTGCTTGCAGCTTTTAGGCATATACCTCACATAACCTCCCTCTGGGCCTCCCTGGTGTCTCAGCGGTAAAGAATCTGCCTGCAATGCAGCTACCATGCAAGACTCAAGTTAGATCGGGTGGGGAAGATGCCATGGAGGAAGAAATGCAGCCCACTCCAACATTCTCGCCTGGGAAATCCCACGGACAGAGGAGCCTGGTGGGCTACAGACCAAGCAGGCACACAATCTCCTCAGTTGTTTTAAGACTCTAGAAAGAAGGGCAAACAATTCTCATGGGTCTTTTCTGATTCACTGCTGTAATATCAGCAACCTCAAGTCAATGAACAAAGAATTCATCATTTCTTGAAGAGGAGAACAGAAATGAGGAAAATACAGGGAGGAAGGGAAGGAAAAATAAATCTATCAAGAGGTGCTATATCAGTCCAGGTCCTAGAAGGGCATACGGAAGACACTTAAGGGGTAAATCAAGATGTTTAATGAAGAAACAATCACAAAGGCACAAGCAGAGCAAAAGTAATCAATGGAGGGTGCAGAAGCAGTCAGAGGGTGGCAGGAACAATGGCCATGTAGCCTTTATATCTTCTGTAGTGTGAAGAAGCAAGCGATGAATGGATTCCAGAATGTGACAAAGACCAGAGCTACTGGATGGAGCTAAACAAAAGGAGATGTGGTCAAGGTAGAGGAACAGAGGCACTGGGACAACGTGGCTCACGAGGGTGGAAGCCAGGGGAACAGGAGGCTTACTCCTGATCTCCTACTGTACTAGTGGGACTCCATCAGAAAGTGGAGGATATGGGAGCTCTTCAATATCAGATAACTAGAAAGGCTAATACAGTTTACACTGACCTCTTCATGTGACACAGTATGAGCCATTAATGTTAGAAGGTGAATAAGGGACACTAAATATTTCTAGGGAAGGTCCTGAGTATGTGCAGCACTTGTCCTTGCTAAAACGGAAACACCTGTCCCCAACCCAGGCACTCACATTCCAACCATTTTACCCAAAGCAACCCCTGCGTAGCCTGAACTCTCTGCTCTTACTGTGTGTTGCTTAATCCTCTTTCTGTGCAGGTTTCTGTCTGGGCTCCACAGTGCAGTCTGAAACCAAGGGCATCTGGATGTGGTGTGTGCCCCACCCCTCCAAGGAGAACTGCATCCTGGTCCTTCTGGACACTGAGGGTCTGGGTAATATGGAACAGGTAAGGCATTCTTTATTCCTTACTCTACTTACATTTCAATTTCCCACCTCAGTTCAATGTTTATGACATGTCCCAATCAAGTTATGCAAATCAAATTATGAATAATGAGGCTAAAAAAACCTTTGCTTGAATTTATTCTATAATAAGTTCAATAGTTTGGTTATTATAGATAGATCTTCTTATTTTCAACAATGAGATAAAAAATGTGCTGTGCTGTTGCTTAGTTGCTCAGTTGTGACTGATTCTTTGCAACCACATGGACTGTAGCCCACCAGGCTTCTCTGTCCATGAGGATTCTCCAGGCAAGAATACTGGAGTGGGTTTCCATGACCTCCTCCAGGGGAGATGAAAGATACAAGTTAATAAATATTTATTGGGCATCTGAATCCCAAGGCTTTGTGTTAAATGCAATGTGTATCATAGTGATGGAGCTAAACACCCAGAGCTCAGTTGGGGAGGTAAGAAATATGCAGTGTTATCAGCACACGGAACCATATTTACACAAAGTGATAACCTATACCAGTTGTTAGTTTGGGAAGTCTGGTGAAAGCTAGACTAGTGGAAGTCTGGCTATAGTTAGAAGACTATAACCAGTCTTCCACCAGTTATATGGTGGAAGACTATAGTTATAGTCTGGTAGAAGCTATAACCTATGGGATCAATGGGCTCTACCAGTTGAGAGCTGTGGAGTTGATGGGGTTGTAATAGAAAACATGAAATAGAGTTTCTCTGAATAAAAATCTATTTTAATAAAAAAATATATTTAACAAAATAACATTTTTAAAAATAAATAAAATTTAAAAGTCTTTTTAACAAAAATCTATTTTATATATATATTTTAAATCTCCAGAAAAGCTCCTTCTGTACCAGGAACATTTTATTCCAATGCTCTGGGCTTTGTCAGTGAACTCTTAACTGAAAATCTTTCTAAATGGGATAATTTTAGATATTTTGACTTTATAGTGTTAGTTACAATCAGTTTTTTCCTCCTTATTTGTATTAATCTGCATCTAAATTAAATGTAAGAGCATTGAATCTTGGGTTTCCTCACTGCAGAAAAGAGTTGGGACATGAATTCATGAATTCTGAATTATAAATCAAAATTTAACTTATTCAATAATCACATCAGTGTTAACCCAAGATGGTCTATGATTCATAATAGATTGTAGTCTGCATAATCTGCTTCCTTTATCTAACCTCATTTGCCATAAGCCAATGTACAACAAACTGCACACTGATAGCAGCAGAACCACTTGCTGGTCTCACTATCTGTAATATATCTGGGTGAACAAAGTGAAAGTGTTAGTCACTCAGTCGTGTTCAACTCTTTGTAACCCCATAGACTGTAGCCAGCCAGGCTCCCCTGTCTACGGAATTCTCCAGGCAGGAATACTGGAGTGGGTAGCCATTCCCTTTTCCAGGGGATCTTCTGGACCCAGGGATCTAACCTAGGTCTCCTGTATTGCAGGCAGATTCTTTACTGTCTGAGCCACCAGGGAAGCCCAAGAATTCTGGAGTGGGCAGTATACACATAAATCAGTTCCAAAGTCACTCATGACTTGTTCTAAATATCATTTTCCACCTCATTATCTACTACTACGTGGGTAACACCACTTCAGCCAAACAAAATAACCTGGTAATACCTCTATATAACCACAATTTCTGGCAATCATGATCAGTTTCTGTGGGTCCTTCCACTTGCATGGTTCCTGAAGTGACTGAAGTGAAAGCCCTCAGTCGTGTCCAACTCTTTGCAACCCCATAGACTATAGAGTCCATGGAATTCTCCAGGCCAGCATACTGGAGTGGGTAGCCTTTCCCTTCTCCAGGGGATCTTTGAAACCCAGGGATCAAACCCAGGTCTCCCGCATTCCAGGCAGATTCTTTACTAGCCCACATTGCAGGCAAATTCGTCACCAACTGAGCTATCAGGAAAGTTTCTGTCAATTCTTTAATGCCCAATTCTTTTCAACTCAATGTCATCACATCACTGTAAGACATAATCACTCTTGGTTCTGAATACACAGAATATTTTTTTTTTCTGTCTTTGTGGTACTACTCCTTTGTCTATTACAGTAACACATTTGGTTCCACACTGAGTTGTTTATCATCTTGGATAAATATGTATGTTCCCATATATATCTGACCCTCCAGAAAGCCATCTCTCTAGGGTAGAGATTATTATGGGGAACTTTATATTCAAGTAAGCAAATGAGTGTCTCCTCTTATCTAGATGAACAGTTAGTAGCTGAATTTAATTGATTAGTATTTCTATTCCTAATATCCATCATGATCTAGAAAATGTTGCAAAGGAATCATTGTCCACTTTCTACTGGAAAACTTCTATGTTCCAGGTGCTGTAGTAAACATTCAAACATATATAAGATGTCATTCACTTCTGCTAATAGCTAATCACACAAAAGAGCTTAGATGGGTCAATATCAACACCAGAAAGATTTGCATTTAGTCCCTGGGGTCACAAAGAGTCAGACACGACTAAGCAACTGAACTGAACTGAGCTGAAAATTTATGTTGCTTGCCTTCCTATCGAGTTACAGTCTGTTGTTACAGCAAATGAACTATTGAATGAGAGCATGAGGAGTTGTGTCCTCACCCTATAATGCACTTTCTAGGGTGACTCCAAAAATGACTCATGGATCTTTGCCCTGGCCGTGCTCCTGAGCAGTACTTTTATCTACAACGGCATGGGCACCATCAACCACCAGGCCCTGGAACAGCTGCAGTATCCTTCCAGAGCTGAACTAGCACATTTCATTGAGTTTACGGGAATAGCAACTGACACCATTTCTCCTTTTCCATGACTCCATTCTCTTGACTGATGAGATGGTAAAATGGGGCAAAAGGGAATATTTGTAAAAGTTGCTTTGGGGTAGGATCTGGAAATTTTGTTGGAGAGTGCTTCTTTTTCCTAACCTAAGATCCCAGCTACGTGACTGAATTAACGGAGCTGATCAGAATCAAATCTTCTCCCATCTCCGATGATGTAGAGGATTCAGTCGAGTTTGTGAGATTCTTTCCAGACTTTGTCTGGACTGTGCAGGATTTCATGCTGGAGCTGGAGTTTGATGTAAACCCCACCACTGAAAATGAGTACCTGGAGAATGCCTTGAAGTTAATTCCAGGTATCAGAGCAGGGGCAAGGTAGTAGAAATCTCAGTAGGAAGTGGGATCAAGAGCTCTGATATTCAGCACTTGATGTCAATCTTAATTTGGGGTTGGAATGAGGCCATGCTAATGGTGCCTGGTGAATGCCTGGTGGGTGGCTTCAGTCATTATTGTCACTGGAAGAACTTTAGAGACTAGAGCATAAGCTCACTGAGGAAATTTAGAATCTAGTATTAAACGATTTTAGAAAAAGTAATATCATGAAGAAAAAGTCTCACATATTGTATTACATATTAAGGGCTTCTTTTTTCTTCTTTGAGAAAAATGACCCATCAAATTGAAATTGGTAGATGTAGAATCATAAGGTAAATAAAAGGATTAATTTGTGAAATATTGACAATTTCACAGAGTGTTATTACCCTCTATAGATATATTCTTAATAGACAAACTATTTATACTCTAATTCATTCAAAAGAAAAGCATTGCTATATCCTTCCAGTGAGACTATCAGACTTCAAAGTCTTTCTCATAACATCATATTCTTCATTCGAGAGACTTACACCATATGTACATGCATGCTAGTGTGCTCAGTTGCTCAGTCATGTTTGACTCTTTTTGACTGTATGGACTGTAGCCTGCCAGGCTCCTGTGTCCTTGAGATTTTCCAGGCAAGAATACTACAGTAGGTTGCCAGTTCCTCCTCTGGGGATCTCCCCTACCCAGGGATTGAACTCACATGTCCTGTGTCTCCTGCACTGTCGGATGGATTCTTTATGATTGAGCCACCTATAACCTCTCTTACATGGTATATGTCATATTCATATACTGAGTTGGTTACTCAGATTATATTCAGCAGAGAGAATAATAGGTGGTACCTAGAAGTAATATTGATTTTGTTTAATCATATACTTACCCTTTCAATAAATATTTATTGAACTGATGATATATGCCCCAAATCCCTCTGTATGATACTGTCACATCCAATAGAAAGTGTTGCAGAGGACTGATGGCTGCTGCTGCTGCTAAGTCACTTCAGTCGTGTCCGACTCTGTGTGACCCCATAGACGGCAGCCCACCAGGCTCCCCCATCCCTGGGATTCTCCAGGCAAGAATACTGGAGTGGGTTGCCATTTCCTTCTCCAATGCATGAAAGAGAAAAGTGAAAGTGAAGTCACTCAATCTGTCCAACTGTTAGCGACGCCATGGACTGCAGCCCACCAGGCTACTCCGTCCATTGTGTCCTCATTTCCTTTAGGCCAGTCTAACCATGAGATTGTGTATGCTAAAGTAATCTTAAAACATGTTTATAGAATGTGCATTTTTATTCGATTTTATAAAGCTTTTCTTTCCTGTATATCATTTGTTCCCAATGTGATTTCTTTCCCAGATATATTGTGAATATCCTTATTTCCACCGTTACTTTTCAGGTCTGAAATGGAGATTGTACCATCAAAATAGTGTTTTTGGCAGTTATTTGGATTGGCTTAACTTTCAAGAAGCACCTAATAAATAATTGATCCAGTGCACACTATACAATGGCTGAGGAAAAGAAAAGTTTCTTCAATTTGTAGAAACAGTTCTTTTCTCTCCCCAGAAGTATTTCCTTCAATCTTGGCTCGGTATAAAAATAGAGTTTTTATGGTTGATAACTTTATCTTATTTAACTTTATTTTGTGGGGCTCCAAAATCACTGCAGATGATGACTGCAGCCATGAAATTAAAAGACGCTTACTCCTTGGAAGAAAAGTTATGACCAACATAGATGGCATATTTAAAAGTAGAAACATTACTTTGCCAACTAAGGTCCATCTAGTCAAGGCTATGGTTTTTCCAGTGGTCACGTATGGATATGAGAGTTGGACTGTGAAGAAAGCTGAGCGCCGAAGAATTGATGCTTTTGAACTGTGGTGTTGGAGAAGACTCTTGAGAGTCCCTTGGACTGCAAGGAGATCCAACCAGTCCATTGTAAAGGAGATCGGTCCTGGGTGTTCTTTGGAAGGAATGATGCTAAAGCTGAAACTCCAGTACTTTGGCCACCTCGTTGGAAGAGTTGACTCGTTGGAAAAGACTCTGATGCTGGGAGGGATTGGGGGCAGGAGGAAAAGGGGACAACAGAGGATGAGATGGCTGGATGGCATCACCAACTCAATGGACATGAGTTTGAGTGAACTCCGGGAGTTGGTGATGGACAGGGAGACCTGGCGTGCTGCAATTCACAGGGTTGCAAAGAGTCAGACACAACTGAGCAACTGAACTGAACTGAACTGATGGTAGATTAGTGTAAGGTTGATTTTCAAATAGAAAAGATTTATAGGCATAGGCATGGGCAGAGGAGCCTGGTGGGCTGCAGTCCATGGGGTCGCAAAGAGTCGGACAGCACTGAACGACTTCACTTCCACTTTTCACTTTCATGCATTGGAGAAGGAAATGGCAAAGACCCTGATGCTGGGAAAGATTGAGGGTAGGAGGAGAAAGGGACGACAGAGGATGAGATGGTTGGATGGTATCAATGACTCAATGGACATGATTTGGGTGATCTCCGGGAGATGGTGATGGACAGGGAGGCCTGGCGTGCTGTGCTTCTTGGGGTCGCAAAGAGTTGGCCATGACTGAGTGACTGAACTGAACTGAACATTCTGTTTATTTCAGAAATGAAGATATTGCAAAGCAAAATAAGCTAGCATTTAAAGGAGATGTTCCATTCAGGTAGAACTGAGGGGTTAATTACGAGGCTCTTTAGTTCCTCTTTACTTTCTGCCATTAGAGTGGTGTCATCTGCATATCTGAGGTTATTGATGTTTCTCGACAATCTTGATTCCAGCTTGTGCTTCCTCCAGCCTGGTATTTTGCATGATGTATTCTGCATAGAAGTTAAATAAGCAAAATGATCATACACAGCCTTGTCGGACTCCTTTCCCAATTTTGAACCAGTCTGCTGTTCTGTGTCCAGTTCTAAGTGTTGCTTCTTGACAGGTTTCTTAGCAAACAGGTAATTTGCACTGATATTCCCATCTCTTAAGAATTTTCCACAATTTATTGTGATCACACAGTCAAAGGCTTTACACTTAGGAGATTGTAAATATATTGTTTTAATTTAAGTGGAGACTTGTGAACTATTGAATGAAAGCTTGAACCTTTGGCCCTAGCCAGAGCATGGTATTTTACATCAGAATATTTGTTCGTGTGTTTACATTGTGGGTTATGGAAAGGTTTCGTTCCAATATGGGGCTCAATAAGTAATTGGTTTGAAGATTTATCTAGTATGAATTCTGGGTGTAGGCATTATAACATTTTAGTTGTTTGAGGTATAGGGTTATATTAACATTTTAACGATATATGGTTTTACTTCCCACCTGAATTTGATTGCATCTCATTTTGTTTTTTCTTCCTTTAGTGTTGACATACCTTGTAAGTTGTTTAATAATTCTGTGGTATCAAAATTTGGCAGTAGGTGTAATCTTTGAGAAATTTCTTTTTCATGGTTTGATATCACTTCTGGCTGAAGATGTTATTTTGCTTTTTAGTGTAAGTGAAGGAGTTTGCAATTGTCTTCTTTATAGACTCTAGTATCCATTTTCAATAAAAATGAAGCAATGTTTTTCCAACCTAGACTTGGGGCCCCCCAGGCAGTGAGAGAAATCATAGCTAAGTCTCAGAAGCATTTCTTTTGTGGTGTTTGGAGTTTTTATGTTGTGGTTTTAAATATTGCTCCTTTTCCCTTATTATCTCCTTATATGTAAGCCCTTCTTTAGAATGCCAAGAATGAGATGGACCCGTAGTGTTTGCTACTAATGAAATGAATCACTAGCTTTGTTTGTTTTATTTTTAGGTTGTGGCGAAGAGATAGATAAGGAGCATGGGATTCAGAATATCCTGGAGAGAAAAGTCTGATCATCTGTTTTCTGGGATGTCTTTACCACTTTTTTTTTTTTTTTTTTTAATTAGTTAGTTGACTGTCAGGTCTTAGTTGCAGCACACAGGATCTTAGCTTTGTGATGCAGGATCCTTCATGCAGTGTGGGCTCCAGAATGTTTAGGCTCAGTGGCTGTGGTAGGCAGGCTCTGCTGTTGGCACGTGGGACCTTGCTTCCCCAGCCAGACATTGCTAGGTGGATTCTCAGCCCCTGGGCCACCCGGGAAGTCCCATGTCTCCACTTCTAAACAGTGTTTCATCTTTCATAAAACTCCATCTTGCATGTTAAAAGTTAGATGAAGTTTCAGACTTGTAAAATTGTTCTTAACTTGCTATCTTAGAAAACTGGGTACTTTACTTCGTTATATGAAAAGCTACAGTTTGCATGAGGGAAAGATCCAGTAGTCCTCTGTTTAAAAATTAGATATTTCCCCTTTGTTATTTGCTTTCATATTTTTTACACTTAACCTGGCTTCAGCTCTTACTGAAGTGATTTATATCACTTCTTAATCATAAGTAAAATTAAGTTGTGCTTTAAAATTACATAATTTTAAAAATAATTGTGTATAGACTCTTATAATGCTGGTCTCTCCTCTAAGGAGTTCAGAATATTAACCAGGGAAGTCTTAACTTTGCAGTTTTTCTTTATTAATTGAATTACCAAAAAAAATCAATAATAATGTAAATTTAAACTGCAGTGTTTATTACTTTAGTTAATTAGAAAATTTGGACTAGGAAACTATTCCAAGAGCTTAGATTATACAAGAGGGCTTAGAGTTGTGCTTTGTAACCTTTTTTTCTACCTGCACTCACAGATAACTCCTCTCAGAAGCATCTTCCATTATAGACGATAAATCTTCATCCAGGTTATGGGATGGGTTTGCACTGAGGATGGGGCAGGTCCTGCCTTTATCTCCTCTAGCTGGAACTGGTGTTTACTGTCATTTTCTTCCTGGATACCTAATCTTCCTAATTTTTTTTTCCCCTCTAGAGTCTTCCACTTTAAGCAACTGTAGACTATCAGTGTCTTTCATATAAGAGCATAACTGCAAGAACTCTGAAATGAATGATATTCTAATTGAAAAGGAGAAAAAGTAGTAATAGGATGTGTATGCAATGATTAAGTTATAGAGAAGTTTTAACAGTTCACTTACATCTTTAAATGACATGGAAACCAAATGTGCTTTGTTAGATACCCATTAATCATTTTAATTGAAATTAACATCCTATCAACTTGACAGTCTTGCTTAGGCTTAATGTAACAAAATCATGCCAACTTCTACAATGATGCAGTATACTCTTGGTGCTTATAAATGATTTAGTAGCTATTAGCCAAAATAGGAAGAGGGTTGACAACTCTGTTTAGGGAAAACTTATATAATAATGTTAGATGATTTAAGAAAGCATTTTGAAGGAATAGCACATGGAAATACCACAGAATTCTACATTACAAAGTAAGACCTAGAGTGTAAATATCACTCTTTAAATTCTTACTGTAATTTGCAAAGATTGTTAGTTTTGCAGATATATACGACTTGTAAATTTATTTCTCTTATTAGAAAATAATTTGGCTTCCCTTTTCTCCTAATGTTCAGTATCATAGAAAAACTGACATCTGTTATTATGAGGTTTAGCCTCTTCAGTACAGTTTGAGATATCTGTGTATTGGTTTATAACCAAGAGTACTGCAGAGTTAAACCAAGAGTACTGCAGAGTTAAATTGAGAAAGACTGCGTCAGGGTGCTGAGTATTTGGTTAGGGAACTAATGTAAACCAATGGCATTTGCTTATTAGTTTTAATTTTTACTTTAAAGAATTGGCTCAAATACTTGACCATTATACACACATATAACCTGAGTTATGGTGAACACAAGACATTTAGAGTGAAAGTAATGTGCCTGGTAAATTCTTCAGAAGGTGTATGCTGGAGCTCTATAGTATATGTATTTCTGATTATATGTGTCCTAAAACATTTATTTGTTATTACAGAGTTGAGATCTTTTTAATCAAAAAGTTCAGAGGTTGTCATCTAGCTTTTCATGCGTGGTTTTCTCTTGTCTTAAAAGGAAATTGGGTATTTCATAGAATGTAGCACTATAACTAATATCTTTATAATAGTCTATAAGGAAATATATTAAAAAGTTGAAATAAGGACTTCTTGGTTGCCCAGTGGCTTAGACTCTGCATTTCCACTGCAGAGGGCGCAAGTTCAATCTTTGGTCCAGAAAGTTCCACATGCCATATGGTATGGCCAAAAACGAGTTCAGATAAATTGCTAAGACTGCAGTTTTTAGATGGTACTTTCAACTTGCATATAGATTGTATTCTGAAATGCTTGGAAATAAAATAATCTTTTAAGAAAAATAATGCTAAAAAGGCATTTCCTCGCAGATTAGCCCATGAAAATTCATTCGATCTGTAACTTGCACACATGGCCACGTTATTTTTCAAAGAAAATAATGCTTTTGCTAATAAGTAGTTAGGAAAATGAATATGAGCAAGTGTTTATATTGAATCATGGTGTTTGAGAAAAAGTAAGAAGTTCGTGTGAAAGGAAGATTAGCTAGAGTGGAATTAACCAAGGTGTGAACAGTGGAAGTTGGGAGAGGGGATAATACTGCCTGAAAAGTGACTAGTGTGGTTATTAGTGACACTTCCCATCACACACTTCTGAAGGGTTGATTGCCCCAGGAATAGATGGATAAAAATGAACTCTTCTTGTACTTCACTTTTTTTTTTTTTTGACATTTAAAAGGGGGAACTGTCTTCTAAATAAGCTTTAAGAATACAAAGCCTAAGCCTTTTAATTTAGAACATCCTTTAAATTTATAACCCTGAGTGGTAAATAATTTATATTTTTGTTCTTGCCACTGATGAAAACAGATCTTAGAGTAAAACTTCTTTATTGTTTTTCACTTTGAATATATTATCCCAAAGAGTTGTTGGCCTTTATTGTTGTTGTTCAATCTCTAAGTTGTGTCTGACTCTCTGCGACCCACCAGAGTCTTCTGTCCTTGACTTTCTCCCAGTGCTTGCTGAAACTCATGTCCGTTGAGTCAGTGACGCCATCCAACCGTCCCATCTTCTGTCGCCCCCTTCTCGTGTCCTCAGTCTTTCCCAGCATAGGGTCTTTTCCAGTGGGTCGGCTCTTCGCATCACGTGGCCAGAGTAGTGGAGCTTCAGCCTCAGCACCAGTCCTTCCAGTGAATATTCAGGGTGGATTTCCTTTGGGATTGACTGGTTTTGATCTTTTTGCAGTGCTAGGAACTCTCGAGTCTTCTAAAGTACCTCAGTTCACAAGCATGAATTCTTTCGCATTCAGCCAACCCTCACATCTGCACATGACTATTAGAAAAGCCCTAAATTTCACTGTACAGACCTTTGTAGGCAAAGTGATATCTCTGCTCTGTGACTGCAGTCACAATCTGCAGTAATTTTGGAGTCCAAGAAAGTAAAATCTGTCACTGTTTTCACTTTTTCTCCATGTTTGCCATTAAGTGTTGGAACTGGCTTGCTAGCATGTGTAATGAGCACAATTGTGTGGTAGTTTGAAGATTCTTTGACGTTGCCCTTCATTGGGACTGGGATGAAAACTGACCTTTTCCAGTCCTGTGGCCGCTGCTGGGTTTTCCAAATATGCTGACATACTGAGTGCAGCACGTTAACATTATCATCTTCTAGAATTTTGAATAGCTCAGTTGGAATTCTGTCACCTCCACTAGCTTTTTTCATAGTAGCTTTTTTCCTAAGGCCCCCTTTGACTTCACACTCCAGAAGGTCCTAGATGAGTGGACACATGGTGGCTATCTGGGTCATTAAGACCTTTAGTATAGTTCTTTGTATTATTGCCACCTCTTCTTGATCTCTTCTGCTTCCATTAGTTCCTTACCTTTTCTGTCCTTTATCATGTCCATCTTTGGATGAAATAAATGTTCCCTGTGCTGTGTGCTCAGTTGCTCAGTCGTGTCTGACTCTTTGTGCCCTTGTGGACTGTAGCCCGCCAGGTGCCTCTATCCATGGGGATTCTCCAGGCAAGAATATTGGAGTGGGCTACCATCCCCTCCTCCAGGGGATCTTCCCACCCCAGGGATTGAACCCAGGTCTCCTGCATTACAGGTGGATTCTTTACTGTGTAAGCCATCAGGGAAGCCCTCTAAGAGCTGTAATAATGGTAATTATTATAGAGGGGCTAATACATATTCTTATGTTCACTATAACTCAGGTTATATGTGTATAGTGCTCAAGTGTTTGAACCCTGGATATCTCCAATTTAAAGGTCTATTAAAGCATAGAATTAATACTGTTTCAGCTTACCTGGATTACCATGTAAAACATTATTTCTATGGCAAAATTTGTTATTGTTTAGGTGCCTCCTTTATTTTGGGGGGGGTTCCAATATCACTACAGATGGTGACTGCAGCCATGAAATTAAAAGACACTTACTCCTTGGAAGGAAAGTTATGACCAACCTAGACAGACTATTAAAAAGCAGAGACATTACTTTGCCAACAGAGGTCTGTCTAGGCAAGGCTATGGTTTTTCCAGTGGTCATGTATGGATGTGAGAGTTGGAATATAAAGAAAGTTGAGCATTGAAGAATTGATGCTTTTGAACTGTGGTATTGGAGAAGACTCTTGAGAGTGCCTTGGACTGCAAGGAGATCCAACCAGTCTATCCTAAAGGAAATCAATCCTGAGTATTCATTGAAAGGACTGATGTTGAAGCTGAAACTTCAGTACTTTGGCCACCTGATGTGAAGAACTGACTCATTTGAAAAGACCCTGATGCTGGGAAAGATTGAAGACTTGAGAATGGGATGACAGAGGATGAGATGGTTGGATGGCATCACTGACTCAATGGACATGAGTTTGAATAAACTCTGGGAGTTGGTGATGGACAGGGAGGCCTGGCACGCTGCACTCCATGGGTTCACAAAGAGTCAGACACGACTAAGCAACTGAACTGAAGTACCTACTATGTGCCAGTCACTTTCTGGTGCTCCATCTGAGCAGTGAACAAGAGACAAGAATTATTGATACAAAGTTTACATTCTAGCAGAGATTTATTTCAACTTGCATTTGGAAGATCAAAAGAATCACCTGTCTTTATTACCTTCAAGTTGGCTTACTTAGGGTAGATGCCCATAGCTAGAGCAGCTGGGACTCTATTTACATTTATATCCAGTATCCTAGGTAGGATCCTTATAGAGAATGGGTAGTAACTATATTAGCATATTTTGAATAGAATCAAAGGACAGCTTCCTTTTAAAGTGGAAGGACAAGGGTCCTTATCCTTGCTTATCTGTTCCTGAATAAGAATTCTTCTGACTATGAGAATGCTTGAACAAACCATTTACTGCTGCCAAGGCAGCTCTATTTTTAAAATGATTTCACGTGTTATTGCTAAACTACCCTCTACCTTAGGTGCTTTAAGCATTTCCATAGACACAGTATACAAAATTGTTAGCTGAATGTACTCTGGATCCAGACATCTTAGATTTAAATCCCAGCTGCCTCTAATCTAGCTGTATGATCTTGGTCAAGTGTGTGCATGTGTGCATGCATGCAGTCACGTCAGTCATGTCTGACTCTTTGTGACCCCATGGACTGTAGCCCACCAGCACCTCTGTCCATGAAATTCTCTAGGCAAGAATACTGGAGTGGATATATATACCTCATCTTCTTTATCCATTCCTCTGTCCATGGGATCACAAAGAGTCAGACCTGACTGATGGGACTTTGCATGCATGCATGCACGCACTTGCCTAAGATCATGCAGCTAATCCCTTATCAGTCACATCATTTGCAACTATTTTCTCCCAATCTGTGTGTTGTCTTTTTGTTTTGTTTATTGTTTCCTTTGCTGTGCAAAAGCTTTTCAGTTTTAAGTAGGTCCTATTTACTTATTTTTGCTTTTATTTCCATTATTCTGGAAGGTGGATTAGAAGATTTTGCTGTGATTTATGTCTGAGAGTGTTCTGTCTATGTTTTCCTCTAATTTTATAGTGCCCAACTAACGTTTAGGTCTTTAATCCATTTTGAGCTTATTTTTGTGTATGTAGTTAAGGAATGTTTTAATTTCATTCTTTTACATGTGGCTGTCCAGTTTTCCCAGCACCATTTGTTGAAGAGACTGTCTTTCCACGTTTGTATGGTCTTGCCTCCTTTGTCATAGATTAGTTGGTTGTTTTGGTGCATGGGCTTATTACTGGGTGTTCTGTCCTGTTCCATTGACCCCGTATTTCTGTTTTTGTGCCAGTACCATACTGTTTTGATGATTGTAACTTTGTAGTATAATCTGAAGTCAGGGAGCCTGATTGTTCCAGCTCTGTTTTCCTTTTCAAGATTGCTTTGACTATTCAGGGCCTTCTTTGTCTCCATACAGATTTTGAGAGTTTTGTTATAGTTCTCAAGAAGATGTGTGTATACACACACATACACACACATACACACACAGTGGAATATTACTCAGCCCTTAAAAAGAGTGAAATAAGACCATTTGCAGCAACATGGATGGACCTAGAGAGTGTCATACTGAGTGAGTGAAGTAAGACGGAGAAGGAGAAATATCATATGACCTCCTTTATATGTGGAATCGAAAAAGAAATTATAGAGCTGAACTCACTTAAAAAACAGAAAGAGGCTCATGGACTTGGAAAACAAACTCATGGTTGCTGTGGGGAGGACATAGTTAAGGACTCTGGAAAGGTAACACACACACTGCTCTATTTAAAATGGATAACCAGCAAAAACCAGCACCTGGAACTTTGCTCAATGTTACCTGCCAGCCTGGGTGGGAAGGAGAATGGATACATGTGTGTGTGTGGCTGAGTCCCTTCACTATTCACCTTAAACTATCACAACATTGTTTATTTGTGATAATGCTATAATTAATTGGGATTAACTGCTATACCCCGATACAGAATGTTTTTGGTGTTAAAAAAAAAAGGCATGCTAGAGTGGGTTTCCACGCCCTATTCCAGGGAATCTTCCCAACCCAGGGGTCAAACCCTTGTCTCTGTCTCCTGCATTGGCAGGCGGGTCCTTTACCACTGGCACCACCTGAGAAGTTGAATCTGTCTGCCACAATTTTTTTAAATCTGGAAAAGTAGTGATGATAGTTGGCTAATGTAGGGATGAAATGAAATAATTGCTAATGCTTAGCACTTGGCAAGTACTAAATGACAGCTGTTACTATTTTTCACGCTTGACATAATTTACGTTAAAGTTGCTTTTCTAGGTTTTTTGGCCAAACAACTTATTTTGTTGGGTGGGTTTATGCTTTCCAGGAGAACAATTTGATATAACAGAAATCTGGATTCTAGCTGTGAATCATCCACTGATTGATCTTGATTTGATTAATTATTAAGAGGGGGTTCAGATAAAATAACGTATTTAGTATTTTCATATAAAATTTAAATATTTTAAAATAGGTGAGCATGTTGAGTCTTTGGCTCATTTTGAGTACTCAACAGAAACCTGTTTTTTGTTTCATTGTAGTGTGAAATGGTGATTCCAGATGCTCAGTTTTTGTACCGAAGCTTACCAATGACTGTTAGAAAAACTTTTTGTAATTCTCAAAGTTTAAATTAGTGGATGATTTACAGATGATTCCTGTGATGTGTATTTAATTCTAAATATAAACTACTTGACAATCACACCCAATAAAAAGAAGTTCCCTAAGATGCTTTTCATGTCACCAAGACCCTATTTCATAAAATTACTGTAATACCCTCCTAATGAATTTGAGTTAGAGAAACTGGAAATACATTATTTTCCTAATTACAGTGTAATGTGTATATGTGCATATTTTATTTTAAAATGTTACAAACTTCGCTTAGATTTGCTTTTGTTTTTATTTTCTGAAAGACTATTCAGATTTTCATTAGTTTTTCACTTCCCTTCCAAAAGACACCTTGTAGAGAAATATTGTAGAATCAAAATGAATGTTGTAGTCAAATTTTATTGGAGTTCAGGTCCTGTAAAGATGGTTGTGTTTAACTTCCACAAAGTTATTTGTTGTTTTTCCTGAACTTTTCTTTTTGCAGCAAAGTTCTGTTTTCATTAACTACACACTATTTTAAAGTAGAAGATGGTGGTGAAAGATCAGTCTGTGTTACCTTCGGATTTTTTTTCTTTGTGAAAGCAATGGCTGTCTTGATTGTAACAGAAAACTATCTGGAATTCGGCCTTGAAACAGGTAATAGTTTAATATAAGTTCTTAAAATTAGGTTTATATTCTGAAATGTTCTAAATAACCTTTATTATTCTTAAGATTTTTCTTTCAGCTAAGTTTTTCCTAGTTTTTTCCAAAAATGCTCTCCCCTCCTCCTTTTTTCCTTAAACTTAAATAAGTGTTTCTAATGCTAATGTTTACTCATATAGATAAAGATGCAGATTTTAATGCAAATTGTATGGAATGTATATATATCAAAGGGATGTTTTCAAAGGCTATTTCTCCTAATAACTAAATTTTACTGCATTATGACATACTAATTAGCACATAAAAGAGCTAAGCTTGTCACTTCAGAATTTAAAATACTCTAGCATTTTATTTCCAAAGAAAGATTCTGTATTTTACTCCTATGATAAGAGTAAATTTTCTTCCCCCTACAGGGTTTACAAATTTTTCAGACAGTGCGATGCAGTTTCTTGAAAAGCAAGGTTTAGAATCTCAGTAAGTTTTTTTTAAATTAAGTATTATTCAAGTTAAAATTTTCCATTTTTAGTAAAATAGCACTTACTCTAAGTAGTTCTTTGTTTTTAATCAGTGAAAACAGTTCTTTTTTAAGTAGGACTGTCTCTTTTAGCAATATCCTTACTCATATTTTTTACATTTGTATAAACTTAGTATCTTTTCTAGAATTCGGATTTGAATTTGCTCTTATTTAATTCCTCTTCATCAGACAGTAAATGAAATTCATGAGTCACATGTTATTTCTTGTTGAATACATGTAGGTAAGATTGTTAAAAGTGTTGCTTAAGAGATGTCTGATTAAGTTCATAATTCACTAAGGTCCCTTATAGTGGTAGAATAAGAACTGTCTTTCTGTAGGAGTTTACTTTGTATTACTTGTATTATTGTGATTTATAAAGTAATTAATTAGAAGAAAAGAAACTTCTAGAAGGTTCACTTCAAACACTTAACCAGCTTTTTAAAAAATTTTAATTTTAGGGGTCCTGTTTCAAAACTTACTTTCAAATTTTTCCTGGCTATTTTCTGTTCACTCATTGGGGCTTTTTTGACATTTCCTGGATTACGGCTGGCTCAAATGCATCTGGATGCCCTGAATTTGGCAACAGAAAAAATTACACAGTAAGCGGAAAATGTACATAAGCACATGCAGATAAATATATGTTTTCCATCTTAATGAAGGTATATTATTGTAATGAAATCATAAATTATTGTATTGAAAATTAATAACCATTTGATGTCACTGCTTCCTCTTTCTACTATAAGAAAGTTTCTTCCAGTCTTTTCTAAACTTTAAGTCCTGTGTTAGAAAAAACACTAATTATTAAATTTCTTTTCTTCTGTTAAAATGGAAATATTAATATTTCTGTTCTTTTGAACTCAGAGTTCAATGTTTATGATATCATAATCTCTACCACTGATCTGAGGATCTATGGGAATTCCTTTAAATTAGAATTTTCAAGTTAAAAGTACTTATTAACATTTCATGTAAATGATTTGATTTAACTTAATTTTGTATTTAAAGCATTTTATTTTAAAATGTTTTAAAATTAAATCTGTGTACATAAGAAATGTTTGTTTTCTTTATATTACTGACCTATTTGTAAGCTTATTTTACTTTGGGATTACTAATACTGAATGTATAGTGTTAAATTATAGTTTACTATTTTAGCTTTCAAATAGAGAAGTTGTATTTGAATCTCTACATATAAGTCAGAGCCCACTTAACTATATTCTTTGTGATTGTCAGAGATTCTTTTCTTGGTGTAGACACCTTGACAGAGGAACAGATTTTTATCTTCATCATTTCATATCCAGATCCAAATTTCCAAATCCTGTTTTTGTTTTGCAGTGGAAGCGCAAGTTGAGAATATTCCATTTTGATATATGTGTTTGTAGTCATTAAGTTTCTCTGAATAGTCATATTTCCTAACATTTCTGCTCTTTAAAATCCTAATTTAATGATGCTGATTCTCTGTCTTTTCACGTTCTTCTCTCTCCTACCTCTCTCATTTTCCTTTACTTTAATTTTGAAAATGTTTTTGTGTTTTTCCTCTCCTCCCTTTTTTCCTGCATATGCTTTGTGTGTGTTTATTTATTCTCACCTCCTAGTACACACTCCTTCATTCCTCTCTTTTCCGCTCCTTTTACTCAGCATGCTCTTGGCTACAGCCTGCTTTTCTCCCACCATCCGTCTCTCTAATGGCTTCTTTTAAAACAAAACCTGGTTCTCCCCCTCCTCTCTACACACACACACTTCAGTCCACTAACCCCAGTGTTATGATTTAAATAAGCTGAAAGGGTGGGTGGAGGGGAGCCCTTCACCAGCTACTGAAACCGCTGTGGGCTGCTCCTTGATACTAGAGTGTTCCCTAGCAACACTGCATGCCTAATACTGCTGCTTTCTTCCCCCGCACCCAATGGTTTACCCAGGCTGTGGGATGAAAGAATCACTTCATAAAAACATTTAAAGCATTTAGTGGTAGTTTGGGATTGGAGACACTGGGGGTTTGGAGGGGGGGGCACAGTTTCTTTTCCTTCTCAGAAAAATGTAGCTTCTTACGTTTTTCCCTTTGGGAACCTGGAGTTTTATTTTCCGTGTATTGCAAACAGCCCCCTCACACACACACACACACACACACACACATTGTGTTGTAGCACTCTGCCCGGATCCAGGGTGTGGCGAGCTAGTTTAGTAGTGAGGGCTGCAGACTGGCGCAGAGAGCTGCAGCCTCCTCACCCCGTGGCCAGACAGTAGTACTCGCTTCAGGGCCAGAGCTTAGAACCAGAGCTCCGCCTCTCCCTGGTCAGGTAGGTCTTCATGGTTTCCCAAGCCAGCCGTTTACTCACAGAAATCACTATTATTTGCACTCCAGTGGTATTTTAAAGTGTGTGCATGTGTGTGTATTTTAAACCCTCCAGTTTAGTCTCTCTTCCTCGCATGGTTTGTAATGAAAACAGTACATGGTAGTAGTCTGAAGAACGTCTTTCTGAAACAAGGACAGTCTTTATCAGTCATCTGTCTCTGTAGGGTACAGACTTGGGGCAACAGTTAAGAATGACGTTGCGTCTCACACCTGAAACCTTTTGCTGTATTGGGTATATTGCCTTGTGGGAGTAATGTGAATTTCTCCTGGTTTGTATAGGATAGGGAAATTCATTTCAGATACATTCATAATTCTTCAAGAAGAAATAAAAATGTGAATCATTTATGGTTTTAACAATTAATTAAAACATTATACATGATCATTACAAATGCAGTGGCTTCCACCTGCCGTATCCCGTCTGGTATTTTGGACCTTGTAATAGGTCTCTTATCTGTAAGTAATCAGAAGCCGCTTTGTGTCTACTGGACTGAAAAATATCAAAAGATGATTCCTATCCTGAATATCCATTGGGTTCATTGATTGTTTAGAGAATCGTTTAAGTACCAGTGTATTAAATCAGAGATACAGTAGGAGATTGTTGAAGAACCCTAGAGTGGGAGTGGACAGATTTAGATTTTAGTGCTTAATCTCTTTCTCACCTGTAATATTACCATGTGCAAACCATTTAACTTTCCTCAATCTAAACGTTCTCATCTGAAACATTAAAATAATAAGGTGTTTTTATAAGGGCTCAAATTAGTGTTGAGTGATAATGATTAATATAAAATAATGGGGGCAACAATAACCTTAGTATAGAATACTGAAATTAAAGTTCCTACCTTCATTTTTTAAGTCCCAAGTTTCTATAGTTTATTAGTGCATTTTGCTTCTGGATTTTTATGTTTATTTCTTACATGCTTTCAGAACATTACTTCATATCAACTTCTTGGCACCTCTGTTTATGGTTCTGCTCTGGGTAAAGCCCATCACCAAAGACTACGTTATGAACCCGCCACTGGGTAAAGAAAGTGTCCCTTTGTAAGTATGGGCATTTGGGGGCTTTTTTAGTTTATTATGTAATCAAAACTTTTCTAAAATGTTTTTTACTGTGTTCATGTTTTTAATTATAATATTAAGACTGTATTTTTAAAACATTAATAGAAATGTTTTCAAATATCATAAAATGGAAATTACAGGTCATCATTTAAACTTTTGGTGATCTTCAATATGGTTGTGAATTATTATTACTCTGCATTGATATTATCTTGTACAGTTGTAAGTTTTTCTGCTTTTTCACTTGATGTCCAGTTGATACCTGAGATTTTCCTCTTTTTTTTTGATAGCACTTGTTTTTAAGACACTTCATCCATTTCTGTTATTTTTTTCTTAATTGTGAAAATTATAAAGGAAAAATTTTATAAATGAAAGTTCACATATTCAGTCCCTTAAGAGTTATTAATATTTTCCATATTCAGTTTTTTGTTTTATTTTTTGATAAAGTATCTTTTCAAGTAAACCAGAAGCATAACATTTTTACCCCTAAGAACTTCAGTATGCCTCTCTAAAAAATAAAGATATTTTTCTACATGACAGTGTTGTCATACCTGTCAAAATTAAAAATAAAGCCTTAACATTATTATCTAATAGTAGGTCCAATTCCCCAATTAGACAACTGTACTTTAACAGGAGAAGGAAACAAACAGTTTGTTAAAAGGCATTAGTAACTGTACTTGGTATGTTAGCTCATTAGCCTTATGGAGCTATTAGAGTAATAAAAAGATTCAGGCAGAGCTGGTTCAAACCCCAGTTCTGATCCTCACTAAAGCTGTCACTTGAGGGAGATTATTTAACTTCACTGAGCCTCTGTTGCCCCATCTGGAAAATGAAGATAATAGTATCTACCTCACAAGGTTATCATTGGAATTAAATGAAAGAACACATGTAATGCAACTGGCTAGAAGTAAGTGCTTAATAAATGTTCCTTCCACTGCTTTGCCTTATCAAAATTAAAATAGAAGAACTTGACTAGTCATTGATTCCACAGTATGCATTTTACATTATGTATTTCTTTTAGACCCTGGTACAGATTTGTGTTGGAATAAGTGTAGAATCAGTGATGACCATGATTTTTTTTTTTTAACACTTAACCTTGTTGAACTAAGAAAGTATACTTTGAAGTCATAACATTTTTTCCCCACATAAGTAAGCTTTAATGGTAATTTCAACTTGACAGGTTCACTCTGAGTATTTAAAAGTTAATCCTAAGGATTGTAGGGTTCTAGACTAAGGTGGAGAATCTGCCTGCAGTGCAATGTGGGTGACCCAGGTTTGATCCCTGAGTTGGGAAAATTCCTTGGGAAAGGGAATGGCAACCCACTCCAGTATTCTTGCTTGGTAAATGATGGAAACAAAATTATAGTCTTATCTGTGCTCCATTTTATTCCTTTTTTATTTGTTAGATTATTACATTAAGCGATTAGACAACAGTGGTTTTTAATTTCTGTTTAAAATCCAAAGCCCATGTGGTAGATTGAGAAAGAATGGCTGCCCATTAACCCAGGTCCTTCGTCTGTCACATGGAGTAAATGGTTGGTCAAAGGCCTTTATTTGTAGTGAGAAGCAAAAATGGTTAGAATGTAGTTTCCACCCAGAAATGTATTTAAACTCATCCATCCATGTGTTCTGCTTGGGCATCAAGAAATGAAATGCAGGCAGAGTCTATGTGTGCTTATAACCTCTGAAAACCGAAAGAGAACATGTACAGTGATACCTAGAATGGCTTCTAGAATTTGGAGAAATTTCTTCTCCCTTTTCTTTACCTGCCTGTTTTGCCCCAGCTCAGACTCTTTCCTGAGATACCCTATCATATCAACTGACCAAATCCTTATGAAGTTAAGCAATCTGAATTAGAGGTACTGATTAGATAACTATCAGCAGGACTGTTACCTAAATCCTCATAAACAGGGCACATATTTTTTGATTCACTGACTCTTACCATTCCCTTCATTTCTATTACCTGTCATCCTCAAAGTGTATATACTAGCTGTCTTCAGAACTCTACCAGCCAAGCCCCCTGGTTGCACCACACCAGGGAGCACAGTATTGTCTGTAGGCCCCAGAAGGGTTCAAGGCTGTGGACGGTCCTAAATCTTTGTGTACTCTCATTCTCACATGACTGATGCTTTAATCTTATTGTTTATTATAATGTAAATGTATTGATAAAAGTTTGCCTTTATGCTTCCTAACCAATGTGCATTTCTCATGGCCATGTAAAAAGGAAACCAATAAAGAGCATGCATAATAAAGCCTTTGTTCCATCCCTCTATCACCTCTGTTTCATAAGTAGTTCAACCAAAACTGTATCCTTTCTCATCTTTTCTGCCTTTTCTGTTTCCTGTACTGTTTTTCAACCTTATTTCCACAGGCAGCTTTTTCTGTATTGTAGTTTTAGTCCCTTTCCTAGGTGCTTACATTGGATGGAAGATGGGGATGATAATAGAGCCTATTTTGGAACAAAGTGTTGGTTTTATATTTCTTCCCACTCATTCTTCTTTATCGCCATCCAGTCTACCCTCATAGTCTTTAAGAATTTAGGGGAGACACTTGTAAGTTCCACATCCTGTCTGGCAGATCACCAGACACATTTCAACAGTTATATGTTTAACTACCTGATATGTACTAGAAATTTGAATAGAGTCAGGCACCGTGTAAGCATTGTCTTCAAATTACAATGTTACCTTTTATCTAAGCAGAAACCATGGTCTTTTATAAATGTTAAACTCCTAAAGGACATCAGAATTTACCTCTTCTTTCTAAAGTCCTTTAAAGAGCATCTGATTTTACTGTATTATATCAGAATTCTTGATCCCCATCAGGAATTCAGCAGAGTGAAAGATCCTACTCAGGTGTTTATGTGATCAAACAAAACTGTAGCCAGAAACAGATGGGTTGTTAACTCGATAGTTCACGGGCAAGCTCCTGGGGTTTCCTTCCTTCTTTCTTGTAGTCTCCAGTTTAAGAACTCCCAACTTCCCTTTTTGCTTAGTCATTCCCCTACCCCGATGCCTGTAGGATGGATAGAGAAAGGAATCCCAAGTATTGCTCTACTTTTTTTCTTTTAGACTTATCTGGTACTTCTTTGTTTCATGATGCATTTGTTATGCAAGTGAAAGTATCCTGTAAATCTGTGATAGAATGGGACACTTTTCATGTCTCCAGTTGTAACTAAGTCTAGATTTACTTGTATTAAAAATCTTATCCAATGAACATTAACACATATAACTAGCATGCTAGCATTTTTTGGTCTTTGAGAGCACCATATCAACTTTTTGATCTGTAGAATGACAGAAGCTACGTTCGATACTCTGCGACTCTGGTTAATAATCGTGCTCTGTGCTTTGCGGTTGGCCATGATGCGTAGTCACCTGCAAGCTTACTTAAACTTAGCCCAGAAATGTGTGGATCAAATGAAGAAAGAAGCAGGGCGAATAAGCACAGTTGAGCTTCAGAAAATGGTAAGTTTTACACTGTTGCCAAAATGAAAAATAGCAAATACTGACGGCGCTAGCAGTAAAGAACCCACCTGCCAATGCAGGAGACCTAGGTTTGAACCTGGGTCAGGAAGATCCCCTGGAGGAGGGCATAGCAACCCACTCCGTTGTTCTTGCCTGGAGAATCCCATGGACAGAGGAGCCTGGTGGGTTGCAAAGGATCGCATGGGGTTGCAAAGGATCAGGCAGGACTGAAGCAACTTAGCACGCACATGCACACACAAAAAAGTGTTTGATTTCCTTCAGTAGTAGTTTCATTCCAAGATATTCTTATTATACCAGATAGAATAATCTTAAACTGACAAATGTCAGAGACATTGATCTGATTTTGGTGTTAGGTGAAGTAAGGGTCTCAGTTCCCCTTCCTGCCTTAAGTACTTTAAGTATCAGACAGTTTGGGTTACAAAGCTGTGGTATATCTACGTTTGCTAAATGGGACTCCCCTAACTGGTCTGAAAGACATCACAGTATATTGTATAGCTTTTGTGACTTAAAGAATAGGGAAATACTAGTTTTAGTGAGTAAATGTATTCCTTTTAACATTAATCCAAGTACTTGAACATGGAACATAAATTTTAACTTAATGGAGAGCCCAGAGAAGGAAGGTGCTAGGAATCCATCCACCAATGTAATGGACTAGACCCACAACCTGATCAGATCTTTTTAAAGAAACGTGGTGTCAGATCCTCTTGTTTTTTACTCTGGAATTTCATCTTGACTCTATCAAGATTAAAATAACTTTTTATGTTTTACCTTTCATATATCTTCATACTTTGAATTTTACTTCAGTCTAATGTAAATAGGGATTAATATTTTAATTTATGAGGGGGTTATGTTCCTATATGACTCTTATTGTTATTTACTTTGATATTTTAGGTGTCTTCAGAAATTTTAGCGTTTTGTTTTATATTTGAAATAAGTGAATATATGCCATTTGAATTTCATTGATTTTGTTTCTCCAATTTGTATTAATCACTTAACAATTTTTAAGGGATTTAATGCTTTTTTCACATTTTAAGGAACCTTCAAACTGAGCCTTTCTGAAGTCAGTCTGGGGGCATTTATAATGAAGTACAAATTTATTTCCAGTTAGCTTTCTTCCCATGGAAGGATTATTTATCTTTTAAGCGATTCAGTTTGATGATTCAGTTTGATACAAAAGTTTAACTCATTCATAACATGTCAGCTGTGTTAGAAACTTAAAAATGTTGTTCCAGGTCGCTCGAGTCTTTTATTACCTTTGTGTCATTGCGCTGCAGTATGTGGCTCCTCTGGTCATGCTGCTTCACACAACCCTGCTTTTGAAAACTCTAGGTAGGCATATCCTGGCAGCTGGGAAGCTCATTGCTCTACTTTCTACCTGTAATTCATAATGTTTTCTGTTAACTACAAAGAAATATGCCTCTTAAAATTGATTCTCTCTTTAGAAGTTTTACGAGGAAACGTGGGAGCCTTTAAGCTCTAGAAGTTGATTCATTGATTTATCTTCTTGATTTTGAAAATCAAAATCAAGATTGTAAAGATTTTGAAAATCTTTATAATGTTAAAAGAATTGTTTGCTAAAGGTTAATTCTGAGTAACTTGAGTGAGCACTTTTTAATCTTAATATTTTGTATTTTAAGATTGTGTTAGTGCATAACGTTTAAATTATTATGAGGTACTTTTAAATTTATGAACTGTAGGATCTTTTGGTGGGTTCTACTTCAGGTAACTTAACGTGGATAGAATAAAGATTTCTCAGTTGCAGAACAAAGTTCTTCTATAAGTCTGTTCACTAAACAATCAAGCGCCTCTGTGGTGTTACTCAAGAATTATCTATTACCGAGTTGATTATTTCTTTGCTTAGATCTGGCAGTCTGCCAATGTAGGGGTTTTAGAGGCCCAAAAGAATTAAAAGCATTGTTGGGTGGACTTAATAGATACTGTAGAGCTGATGATAGATGTAAATAATCTTTCAGGAATCTATGGAAAAGAGTAGCTCAGTGGTAAATTATATGACTCATATCCTATCAACATAGGAAAGTGTATGATGAAAAAATTTCTGGAAGCTATTAATAGCCTCTCACATTGGGATCACAGATAGTTTCTGAGAAAGAAATTACTCTGATATTCTGGAGGTAGAAAAGATTCTAAGAAGTTACAGAATCTGTTCTGTCACTCCAGTAGAGGTAGTTGATTCATGGATTATACAGGGAAGAGAATGTTTTTGTTATTTTACCAGATTTTAATGCAGTTAATTAAAAGTAAATTAGTTTTTGGCTTTTATGTGTAGTTCTACTAAGAAGGTTAGATTATAGTCTGGTCAAGTTAAGTGAATTTTCCCTAAATATGTAGAAAGCTTATTATTTTACTTTATTTTCAACATAAAATAATTTGTTGTGCCACTAAACTTCTTGTTCTTAATTTGAAATATAACTTAAGGTATTTTTTTTTTAATAAGAAGCTTTGGAATTACTTACTCTTCAAATTTTATTTGCATCTTTAATTTTCTAGGTAATCATTCCTGGGGGATTTATCCAGAATCTATGTCTGCCTTGCCAGTGGATAATAGTCTACCCTCCAATTCTGTTTACTCTGAATTACCATCTGCTGATGGGAAGATGAAGGTAACTGTTACACAAATAACAGTGGCACTGAGCAGCTTAAAAAACATTTTCACTCCTCTGCTTTTTCGAGGACTTCTGTCTTTTCTGACCTGGTGGATTGCTGCTTGTCTCTTTTCTACAAGCCTTTTTGGGCTTTTCTATCACCAGTATCTCACTGTGGCATGAACCTCAGTTAATAAAAACGGATATCAAAGTCACACTTTGAATTCAAATATCGTACCCTTGAAGGGCCAGCGAAAACTAGAAGAAAGCAAATACAAAGGAAAGAAACCATATCAGAATATCTTGTTTTAAATACTTCCTCTGTATTCTCAGGGTGGATTAATGGTATTAATATTTTAAGTTATAGAATAGGTTGTTAACTGCTATACTATGGTGTTGAAATTTTAACTCCTTGCATTAAGGGATGTGAGAGGGCTATCTGCAGGTGTAATACTTCCGATGACCTTGGTTTACAGAAACCTCCATCAGTCTTTGAAACTTCTCATATGACTCCAGTTATTGATGGGTTCTGTTAATGGTATTAAGGTACTGTTGATATTCATAGTAGTTGCCTGTAGAACAATCTTCAAACTGAGCCATGCTTTAGGGGAGGGAAGGGAGTTAAAGTCACTTCTGTTGGTAATATACCAGTCACTCTTCAAACAGCAACAACGGCAAAATCCAACAGAAAGGAAGAAATAGCTACTGTATATTACAGTAAAGAAAGCTGCATAGAAATTTTAAATTAAATGGAGATGTACATGCTTAATATTTACAAGTACTGCTGCTTGAGAGTAGCGAGAGTATTGCTTTAAAATCCATTCTATTCAACTTGAGGGATCTTTTAAATGATTGGCTACATGAACATTTGCAGTCTTGCCATTAGGTTTGGACCTCCCATATTTTATTTTATTCTATGATCCTAAGTATAGTTCTTTTTAATAGTCTAAAAGTATTTATCAATGTTGATCAGACTTTTAAAAAATTACTTTGTAATCCTGCTGACTACCTGTATGTATTGTACATATATATATTATATATTAAATATATAATATATTGAGATTATGAAAGATGAAAATATTGGATTCTTATAATATTTTAAGTTGCTGAATGTATGTTAAAATGTGATTGAATGAGATGCGTTTGTATTTAGAAATTTTCTTTCTTCCTGGAATGAGATTAAAATACATTTTGAAAATTCATCTGAGTAAGCAGTTTATTTGTGTTGCCTATGTGTGAGAGTCTAGAGAAGGAAATGGTCTTGCCTGGAGAATGTCCATAGGGTCGCAAAGAGTCGGACACGACTGAAGCAACTTAGCACACACACATGTGTGAGAGTACTTCGAATTTTATAAATACATAGGTGATTGCTCCCCAACTAAAATTCTTTTTCTACCATTAAAAAAAAAATTAGAACCTTTCCCACTCTAGACAAATCTGGTGTCATTTAAGCCTATGTTATATAGGACTTGTTTTAATTTTGTAGAGATTTTATTTGCAGTGTTTTTACTTTATAGGTCAGAAATTGAAGTAATTTGAGAAATTCCAAACAATGGGGAAAAAATAGTAAATTTTTTTGACTGCTTTTTTACATAGGGAATGAATATAAGAGATAAACAGGTTGCAGCCCCCCTCAAATGAATAGAATTTATTGGTAAATATTCGTGCATTTAACTGTCTTGTGAGGCTTGTATTACGTTTCAGTGCTATTGTCACTATTGAAAGCAGTTTTGAGACTTCCTTCTTCTGGCATTATTTTCATTACTTGTGGTTCATATTCATTTGAATAATCTCAGTATAGCAAATTCCTATCTTTTGGTATAGATGAAATATTTTGAAAATAGCTTGATATTTGAATAAGACTAAGTAATACAATAAGTGCTTAAGTTGGATAAAGGTCTTTGAATAATTGTGAATATAGCCTAATGATAGTTCGTGTGTGTTTCCAAAAGAAGCATACCAAATATATCTTGAGATATCAGCATTACTAAAATAAGTATCTTATAACAAGATTACAGTGAAGTATGACATATATTTTGTATATGAAAGTTCTCACATATTGGACTTGGAAAAAATCTCTCCTGTTGTTTATAACCATTCTTATTTTAAAAGTTGTGTTATGAAAGTTACAATTAAAGTTATTTTGATTTTCAAAGATTGTATAGTGGAGTTATATGGAGGGAAAGGAATAGAATTCATTATTAGATGGACTAACATGTATTTCTGAAGTACTACTGATTTCACTCTTTTTAAACTTGAATTCTCCCTAAGTATACTATGAATTTATAGAAGCCACTGGTTAATTGGAGTGGTGGACTTAGTTTTTTTAGCCTTTTAAAGCAAATTTTGAGAGAATGATGATTGTAACTACTAACTGGTTAATTTAAGCATGTTGTCTTTGTATCAAGGATTATATTAAATGCAAAAAGGTTTGTACTTTATGTAAACTGAGTAATATTTTTAAGTTGAGATATAATTCATATAAAGTTGTAGTATAACAATGGTTTTTTGATACACGTATATGTTGCAAAGAGACTGCAAATAATATTTTTTAATATCTCAAATTAGGTCAATAGAACTATTTTTTACATTGGACTCTATAATCGGTATAAATGCTTCAGAAATCAGTTATTTTTATTTTATATTTTTGCCAGATTAACTGGGAACCCATAAAATGTTGCTTCCTATGATCTGTAGCATGTTACTTGACAGTTTGTTCGTTCCTGCCTCCAGCCCCTGCCATTGCAGTGTAAAAATTAGAGCTCTGTTCTACTCCCATTGATTTGTCCAAAATGAAAAGCATATAATTCTGTCTTAATATTGTAGTTATTGTGATAATCTTTGGTTTTCCCCAGAATTTCAGTTGTTACGCATAAATGACCAATGTGTCTTTGCAGTGTGGACTCATTGTCTTACTGTTTCCGGTATAAACATCATTGGTAAAACAGTGACATTTCTTCTTAAGTTATGATTCAGAGGAGATATTCATCTATTAGTGGAATTGATAGGTCCAGGAAGCAATAAGTAGAATTCATTATGAAGTCTGTAATGGGAACTTAACTGGATGGATTTTATTCTTTCAAGTGAAAGATTAAATTCTCAGTATTGCAAAGCTTGGGGTCTCAACATTCTCTGAATTCATACACACTTTCTGAGCTATCTTATAATTGAAAATGGTCTGTCATGGTATATGGCTATTCAGCAAAATAAAACTAAGTGATTTTTGAATGTCGATCATCCTGTGTCTTCACAGAGCTTTAGGTGGCTTAAAGAATCAGATTTAAACACACTGTCCTAGAGCTTGAACCCAGTGTCTCAAATAGTCCTACATTCTCATCATCTAATTCCCATTTGTCTCATTATGTCTGTACTCTGAGTTTATAGCTGAGCTGATTATATGCCATGAAAACTCCAACATGGACACTAAGCATTAAGGATGATCAAAGAGCTGATGTCAACCTTTCCCTTCTTTTTGTTTTTTTTTTTTTAATCTTTAATGAGTCAGAGAGTTTGCATTTTTTCTGTTCTGTTGTTCTGTTTTTTATTTCTTTTAAAACTCCCAGTATGTAGTTATTCCTCCTCTTTTCTCCCATTTGGCAGAAAGCTACCCATTTTATTAAATGAAGTAGCATGATTTTGTAGCAAGAATGTTGACCTTAGAATCAGGAAGCATTTCTTTGCATCCCATTTCTACCGGCAGTTAGTTTGTTGGTTTTTTTTTTACACTCACTAGACATTTAGTCCATACTAATTAAATAGATAAAACTGAGTTATCATCACTGTTGACCTCAGGTGTGTGTGTGTGTGTGTGTGTGTGTTAGTCTCTGTCTTGTCCTACCTTTTACAACCCTGTGGACTGTAGCCCGCCAGGCTTCTCAGTCCATGGAATCTTCCAGGCAGGAATACTGGAGTAGATTGCCATGTCCTTCTCCAGGGGATCAAACTCGGGTCTCCTGCATTGCAGACAGATTCTTTATTGTCTGAGCCACCAGGAGGAACCTCGGGTTAATCATATGTTAAATAAAGCAAATAGTTTACATTAAATATATAACTATATTTCCAAATCTGATATTAACTTCTATTTATGTTAGCTTGAGAAAAATGAACAACTACTTTTGGCTTCAGGAATGGTTACATATCATATTAGTTAGAAGACATTCATTTATTGTTAGTTGAAAATGACTTTACAAAGAATATTTTCTCCAGGAGTATTTTGGTTTCTACTCATTTAATTCTTTGTTCAATAAATATGAATTCAGTTCAGTTCAGTCACTCAGTCATGTCCAACTCTTTGCGACCCCATGAACCGCAGCATGCCAGGCCTCCCTGTCCATCACCAACTCCTGGAGTCTACCCGAACTTATGTCCATTGAGTTGGTGATAACATCTAACCATCTCATCCTCTATTGTCCCCTTCTCCTCCTG
>SJYX01001984.1:108598-155943 GCA_006410675.1 Oreotragus oreotragus
GCAGTGTCTAATCTGGTATTTAACTCACCCAGTGTATTTTTTATCTCAGGTTCAGATTTTTTTTTAATCTCTAGAGATTGAATTTGGATCTTTATTTTCTCCATGTCTCTCTTTAACATGTTCATATTTACTTTCTTGAACATATATAACAGTTGATGCAGTGTCTGTGTCTACTAATGTTATCTTCTGTGTCACTCTGGAACTTGTATCTGTTGATTGGTTTTTCTTGTCATTGGGATTCATATATTCTTGCTTGTTGCATCCTGAAAATCTTGGACTGGAAGCCAGACACTGAATTTTGCCTTGTTGGGTGCTGGATATTTTTATATTCCTTTAAATATTTCTGAGCTTTGTTCTGGAATGTAGCAAGATCTTGGAAGCCCAGGTGATAGTTTGATTCCTTTGAGACATACTTTTAAAATGAGAGCACCCTTTAAGTTAGTGACAATTTTTACCCGTTACTGAGGAAGTACTCTGTTGCGCACTCTACCAGTGCCCCACATGTTACAAAGCTTTTTGACTTTGGTCTGATGGAAACAGGAACTACTCCTACCTCTCTTTGAGTCCTAAGGATTTTTCTGCCTGTTCCTTTCTGGTGATTATGCTGCCAGCACTGCATGATTTCCTCAGATACATCTATTGATCAGAATCAGATGAAGATGAGAAAGAACTCTGCCAGTCTCTAGAACTCACTCTCTTTGCAGCTCTCCTCTCTGATATTCTGATACTCGTCTACAATTTCTAGCTGCCTCCTAACCTTTGTGTAAGGAATACCAATTCTCTTAACACTAGTCTAATCATGAGAAGAACATCATGGAAATCCCAAGTGAGAGTTCTCCAAAATACCTAGCCAGTATGTCTCAGAACTGTCCAGATTACCAAAACCAGGGAAATTATGATAAACTTAGAACCAAGCAAAAACTAAAGAGACATAAGAAATGAAATGTGGTATCCTAGTTGGGATCCTGGAAAAGAAAAATGGCAGTTGGTAAAAACTAATAGAATCTGAACAAAGTCTAGACTTTACTAGGTAATTACAGTGTACAGTAATGGTTCATTAGTTGTGATAAATGTACCATACTAATGTAAGATGTTAATAATAGGAGCAACTGGGGTTAGAGTATATAGAGCTCTCTGTATCATCTTTGAAATTTTTCTGTAATTTAAAATTGCTCTAAAATTTAAATGTTTGTTTAAAAATAACATAAATATTAGACTCCAGAAATGCCAAGTGAGTAAGAGCAGAGCTCCCAGTTGGGTTTCATAATGTAACTGATGATGCAGTATGTTTTTCATGAAGCAGAATTGGTAAAATTTAAAGAACTTTTATTTATTTTAAGATTGTTTCTTGAGTTTGTGATGTTAAAATATCTTTTGCTTTGAAATGATGCTGATAGTGGATTTGGTCTGCCTACTATACTACCACAATAAAAAGTTTATTAGTCCCCAAGTCTGAGAGTCATAAACTTCACCAATTCATTTCCTGAAAACTGTTCCAGAAGTTTGCTCCTCCTCCTGGATAGAGCCAAAATACTCTCATTTTATGGTGTTTCTCTTACATATCTCTACATACTTCTAAGAGTCCAGATAGGTTTCTGACATTTTCTAACACTCTTGAGCAGAGGAGATCTTTAAAAGCAGAAGAACCAAACAAAAGCCGAGTTCCCACAGTCTCAGCTGTTCTCTAGCAGCAAAAGGAAATAACAGAATCTTCCAAAAGTTCAGAATCCAAGAAAAGAGCATTATCAGCTCTCTCTCAGTGAGGTAGGAAATGAAGACTCTAGAGAGTACGGCATCTGAAGGCAATGGATTCAGAAGGTGAGTGGTAGAAATCTCCCCATAGTGAAACCCCAGAAGCATTAATCGTGGGTTTTTAGTTGGGTTTTAGGGTGGAATGAGCTGGTTTGTTTTTTTTTTCTTCCTGGATTACATGAGTTGAAAGTTCCACTGACTAATCTTTTGAGTTTATCTGAAAATAATGTAAACTTCGTTATGTGGCAATAGCGAGTTAAACAAGGCAAGGTTTTAAGTGTTCTCATTAATAGTCATATCTTTATAAACTGAGTGTGTGTTTTTTGTGATGTGTATCTTTCATTCAGTTGTGTATTAGTTTACACAGCAAACATTTAGTGGTTACTGTTTTCCACTGGAATGTGTGATGTGCATTTAAATGAACAATATAGCCTTTGCCTTGAAGTGGCTCCTAATCTAGTTGGAAGACATGATTGCCGTACAGGATGGTAAGTGCTTTGTTAAGGATTGGTGTAAGTTTGATTTTTAGGGAAAACTTCATGGAGGACAAAAATCTGCCTTGAAAGAGTTTGTGGGGCTAGATTGCTGAATGTTAAGCAAATCAAAATGTTAAGAGTTATCAATTCTCTTAATGTTAAGAGCAATCAAGGCTGAAACCTCAAACTTAGTAGTTGGCATAATATTGGAAGGAAAAGATATATTCTAGAATCAGAGATAGGGATAGCAATATGAAACACTATTTAAATGACTTAGAGAAGTCTGGGAATCTGAATTCCTGCTTTGAGCAGGAGTGCTTATAAGATGAAGGGGGGAATTAGATAATATATCTCAGAATCCCTCTCTTGAAACATTTTTTTTCTAATTTGTCAATTTTGTTTATTTTGTTTTATTTTTCAATTGAGGTAAAGTTGGTTTATAATATGTAAGTTTCGTGTGTGATGACATTTTATTTCAACTTTGTATTTATTTAGTGCAGCCCCTAAAAGTTTAGTTTCCATCTGTCACCATACAGTGGGCCCCCTTTAACCATTTCACCCTCTCCCAACACCCTTTCCTCACTGGTAATCACTCTTTTCTCTCTGTATCTGTGTGTTTGTTTTATTTGGTTTTTAAATTTTGTCCACAAACGTCCACATATGAGTGAATTCGTAATGTTTCTCTTAATCTGTCTGACTTGTTAATAGCGTAAAATAATACCTTCAAGTCACAAATGGCAAGTTTTCATCTTATTGCTGAGTAGTGTCCCACTGCATACTTAAATACCACCTCTCTTTTATTCACCCTTCAACGGGCACTTACGCTGTTCCGTATCTTGGCTGTTGTAAATAATGCTGTGTTGAACATAAGGGTGCATATATCTTTCAAATTAGTGTTTTGTATTCTCTAAAAAAAGCCAGAAATGGAATACCTGGATCATATGGTGGTTCTATTTTTAATTTTTTGAGGACTCCATATTGTTTTCCATCATGGCTACACCAGTTTACATTCTCACCAACAGTGTGTGTTGGTTTCCTTTTCTCCACATCCTCTCCAACACTTGTTATTTCTTGCCTTTTTGATAATAGTCATCCTAAAAGGCATGAGGTGGTATCTCATTGTGGTTTTGATTTTCATTTCTGTGATGATATCGAACATCTTTTCATGTATGTGTTTGGGCATCTGTGTATCTTCTCTGGAAAAATGTCTCTTCCGATCCTCTGCCCATCTTTTAATAAGATCGTTTGGCTTTTTTTGTTGTTGAGTTACATCAGTTCTTTACATATTTTGGATATTAACTCATTTCTATAATTCGCAAGTATCTTTTCTCATTCAGTAGGTTGTTTTTCACTTTGTTCATGGTTTCCTTTGCTGTGCAGAACCTTTTTAATCTGACATAGTTCTATTCTGCTTTTGTTTCCCTTGCTTGAGACCAATGTCGATGAGAGTACTGCCTCTGTTTTCTTCTAATAGTTCTATGATTTCAGGTCTCAGACTATTTTGCATTCATTTTTGTGTATGATGTAAGTAGTGGGGTAGTTTCATTCTTTTGCGTGTAGCTGTCCAGTTTTCCCCTAACCACTTATGAAGAAGGCATCCTTTCTCCATTGTATCTGCTGTGTTCCTTTGTCCTAAAGTAATGGACTATACGTGTGGGTTTCTGTCTGGGCTCTTGAGTATGTTCTGTTACTCTGTGTGTCCATCCTCCTGCCAGGACCGTTCTGTACTGAGTGCTGCTGCTGTTGAGTCGCTCAGTCGTGTCCAGCTCTTTGCAACCCCGTGGACTACAGCCTGCCAGGCTCCCCTGTCCATGGGATTTTCTGGGCAAGATTACTGGAGTGGGTTGCCATTTCCTCGGGATTTTCCTGATCCAGGGATTGAAACTGTGTCTCCAAGTCTCCTGCCTTGCAGATGGATTCTTTACTGCTGAGCCCCCAGGGAAGCCAGTTTTTAGTACTACAACTTGGAAATATAATTTGAAATCAGTGAGTATGATACCTCCAGCTTTATTTTATTTTATTTTATTTTTCTTCTCAGAAAAGGGGTCTTTCGGGGAGTGGCAATGCAGTGGCTAAGGCTCTGAGCTTCCACTGCAGGGGATGTGAGCTCCACCCCTGGTCAGGGAACGAAGATTCCCATGTGCTGTGGCATGGCAAAAAGAGAGAAAAGGAATCTGTTGTGGTCCCATGTACATGTAGGTTTTTAAAATTTTATTTCCGTGAAAAACAGTCAATAAATCTCTTTGTAGTTGCTTAGGAAACAGCAAAAGACACTAAATGTACAGGGCATACATTTGTCCAGAGACAAAGCTAGTGGAGCCTAGAGGTGGGCTCTAGGCAGAGTCCTGAACAGAAGACAGGAGCAATCGAGCAGCAGAGCCTCTTTCTGCATTCATTGCCAAGGCAGAAATCATGTGATAGTTTGAGATAAAGACAATTGTTTGCTAATAGACAAAAGAAAGTTGTAGCAGCTTGTTTTCCTATATCTCTTTAATGTTAACATTCTCTGCAAAATGTGCAGTTGTTTAAGATGGCTGGCTCAGACTCAGACTTCCCTTGTACTGTACCTGAGGTTGAATGGTGTTGGAGTGGCTGGGACATCCAATTAAGGGGAAGCTGAATTATAGATAGACACCCTTCAGCTTTAGTGGGGGGTGTTTGCGTGGCTTTCTGTCTGTTCCATGCACAGCTATTGCTGGCCATCTCTAGGCCTGGCTTCTAGAATATTCCTAATTCCTACTATGCTGACTCATCCAGCATAAGATAGCCAGAGGTATGTCACCTGATGGAAATATGAATTTTCTGGATTTGGGGGCATTTGTATTATTTTCAGGGTTGTAATAGTGATTTGACGTGATTTTTTAATTCTCAATAACTTCACTTTTTAACCTAATTTTCTTTATATAGTTTTATATGTTTCTTAAAGAGAGTCCCCCAAATTGTTTATGCTTCAGAATCCACAAAACTTGAATCTACCCATGTTAAATTTATCTATGGAACTGCAAACCATTCACTCTTCTGCTCCAGTAGTCAGCCAATCAAACAACAATCATTTGTCCATCTGCCTGCTAAAGCATAGAAATACAAGGTAAAACATTTTATTCCGCATTTAGACATACAAATCTTTAAAAAGGAAATGCCTGGTTGAAGTAGTGTTTTCACCTGATTGATGTTCAGCTATGTGTAGCCAGTTACTCCAAAATTCTTCCTGACTGCCATATAGTTCCTACTTCGTTTAGTCCTGAGAGAGGATGAAAGGTGCAGGAATGGCTCTAGAGATGAGGGTGCTTTGTCACCCAGGGGTTAACAGGGCAGGGGGAGGAGGCTGAGTGCTGAGAAAGCCAAGCCCAACCACTTCGCTAGTTACCATCAGTGTGGTAGTTATGAAAGGGAACTGTGGACAAAGGAACCATTCCTCACTGAGGAACTTTTAAAAATAGTTTCCCAGAAACCTAGAAGTTGGACTGGTTTTTAGGAAGCTACCGCAAGAGACCACGGAGCGCAAGGATAACTTAGAATAATAATTCTGTAGCCCCCGCGAGGCCTGGCAGCTTTCCTCAACTTAATTTTTCTCAGATGAGTGAGAAAATGGTTAAATGGTTTGGCATGTTGACACTGATTGGATGGATGAAGGCTGAATGTAAGCCTTTAGATTTAGTTGAGTGAGTTTTGAAGCCAATTTTTTTAGGTAAGAATATGTAGGTGAAAGGACCTAGGGAAAGAAAGACACATTGACTCCTGCCCCAGCAATACCAGTTCATATGGCCCAGTTTCCTCATCTGTTTTATGGAAAAAACAATACCGTCCATGCAGGGTTGTTAAGAAAATAAAGATGAAATTATCAGTGATCGACACCTAGGAGATCAGGGCTTCATAGTGTGAGGTACATGAATGACCTTGAGAAGGGAGCTGCTAAGTCACTTCAGTCGTGTCTGACTCTGACCCCATAGACGGCAGCCCACCAGATTCCCCCATCCCTGGGATTCTCCAGGCAAGAACATTGGAGTGGGTTGCCATTTCCTTCTCCAATGCGTGAAAGTGAAAGTGAAGTCGCTCAGTCGTGTCCAACTCTTTGCGACCCCATGGACTGCGGCCCACCAGGCTCCTCCATCCATGGAGTTTTCCAGGCAAGAATACTGGAGTGGGATGCCATTGCCTTCTCCCTGAGAAGAGAGAGTGCTCAGCAAACTCCTTAAAATTTCATGTGAATGTTTCTGGGTATGAACATTTTGAGGAGAAAGTAGTTTGTAACTTTTTATCAAATTCTCGGATCTGTGACTAAAAATAGGTTAAGAATCCTTGAAGTAGGAGCTCATTTCTGTTTGAGAATGAGTTGCAAAGGGAAAAGTCTGAAATTCTCTAGAATAGTCATCGAAAAGAACTGGGACAGAGAGTGAGGCTTACAGTGGGCGGGAGAGGGGGGAATCAAGTGGACATTGATTCAAGTAATTCTGTATTTGTACTGAGTATTTAATACTATTCTTAATTTGTAAATATATTTAGTTCTATGATGAAAAGAGTAGAAAATAATTTCCTCTTTTTCCTGCCGTGATAACATGGCTGATATATTTTCAACACGAGTAATTTTAAAAAGCATTGGAGTGGGAGGTTAAAAATTAAGGACATAGTCTTGGCCCTGCAACTGAAAAATGATGTGAAAACTGAGCAAGTCATTTGCCTCAGTGTTCCCAAGTGTAAAATGGTAGACATGAACCACTCCCTAACAATAATGCTTAAACTTTGACTAATTCTTGAAAATATGTTGGATTCCTTTGACAGCAGGAGCTACATAAGATCAAGATGTCATACATTTTTCTTTTAAAATTTAATCTACTCTTTACACACAGGTTATATCCCTGGTGGCTCAGATGGTAAAGAGACCATCTGCAGTGTGGGAGACCCTGGTTCGATCCCTGGGTCAGGAAGATTCCCTGGAGAAGGAAATGGCAACCCACTCCAGTATTCTTGCCTGAAAAATCCCATGGACAGAGGAGCCTGATGCGCCACAGTCCGTGGGGTCGCAGAGTCAGACAGGACTGAGCCACTTCACTTCTTCACTTAACATTATCGCTGAACAATAATAATATCTCAAATGCACTTTAATCATTTATTGAAAAGCTTAAATTATTGGTGTCTACATTTTAAAGCCCTGTGGTATCAGTGGTAGATATCATAAAAAATCAGTTCTGCTGCATGTCTGGTGATTTTTACACAGCTTTATCATATCAGCGATATCCTGTTGCCAAAGTCCAAAAATCTCCATGCCCCACAGCACGCACACACACTCATTCACCCATCACCTGGCTAATCCTGGTCATCATTACATCCTTAGCATAAAGATCACCTTCTTAGGGGGGCCTTCCTTCAACCCCTGCAGTTGAACAGCTTCCTCTCTTGCACTTAGAATTGCTTGTTCAACTCCTATTTTCCCTGCCAGCCTAGAAACATTAAATGGCAGGAAACAGATTTTTTTTCCTACTACTGCATCCCTAGGACTTAGCGAATAGCCTGGTTTATAACAAACCTTAAAAAAAAAAAAAAGATTATTATTACTGTTAGTTCCTTTTTTCCCAGCTGTGCTGGGTGTTGGTTGCTGCGTGGGCTTCTCTAGAGCACGTGCTCAACAGTTGTGGCTCATGGACTTATTGTCCTCCGGCATATGGGATCTTCCTGGTTTCTTTTAGTGGAGAATGGTATTTGGAAACCATTAGCTTTTGGATTGTCATCGTTCCCAAGCTCTCTCAGTGGATGAGGGATAGAGCTATGAATATAGGAGTATGAGGACATTAACACTTGAAAACATACATACATACACAATATGCAATCACTTATTTTCATATCCATCAATATATATTGATATACACTGACAATGGCAGGGCTCCCCCTCTTACCAGCATGGAGGCCTACCTTGCTCTGCCCACCTAATGCCTTCATTTGAGAAGAGGAAGGGATCAAAGATTATTTTTTAAATGTTTGAATTAAAAACTTACGTAAGATGTTATTAACTTTTATCTCAAGTTTCTCCAGTCTCTTGATGTGTTTTATCTCTTTCCAGACTAAGCTGCATTCCTCCGGTTATGTGATAGAGAGAGTCCTGCTTCACTGGAAGAAGAATATAATAGAGTCCTTGGTTGATTTATTTTATCCTAAGTTGTTGCATGTGTTTAGTATTTTTGGCAGGAAATGCTTTATTGTAGGACTGTCCCACACACTGCAAGATATTTGGTATCCCTGACTCCCCACTCACTATTGCCACTGAAGATCCCCTGCTAAAAAACTTGGGATAATTAAAGAGCAAAACCAAAGAACTCCTACACATTTCCAGCTGCCTCCTAGGAAGGCACCCTTCCCACAGCTGAGAACCCCTGGAGCTCTTTGCAACTTGTGTAATAGCTGTTTTCTGCTATATTCTTAGGTTCACACTAACTTAGATGGAAAAATTGTCCTCCGGCATATGGGATCTTCCTGGTTTCTTTTAGTGGAGAATGGTATTTGGAAACCATTAGCTTTTGGATTGTCATCGTTCCCAAGCTCTCTCAGTGGATGAGGGATAGAGCTATGAATATAGGAGTATGAGGACATTAACACTTGAAAACATACATACATACACAATATGCAATCACTTATTTTCATATCCATCAATATATATTGATATATACTGACAATGGCAGGGCTCCCCCTCTTACCAGCATGGAGGCCTACCTTGCTCTGCCCACCTAATGCCTTCATTTGAGAAGAGGAAGGGATCAAAGATTATTTTTTAAATGTTTGAATTAAAAACTAACGTAAGATGTTATTAACTTTTATCTCAAGTTTCTCCAGTCTCTTGATGTGTTTTATCTCTTTCCAGACTAAGCTGCATTCCTCCGGTTATGTGATAGAGAGAGTCCTGCTTCACTGGAAGAAGAATATAATAGAGTCCTTGGTTGATTTATTTTATCCTAAGTTGTTGCATGTGTTTAGTATTTTTGGCAGGAAATGCTTTATTGTAGGACTGTCCCACACACTGCAAGATATTTGGTATCCCTGACTCCCCACTCACTATTGCCACTGAAGATCCCCTGCTAAAAAACTTGGGATAATTAAAGAGCAAAACCAAAGAACTCCTACACATTTCCAGCTGCCTCCTAGGAAGGCACCCTTCCCACAGCTGAGAACCCCTGGAGCTCTTTGCAACTTGTGTAATAGCTGTTTTCTGCTATATTCTTAGGTTCACACTAACTTAGATGGAAACTCACATGGAACATTTCCACTACATCAGTTGGTTCTACATTGAGTGTACTAGCCTTGTCAAATCAACGTTCTTTTTTGATCAAGAAAAATTACATGCTTTGGGGTTGGTAAATGTCCCCTGTTGATTTTTGGAGGGCGCTTCGGAGGCCCATATCCAAATGCTGCTTTGAAAAGAGGTTTTCTTCAGTTATCAAAATGTCTGTTAAGAAGTAGGCCGAGCCATAAACACAAAGCTGCCTGAAGCACTTGGGTTATCAATGTTTAAATTAAGGCCGCAATACCATATATAGGGGGCTTCCCAGGTGTCGCAGTGGTAAAGAATCCACCTGCTAATGCAGGAGACGCAAGAGAGACTGGTTCAGTCCCCAAGTTGGGAAGACCCCCTGGAAGAGAGCGTGGCCACCCACTGCAGTATTCTTGCCTGGAGAATCCCATGGACAGAGGAGCCTGCTAGGCTACAGTCCATGGACTCAGAGAATCAGACACGACTGAGCACAGCACAGCTGCTCCTAAGTCAGTCTTGAATAACTTTGCAACCCCATGGACTGTAGTCCACCAGGCTCCTCTGTCCATGGGATTCTCCAAGAATACTGGAGTGGGTGGCCTTGCCCTCCTCCAGGGGATCTTCCCAATCCAGGGATCGAACTCGTGTCTCTTATGTCTCCTGCACTGGAGGTGTGTTCTCAAAGAGTTGGATATGACTGAGTGACTTTCACATCTCTAACATTCATAGCACCTGAGAAGCCCACGGCATGAGCCCATATATAAACTGTGTGTTGCTGGCTTGTTAGCTATATCGTTTTCAGAGCAGTGGTAGATTACTTGGGTTTGGGCAAGTCAAATTCTGGTTAAGAGCCAGAGATACACTTAGCAGGCTTATCCACAGAGAAAGTTCTTCCCTGGGTGGCCCAAGTCTGTCCTACCTACTGAGGTGCTAAAGGGCGTACTCCATCTCTGACTGGACATGGAAGGGTCATGTTTTTCCCAGGCTCCACAGGCTATGGAACAAGTTCATCCCCCTTCCTCACCACTGGCGTAAACAGTAGCCAACCTGCAGTAGAAAGAAGCTAGGCCCTTCAGCTAGCCATCTTTCCTACTGTGTCTTAGTTCGTTTGGGCTGCTATACAGAATGCCACAGAGTGGGTGGCAATGTATAAACAACAGATTTATTTCTTATGGTTCTGGAGGTTGGTAGCCTGAGATCAGATACCTACGTGGTCGGGTTCTGATGAGGGCTCTCCCACGGAATTTCAAACAGCCATCTAGAGCTGTATCCTATCACAGGCTTGTGGGAAAAGGGATGAGAGAGCTCTCGGGGATCTTTTTTATAAGGGCATTAATCCTGTTCATGAGGGTTCCACTCTCGGGACCTAATTACCGCCTCCCAAAGTTCCCACTTTCTATCACACTGGTGGTTAGGATTTTCGCATAAATTGGGGGACATATTTAGTCCATTGCACATTGGGATTCAAAAGAGGAAAAGCTTGCTTGTGTCTTGCTCTTATGAATTTGAGCTCTTGTTTAGATGGGGAAAAAATTCTCCTAGTTCCACCAACTATATAAGCGGAGGAACCGCTTTTTTTGCACACCACAAAACATACATGTTATGTTTGAAAAAAATCATATTAGATGTGAGAGTAAGTTCTATACGAACACTTAGTGTGATTTAGAAAATTAGTGATGGGGACTTCCCTGGCAGTCCAGTGGTTAAGACTCCATGCTCTCATCACAGGGGGCACCGGTTCAATCCCTGGTCAGGGAACAGATGATTTCCAGCTGTCCCAAGACCTGGAAGACAGTATTACACTAGTCTGGTGCAACGCCCTCACTTAGTAACGCGTGGATTTATTTGGTTTGGAGGTGAACAACTTTGAACTGGGGCCGATATAATCCAGTATTCTTGAAGGATGTAATCTGAATGGGATCCAGTCCAGAATAAAAAGACAAAAGTAAACTAGAAAATTGTGTTGACATGACATTTTTAATGCTCTTCAGTTAGTGTTTTAAGCCATAGGAAGTTAATTTTAACTCAAAAAGAAACTCATACCCTGTAAAGTGCTTAACCCATTTCCTTTGCTATCTCATCTCTTACTTTCCCTAACACAGAGCATCTTATTGCAGGATCATGACCCAAAACTTGCATCAACAGTCTTTGTACCTGTGAATGGCCTCTTTTTGTTCACTGAGGTTCCTGAACAGACATAACGCACACACCCACACACTCTCTCTCTCCCTTTAGGGGTATCTTACCTAAAATCAAGTATTTCTTAATCTGAGAACATCTTAGAATTTTTATTACTTGGTGCTGTTGAAAAACTGAGAATTTTTTTACATTGGGTCCTTATGATTTTTTTTTTTTTCTCCCCCCACTTGGTGAAAAACAAAAACAAGGAGAAAAACACCCGGAGCAGTTTCCCACCTCAAATTGAAGGAGTTGGTTACTGTCATTCTGATGATGTGTCTTTTATAAGTTTGCAGTGGTTAAGAAAGACTTCATGGTTTTGGAGCATGAGCACTTTAAAGTGATTCAAAATTATTGAAGAGCGACAAATTTTGTAAAGTGCTTCAATTTGTTACTGACTACAGCTGCAGTGGAAGGATTCGGCAGAGCTTTTAGTACTATGCACGGCCCCCAAATGCGCTCATAATCTTCCCAGGTGTAGCTCCTTCACACGCAGGGGCTCCGAATGTCCTGCCCAGAGGTACTGTATTGCTAACAGCTTCTGTTCTGGAGGCTTGCACACCACAAAAGAAGCGCTCACACACGGGCGTCCTTCTGGCAATGCTGCAAACCCCATAGCAGCCTTCTGTGGTTTGGCTTTACCAGAATTATGAAATGGGGGTGTAAAAAACTCCCGGAGTACTGGTGTCTGAATGAGTGTAGGTGTGTGAGGAGTGGAAAAACAAGTGGGATAAGAGTGGACGAGGTGGCTGAGACACTGAAAAACGAGAAGATGACCTTTTAGTTCTTTGAGACACATAGAGACTCACATTTAAACAGCTAGTACTTTTGAGAGAGTCGGTAACTTTGTAATAGCAGGTTTTAACCTTATTTTTCTGCTTTGCCATTAACTTGTACTATTTTGCTGAATGTTAATTGCATGTTTAGAGTGTCAGTAAGCCCTGTTTATGTGAAAATAGGAAAAATAAGGCATCATCTTTGAAATTTAAACTGACCAGGTGGTTTGGATATTGACTTGTTATGTGGGGTTCCAGTAAAACACACGGATAATTCTGCCCTTTAACATGGGTTTAAGCAGCTGAGATGTCCTGCCTAGTACATTTTCTCCATGTGATGGCTATCAACGGCACAACATTTAATTTCTTTAGAACTAGAGTTGTAGAATTCAGCTAGTTCATTAAGAGCATAATCTTACATCAGGACAAAGCTAAATGCAGAGAAGTCAGTTTAAAAGCGTACCCAATTCAACAGTAGAGTTGGGGGAGGGTGGCCTTTAAATAGCTCTTTAGTATGCAAATATTTGGCAACTCTAAGTGTTTGAAAAAACCTTTGTCCACGTGGTAACTTCACACAGGTGATTCTTAACCAAAGCTAAGGGTAGGGTCCACATTTTCAAGACTCTTCAAGTTTCACCAGTCTGCTTTTTACCACCATGCTCTTGATCCTTCATTCTATTTAAGAGCATGAGGTAGCTCTTTCTGAAAAGCATTTAACATGTTAGAATATAGCTTATAAATAGATTTTTTTAAAAGCAGCATGCCATTCTAGTTTTTAATGTGTAAGAAATAGAATTTGCATTGGGATTTATTCATATAATTGAGTGCCCATGACCCTCAAATTTAAAGGCACTAAGTATTTCTTCGCATCCGTCTTGGTGGAATTTCCAGTGAATATCTCTGCCTCTTTTATCCTGTAAAATATGAAGCAGGACTGATTTCTGACAAGCTCCAAGACTTCAGAACGACAGTACAGGTAAGGAAGGGCCCAGTTCCTCATACTGCCTTATGGACACGAGTGGGAAGATTGTATGTTGTTTGAAGATGGGAGCTTTCTAGGAAAATAAGTTTATTTTCTGCCTCCTCCTGCTGGCCATCTTTCCTTAAATGAATTTATACACGTAAAGAACTTAGAATGCTTGACTATTGTTACCATTCTATTATTTGTTTTCTTATTTCCTCCTCTTTCCTTCTTTACGTTTTTTTTTCCCCAAACAGCCATGTGTATGCTTGTCTTTTTGACATGCGACTTTCTCTTATCAGAAAAATTGAAATTGATGATGACCCTCAACTATACTCCAACGGGGGCACCAGATAATAAATACTGTGGCAAGTGTGTGTACCCACCCACTCTGAATGTCACAGTTTGTTGCAGACAGTCCTTTACTGGGGATTCTCATCCAGTTTCACTTAGCTCTGCCTGATCCCTGTTTGTGTTTTATTTGATTAAAATGCAAGCACCCAGATATTTGTAAACAAGTATTAAAACATCCTGGTATCCTGTTTTCATTAAGAAAATTTAAGAGTTGTAAATTGAAACTGCCAAAAATTAGTAAAGTAATGAATACTTAAGAGATATTTGTTCTTATTTCCAAAAAGTGGACAAAAAAGCCTAAGTAAGGGACATTTGCGGGGAAGGCAGTGGCCCCCCACCCCAGTACTCTTGCCTGGAAAATCCAACGGACGGAGGAGCCTGGTGGGCTGCCGTCCATGGGGTCGCTAACAGTCGGACAGACTGAGCGACTTCACTTTCACTTTTCTCTTTCATGCATTGGAGAAGGAAATGGGAACCCACTCCAGTATTCTTGCCTGGAGAATCCCAGGGATGGGGGAGCCTGGTGGGCTGCCGTCTGTGGGGTCACACAGAGTCGGCCACAACTGAAGTGACTTAGCAGCAGCAGCAGCAAGGGACATTTGAATATTGAATTAGTAGTCACTTTCACTTTAAATCAGCTCCAAAGCCAATCAGATGTGATATGAAGCTCTTTCCCCTTGCCTCAAGAATGTGGTTTTATATACCAAAATGATTATGTATAAATGTCTAGTCAGTAACTTTGATCTAAGGAAGAAAATCTGATCTGCCTGAATTCAGTGCTTCTTTATGAAACTATTACTTCTGAAGTCTGTAAGTCAGGGTTTTTTTTAAGTTAAATATATTGAATGAATACAAACATTTTATAAGCTCGATTATTATTTTGACTTAAACCCTTTATTCCATGTAAAGCTCTTCCTTTCTTCTTTCTACCTATCAAAATCTCATCCCTCATTTTCTGCTTGATATTGCAATCATCCTGGCTTAGAGCAATCTTTCCTTCCTTTGAATGCCTATTATTGCACTTGCTCAGGTGACCCCTGTGATATTTATCACACACCGCAGACTCTTATTCCTAATACATCTTAATACATCTATTTTCCCAAACCTGACTGTCAGTTTTAGAACCTCGTCTGGACACATAGTTCATTCAGCATTTACCTGATGCATGTTTATCAGCTGGCCACAGTGTGCGAGAGCTGTGCCAGGCACTGGAGAGGCAGTGGTGAAACACAGATGTGACCACAGCCTCTGCGGAGCTCATCTATAAAGTGAATAAGTGAAGGAGGGCCAAGAATGTGTTGTATCATTTGCATTATCAAGTAAAATGCTGTGATCATTGTCAAGGTACTAAAGATACTTTTGAGGAAGAATTTTAATATTTTGTGTTGCTAAGCAAATTTACATCTGTCTAGTAATGGTATGCCAGTTGGTGTATATGCTTTTGCTACAAGTAGGATGTTTAGTTTCTTTAGCTTTTGAAAATATGTGTGGTATAAATACATTTCAATAAGTCCAACATTATCTTTTCTAGGCTCTTGACATTGGACCCCCTAGAAATAAACATTCATATCCATTTTATATTACAAAGCATAAATTTGAAAAAGTTACGTTTGGCCATTTAAATCATCAAAGCTTGTTTCTTAGAACTTTCTTTCCAATTTATACTGTAAATTAGACTCATGTTCATGATTAATTGGAAACTGCCAATAAAAAGCAATAAATCAGGTGTAGTACGAAATAAGTATAAACAATATGAAAAGGCTTTAAAATGTTTAAACATAAACATCCAACTCAATATGGCAGTCTGACCCTCCTAAAAAAATAGATTATAGAAAACCATCTTTAAAGGTATAAAGTAAAGAAATTAAGAGTCTTAACTGCAAAAGAGAGATTTTAAAATGTTCCAGAAGTTGAAAAACAGATGCAGGAGTGTCCTGATGCACCAGGGAGGAAACCTCCATTACCTAGAATATATGCAGAAGTGACTCAGGCAAAGATGGGCTAGTCTGCCCTGTGGAACCCTGACAGGCTCAAAACTCAGAACCTGCAGGTGTGAGGGGGGGTGAGCGTAAGATGTATGACTAAAAACAGGCATCTGACTGATTACGTAGGATACAGGTAAAGCCCCCATTCCCAGGGCACAGAGTACAGGAAATTATACCATTTTCCAGACCGTACGATGAAGAGCCTTCTCAAGAGCAATTGCCAGAATGGCTCTAGGGAAGCTTGTCACACCCCAGACCAAGGAAGTGATACCCCAGAACAAGGCCCGTCAATTGTGGCAGGTGTGTGTGTTTCCACAGAGTAGCCAGCTTTCCAATCACGTTTCACTTATTGAACTGCTGCTGCTGCTAAGTTGCGTCAGTCGTGTCCGACTCTGTGTGACCCCATAGACGGCAGCCCACCAGGCTCCCCCGTCCCTGGGATTCTCCAGGCAAGAACACTGGAGTGGGTTGCCATTTCCTTCTCCAATGCATGAAAGTGAAAAGTGAAAGTGAAGTCACTCAGTCGTGTCCGACTCTTTGCGACCCCATGGACTGCAGCCCACCAGGCTCCTCTGTCCATGGGATTTTCCAGGCAAGAGAGCTGGAGTGGGGTGCCATTGCCTTCTCCACTGAACTGCTAGTAAACAGGATCCTACAAGTGTTCAGAGAGCTACCAGTGAGCCATTTTAGTATTTCCTAATTATAAACAGAAACAAGTATCTCTAATTTCAGTAATATGAGTGAAAAGGGCCAAGAAAACCAGTCATTTAAAAAAAAGGGAAACAGGCAGGGAAATGGCAATATTGTGAAGGAAACAGGTAACTCAGAAGAACAGCCACAAAAACTTAAACATTCTAATTTATACCACAGAAAGATTAGAAAACATAGTACGTCCATAAAAGAAGAACAAGATGCTATAAAAAAGAATAGGATGCTATGAAAAAGAAATTATGCATCAACTGAATGTTCTCATTATTTAAAAATGTGATTTTCAGACAAAAAATCAATTGGTTGAACATTATAATTCGTGAATTTTTTGTTTTTTGGCTGCAGGGTATATAGGATCTTAGTTCCCTGACCAGGATCAAACCCATGACCTCTGCAGTGAAAGCTTGCAGTCTTAACCACTGGACTACCAGGGAAGTCCCAAGATTAAGTGAATTTAAAGGAAAGTAAAGCAAGTAGGAAAATACAATGGAAATGTAAGGAAGAAAGAATTAATCTCAAAAACCAACTCCCCCCAAATAGGAATTACAGAAACAAAAGAAAAAAGACAAAAGACAGGAGCTAGAATTGAAGGCCATGTGTCAGTTCAGTTCAGTCGCTCAGTCGTGTCCGACTCTTTGCGACCCCATGAACTGCAACACACCAGGCCTCCCTGTCCATCACCAGCTCCCGCAGTTTACCCAGACTCGTGTCCATTGAGTCAATGATGCCATCCAACCATCTCATCCTCTGCCGTCCCCTTCTCCACCTGCCTTCAATCTTTCCCAGCACTAAGATCTTTTCCAATGAGTCAGCTCTTTGGATCAGGTGGCCAAAGTATTGGCGTCTCAGCTTCAACATCAGTCATTCCAATGAATACTCAGGACTGATTTCCTTTAGAATGGATTGGTTGGATCGCCTTGCAGTCCAAGGGACTCTCAAGAGTCTTCTCCAACACTACAGTTCAAAAGCATCAATTCTTTGGCTCTCAGCTTTCTTTATAGTCCAGTTCTCACATCCATACATAACTGCTGGAAAAACCATAGCCTTGACTAGACAGACCTTTGCTGGCAAAGTAATGTCTCAGTCTAATCACATGGACCACAGCCTTGTCTAACTCAGTGAAACCACGAGCCAAGCTGTGTAGAGCCAACCAAGACGGATGAGTCATGGTGGAAAGGGCTGACAGAATGTGGTCCACTGGAGAAGGGAATGGCAAACCACTTCAGTATTCTTGCCTTGAGAACTCCACGAACAGTATGAGAAGGCCACGAAAATATCCACTCGATGTTGAGAACAATGAATAAATGCAAACTCATAGTTGATACATTAATAATGAACAGTTTCAGACAGGAAAGGACTCAGCAAAATTGTCTCCTGCATTCTCAAGCTTAGGAGGGTACTTGAGCAAAAGGAGGGGTAAGATGAGGAGGTTACTTTGAGCAAAAAGGAGTGATATAAAAAAGAATAACTTGACAGCCTACGTGGAAAACATTGCCCACAAAGTAATGAGAGAATTGCGTAGCCTTAGCCTGGCAATTGTGCAGGAAACTTGGAGAGAAATTTGTCAAAATTGGAGTAGAAAATGAGAGGCTTATGGAGGGAGGTTTTAGACAGAGTAGATTCCAAAGATACGATACCATCTTAGATACTGCAAAATTTTTGGAGGCAGTAGACAATTGAAGAAAAAAAGACAATAGAACTTCCAAGATAAACAAAAATAAGAAATATCCTTATGGTTGTACAGTTAATGTTGACACTGTCACAATGATTTAAAAACTTTACTGATTTTGAATTTTATATTTAACTTATAAAAAGTTTATAAACAACAATAAAGCAGAAGGTAATGTCATCCATTTTGGCAAGAGAAATGCAAAATACAAAGGATTCTCTTTGGGTATTGAAAGACGGGAGGAGAGCTAAAGTGTGAAATCAAAGGATATTATCTGAGGTGCTTGTATCAAGAGATAGATGTGAAAATTTACTATTTCGAATTAAAAGGCAATGTAGAAACAAATGGGGAAACGTACGGGAAGTGGTGTGGGTAACCCATATCTGCGTTTCCCATGAGAGACATATAAACATATTGTTTAACAGTATGGTGGGAATCATCAGAAAAAAAACAACCGGGAACGGTCTAAAACATTTAAAGAGACTCTTGATGGGGGACTATAATGAAAGTAGAGTAAGTTAGGGCAGGAGACTTGTGGCTTTTCATTTTAAGTCATTCTGTACTGTTTTGTAGAACCAGGTATATGCTTTACTTTGATTAAAAATTTAAAGTATTATAGGATTTCCCTGGCAGTCCAGTGATTAAGAATCAGCATTTTCACTGCCTAGGGCCGGAGTTCAAAATCTGGTCAGGCAACAAAGATTCTGCAGGCTGCATGGTGAAGCAGAAAAAAAAAAAATGATGCAGACCCAGATCACCTGACCCTCCAGTCCATGTTATGCTTCCTGCCAATCTATCTACTTACCTACCTATCTATTTACCATTAGTAGGATAAGTGTAATCCTTGGAGTCTTGGAAGCAAGTATCTGCTATTTTTGAATATTTATGTAGTTTTCATGTTTGTATATTTCTTTCAACAAGGTATTGTCTAATTGCTAAGAGCTCTGTCTCTAGAATTAAAGTGCCTCTATTTTGAATCTTGGCTCCAACATAGACCAATCATCTGTATCAAATAATGCTCAAATGCTGAGCAGTAAGTTAGCCTTTACCGGCTTCAATTCCCTCGCCTGTAAAATGGTCATAATAGTCCATGTCTCAGAGGGTTTTCCCGGGAGATTGAGATAATCCACACAAGCGCTAAGAACAATGCTGGACGCTCTTGCCTTCTGATCTTCCCAAGGAAGTTTAGATTTTACTTACCTCATTTCCATCAGTAGGAAGACTTTTAGAAAGAATTTTATAATGAACTGCTTAACAATTTTATTTCAGATTTATGATATGTATTTAGTATTTTATTGTGTTCATTTTATATTTTTCATTTGAGACCACTTACCATACAGGAATCATAATAGGAATCACTAAAAAGCTGCCACTTCTCCTATGGTTCCGAGTAGTCAGATAGACATTAGGTAGCTTGGCTTGCACATTTATTCCTTAAAATTTGCTAATTTCATTTATTCTCTGAGCCACGTGCCAGGTAAGGTGATGGGAATAAGGTGAAGACATATGAGCGTTCTACCTCTGTCAACAAAAAGGCAGGCAAAACACGGTGCCCAAATCGGTATTTGATCTTCTGTCTTGTGTGAATCTGGCAGTGGTAGGATTTAAGATAATGGTGTCTGGAATTCTGACTGTGCCTCTGTTAAGTCACTTGTAATCTGTTAACATTTAACAATTAAATGGTTGTGAACTAGTGTAGCAGAATGGTGCCAAAAATCCTGTCAATGAATGCAAGAGGATCTTAAGCAGCTTATTGAAATTAAAAAAAAGGGGGGGGGGTAAAGTTTCAAAAATGGTATTCAGCCTTTATTCTGTGATGAGGACAAAAATGCCAGCACTTTAATTGCAAACATGATTTCCTAAAGCATTCCAAGTTTTCCTCAGAGACTTTCGGGGCCAGAGATTGACTATTTCTGTCCTGCTTGGAAAGAAAAGAGCTTGATAAAAGTGCTATGTCTTCTGGCACAGTTTAATCACTTAATACCTTGTTCCAATTGAAAACATAACCCAATCCCATTCAGAATATGGAGTACCTACACTTGATCTGTCTATGGTTTGTGCAGTCACTGATATTTCCAAAAGAAGTCTTGTAATGGTTGGCATAGAAATTAATTTCGTAGACTTGGGGTCAAATTAAAAAAAAGAAAAAGAAACTCATTGGTGTAACTTGCTGCTGATGAGTCTTGAAAATGTTGCTCAGATTAAATAAGCTCATGTCAGCCTGGAAGAATGGACCCAAGTATGGACTGGGTGTTGGGAATAGAGGAGAGATGGGGAAAGAGGAGGAAGAGAAAAAAGATTATTGATGGAGAAAAAGACAACTTTGAGAACTTTCTAGAGACCGTAGTTTCTGTGTAGTTTGTGATTCTCATAATTGCTGTAATAAACTAGCTGTCTTCCAGAGATTGCTGTCAAGTTATCAAAGGTATTAATTCACTAACTTCAATAGCTGGAGGAAAGATTTAAGCTCTTTTTAGGGGCATACAAGACTTAGAGATAACACCATTCCCAAAATGGTTTCCACAGTGAGAGGGAGTGCTATTTTAGAAGTTCACATGACATTTGGTGCTCTTCAATGACTATAAAAAGCAACACTTTCATACATGCAAAGGAATGCAAATGCAGTGACGGTGGTGGCAGTGTTTTTGCTTATGAATGCTTCCAGGGTAGATCAGTTATTCTTAAAATTTTTACAATCATGGATCTCTTTGGGAATTTAGTGGAAGATACAGCCTCATTTACAGAAGAGTAGGTATATGCATGTGTGCGCATGCTCAGTTGTGTCCAACTCTTTGCAACCCCATGGACTGTAGCCCACCAGGCTCCTCTGTCCATAGAATTTTTCAAGCAAGAATACTGGAGTGGGTTGCCATTTCCTACTCCAGGGGATCTTCCCGACCCAGGGGTCAAACCTGTGTCTCCTACATTGCAGGTGGATGCTTTACCACTGTGCCACCTGGGAAGCAGATATATTGATAAATATATAAAATTCTTTATAATCCTTCCTGTACATTCATGGTCCCTGAGACTGTTCTCTTAGACTGTTAAAACAGAATATTGCATAGAGTAGACAGTTTAAATAAGGGCTATTTGTGTGAAATATTTATTTTATATTAATATTTTGCTATTATGTAACCACAAGTTACATTTAAGTAAAATATTTCATAAATTCTACAATGTTTGAACTGTAGATTATTTAGTTCAGTCTCCAAAATTAAAGACTTGAGTTCATCCAGCTAATTTACAGCACAGAAAATTTTATATTTTATGCATGTGTGTGTGTGTGTGTGTGTGTACTGAGCTTTCAAACTGCTTTATGAAAAGAGTAGATTTAAAGGACAAATTTAACTTTTGAAAGGGCACCGTTCCCTGTCAATAACATCTACTCTGATTTCTACCCCAACATATTAGGGCATTATGTAGCAAAATGAGGAAACAAATTAATAAATGCTTATAACTATATTTGTCAAATCAGAAAACCTCTTTAGTATAAATATTCCTAATATCTATACATTTTTAAATGTCATCAATTTCTAATTCAATAGTGTAAAAATAGAGTCTATTTATTTTTTCAAGGAATTTTCAAAGCAATTTTCATGAAGCTTTAACTTCAAGAAACAATTTCGACATCACTTTCCAGGAAAGATTATTTGAAAACAGAAATAAGTTTTGAATTATTAAATCGATCAATTTGCTAAAAATCAAATGGTTTCCAGTCCATGAATCAGACACCAACAAGCAGAACAAATAGGAAATAAATTAGGTGCTATTAGGAAGCTTTTAATATTGCAACATTTCCTAACTGTGTGTGAGAACCTTCTGTGCGGAGTTGCCTGTGGGTGGAGGGGGCCCTAATCTCTGCCTCTGCGGGCGTGGCTGTTGGTCTGGGGCTCACACTCTGAGAAACCCAGACGTAGATTCTCAGCTTGTCCCGTGGGGGCATCGTTGCCTCCTCTAGAACTGCTATTGTTTTGGAAAACAGGGGCACTTCTGAGAAGAGTCGTCCCCAACTTCATTCATGGTCTATCCTCAGCGGTTGGGAAGAGGCGATGTTGTTCGGACGTGAAGTTTCTTCCAGAAGTCTGGGTTCGGGAGGGTGTTACTGCCAGTGATGCACTCCCACTCTGGAGGCCCTGCAGAAAGCTGGGGTCCACTTGTAAGTGCAGGGACATCCCCTGGGCGCCCCCAGCCCCACGCGCCCCGCCACCCTGGGCCCAGAGCTGGGCTCAGGATGCCACCCCTCTCCGCCCTCCATGCCCTTGCCAGGGATCTCAGGGTTGGGGCTCCAGGCTTTGAGTACAACTCGCTGCGGAGAACTCGGGCCCGCCTGACCAACGTGATCAAAGACTCCGGACCGTCGCCCGCAGGAAGCGCGGGGACTGGCCCTCCACTTCCTGGAAGTTGGGACAGCTTCGCGTCGCTCCCTGTCCTGAGCCGCTGTCCGAAGCTCTCTGGGGAGAGCAGGGGAGGGTCAAGTTGCCTCTCGGATCGCAGGCCTGGGAGGGCCCGACCTGGTGCCTGGGGAAGAGGCGCAGGCGTCAGGCACGCCCGCCCTCGGCCCCGGGTCCAGGCCTCCATCCACGCGCCCCGACCCGGTGGGACCCAGGGAAAGCGGGGTTGGGGGGGGCGGGGGGGGCGGCTTTCTTGCTTCCGCTAGAGGACATTGCTTTGCGGTCTATCTCTTGTTTGCATTTACTTTTTTTTTTTTTCTACGTCTCCCGTTCCGTTTGGAAGCATGTACCTGTTTTTCTTTCCCCCAACACACCCTCTTTGCCCTTTCTCTGCACCCCGGACGCCCAAGGTGGACGCGTCTGTCAGCAGTTAGCCAGATTTGCCTCGAGTGACCAGAGCCCAACCCCTCGATCCGCCAGCCCTCGAACCCCCGAGTCCTGGGTTCTACAACTCGATTCCAGGAGTGGGTCCTTCCGTCTGGGCAGGACATTTGAGGGATTTTTTCCTCCCTCCACGGATTCAAAGTCAGAGAGCAACCACAATTATGCGCGCTACCACAGCGAAGAGCCCCAGGAAAGGCTGGGCCAAGCACCCCACAAACCCTCTCGTTTGGTCTCAGAAAGGCTTTTTTAGGAACCTTAGTCCCTTCTCTCCATCGGAGCCTGACACTTCACTTCTGTTACGAATTTCCTAAAGGAAGGCAGGGGAGGGACTATGGAGGGAAAAAAGAGCGAACAGGAGACACTGGGATTATATATTTCATATAAAGAAACGATACATACGTAATTTTAGATTTTCTTCTGAATTAGAGTGCTGAGGCCATAGAAAACCTATTTTTAACATCCCCTTCTCATAACGGCCTTGATTGCTTAAATTGCTTCTAATCGGGTGGCACACGTTAGTGGAGACGAAGGACGCATGACAAGCAGCCCTCGTTCTTTCGCAGGTTTAGATAATGTCTCTGGATGAGTGAGTATCTTTTCCGATCAGAGTAAAAGTGGGAAACTCAGACACAGCTTTCCTAAGGGATTTGTGCAATAGGGGAGAAACGTCCTGACCATCTTATGATCATGCAAACAGACGGCATCTTACAGAATACATAGCATAAGAAGCCAGTGCCAACTTTTTCCTCTAGGTTTGGCGTGGCACAAAGAGTAAACATACTTAAGGAAAAAAACAAAACACAGCAACTCACTTAGCCTTCTCCTCTTATTTAGCATTTGTAACAGTTTTCAGCACACCTCTTTAAAACATGTATACCTGAGTTTCTCTCTCGCTCCGCCTTCCCATTGTCCAAAGCTTGGGCGTCCCTGAGCGCTCCTGGCGCTTCGTGCCAGCCCCGACAGCAGCGAGCAAAGGTCATTACCGCGCGGGCGGGCACGTTTCAGCTTATCCGGAGAGCCAGCGACTGGGAGATACTTGGGGAGTTCTTGGGCCACTTGGACGAATATCCCTAACTTGAGTCTGCAGAGGGCCTGGGTCCGAGGTGAAGGCTGGTTTGCCTAAGGTGATCTTCGGCCATACTGGTGGGTAGGGCGCCTCAAAGGAGAATAGATGTCTGAAGGTGGTCAACTGGGCAAATCGGACATGGAGACATACGTCTCATTATCTCACCAAACTGTGGTGTCAATTTTTGCCATTACCGCCCAAACAAACAAAATGCATGAAGTTATTTGAGGCCAGAGGAAACGTGCCTAGAGGAAGTGTCCCTTTCGGTGTCAATTTGAAAGGCACCCGATTTTCCTCGCAATTCTTTGCTGCAATGGAAAGGAAACCCTAGAGTGGCACAGGGAAGCCTCCTTAGGGAACCTTAAATTGCATCACACAGCAGGGTTCTGGGTGAAGTCAGAAGGCTCTAGAGTGAGGTTGCTTGTGAGTCGTTCAAAGGCAAGTCTACCCAGGTCACCTGCCTGGAGGGTGCGCGTGAGCAGAGTCCCTGCCCCAGGGGACGCCTCCTCCTTTCCCGCTGAGCTCGTACACAACTTTCCTTTTCCCTTTATGCATCAAAATGAGAACCCTTCCGTTCTGGATTACGCTTTAAAGGCCCACTGCTATACAACTTTACATTGGCCTTCAGAGTGAGTTTATTAGTCCTGCGAGCAAAGATTAGGGCGCTAAGACATTCTCAACGGTGGCATTCCGATTTGGTTCCTGCAATTGGCGTGTGCCCAAACCCTGGCCTTGGTTGGGTCATCAAATACTGTCCAAACTCCCTGGTTGTCTTTAGAAGGTTCTCGGTTATGCAAGTTTCCCCTGTACTAACTAGTTCTGAATGGATTGGAGGTTCAGCGTAGAGAAAACATTGAGGATTGGAGGCACTGGCACTCCTAAAGGGTCAGGAAAATCCCTCCTGTTTAGGAAATGGCTTTTGGAGGCAGTTTAAAACCTGAGAGGCACCATGAAAGCTTCTCCTTTAGAAAAAAAAGGTAGCTCTGGTGGTTCAGACTTGGCCTTTTGGCAGGCAAAGGAGCAATTTCTTGGAAATGAAATTGGCATTCAAAGAGGGTCAGGTTAAGCCCAGCACCCCTGGCCGCATTTTGGACCCTAGAAGGGCACTTCTTGCCTCCAACCTATTTAGAAAGAGAAAGGAAAAGGAACGGATAGAGGGAGGAAAAGCGAGAGAGGAGAGCACAAGAGAGAAAGAAAGGGAGAAGAGGGGGATATTTAGCAAGTTAAGAGGTTAAATATTTGAACAGATTTGTAAATATATAGACAGCCCTTGTTATTTGGAATGTGTAATAATGCCTTTTGTGGTGCTGTCTGCCTGGGAGACCGCTCCCTAGCACCTTCCTCCCTGGCAAATCAACAGGACAGCTCAAAAGCTCGCAAAACAAAAACGGGGGGATGGGGGATGGGGGTGGGGGGGGAGGACGATCCTCCTTTGGGGAAGGGAGATTCTTCTATACTGTCTTAAAAACAAGGATGGGGGCGGGGGAGGAAAAGCAGAATAAATGGAAATGTTTGGTTTTTCTTGGATATGGTTTTTCAGGAGCATCCCAGGAAGCCATCAGAGGCTGAAGTAATTTCAAAGTGTTGTTTAACCTGATGACATGCTCTAGCTCTGTTCTCTATTGTGCATCCACTATTCTTTGAACCCAAATCTTCTGACAAGCGTGTGTCTGTGTGTGTGTATTTAGAAAACGTGGGTTCACTAATCGGGCTTCCGTGGCTGAGCAGGGTGATTTCTTTACGTTTTTCTCGCGTTGAGTGTTTTCTGGAAAACTGTACTGAGCGCTGTGGATGGCATCTGTCTTCTTGTGCCCGTGGGCGGAGGACACAGGCTGTGGGTGTGTCCCGCCCACAGTTGCGCGGGCGTGTGCGTGCGCGCGCACGCGTGTATACACGCATTCTCTACTGTGTGCCTCAAATGGAGCCTTTTTTTTTTTTGCCCCTGCCAGCGTCCTGTGTATATTAGTATTATGTAAATAGAACCATTCGGCTTGAGTATTTTTTTAGGAGGGGGAGGGGATGAGCCATTTAAATTCTCATATTTTATAGGCAGTCTTTCCACTGCATGTGAATTCACTGGGATGCCTTTTCTGAGATCCGTGTGTGTGTGTGTGTGTGTGTGTGTGTGGGTGTGTTGGTTAGTGGGTGTGTGGGAGAGTGTGTATAACCTGTGAGCGTCTTGTGAGTCATGTGTATTCTCTCCTGTATGTCTCTGCACACCCCCCTTCATGTTTTGTGTTCTTAGGGTGATTATGTGCATATTTACATACGTGTGCCTGTTTCCCTGCCTACATGCATTGTCTTTCTCTATAACCCACCCACTTCATATATATTCTCTTATCTTTTTGGCAAAGTGCCTTTTTTTTAATCCCTCGAAGAATATTTATTGCTGTGATAATCTGAAATGAAAAGTGGTCTCCCATGAAGGAGATGGAAGAGAAAGGAGTGTTCATCTTTCTTAATAGACGGGGCAGAGCCAGTTGACTGGATCACAGGATTTCTCTGCACTTTCTGCGTGTCTGTGTGTGTTGGGGGGTGGGGACACGGACGGCGGGGCGGGGGAGGCGGCGAGAAAAGGAGCCTTTCACGAGAACAAAGGTGGGACATCGCGCCCCCTCGCGGCCAGGCTTCATATTGCGCAGACCTCGTCCTCTACGGCTTCTCCGCGGCCAAACGAATCCTGCGATTTGTCCGTTGAGCCATTCAGGAGTCGTCTCTCAGGCCCAGCCTCCGCCCTCAGCCAATCACGGGGCGCCATGCAAATCGCCTCTTCCGTTCTCCAAACAGGCGTCGGCTTCAGACTCTACTCTAGCCGCCCCTCCCCCGCCTCATTCTTCCGCTCTCCACCCCCGCCCTCCTTCGCTCCCGCCCTGGCAGCTGCGGAGGGATGAGGGCAGTGCCGGGCGCCTCATGCATATGCAGATAATCTTCCTCCTCCCTCCATCCTCTCCAGCTCTCCCCCTTCTCCCCCGCCCCCCACGGTTCGGTCCCCTCTCCACCTCCCACCCGCGCCTCCTCTGGATCCCCCGCCTTGTCCGAGCGCCTGGATGTGCAGTTCTCAGAGCCCTGGTACCAGGCAGCTGCTTCCCTGAAGGAGGCCTTACCGGGGAAAGGGAGGAAGGCATTACCCTTGAAATCCTCTCGAAGGTCAAGTTTGAGACTTGCTGAGCAGGGGCGAAAGGCGTTGAAACTGCGTCTGCAGGGTCTGCAGGAAGGGTTCTGCACGCAGACTGATTCCGAAATGCCTTTCTCCTCCGAAACACCAGATTAATTTCTGTGAAACACACAATGTACTGGTCACGTCCAAAGGCAGGGTGATGATAGATGATTTTGTAAGCCCAGAGCTACAGTGTGTATTTGTCTTGTACATCAAGGCTGCACAGCTCCCTAAACCGCAAAGAATTGGAGATGAGATCAAACAGCATTAGATCTACTTAGTGGCATGGTGGGGGCGGGGGGGTGAGAAGATGGGGCGTGGAGGAGCGGGTGTGGGGCGCACTGCCCGCTGTGTGTGTGTGTGTGTGTGTGTGTGTGTGTGTGTTAGTCGCTCAGTCGTGTCCGATTGTGTGCGATCCCATGGACTGTACCCCGCCAGGCTTCTCTGTCCATGGGGGTTCTTCAGACAAGAATACTGGAATGGTGCGCCATTCCCTTCCCCAGGGAATCTTACTGAACCCCGGGGTTGAACCTGGGTCTCCTGCATTTCAGGGGTGCCATTTAAAGTCAGGGCTTCCTGCGGCACAGGTGAGCGCTTAAAGCACGAACAGGACCTAGCAGAAGAAAAACCAAATCCTCGAAGAAAAAACAAGACCCGGGAGTAGTAGGTTGTTCCTGGAACTTTTATCCCGTCTGGTTTAACGGCCTTTTACAGCCACCAACCAGTGAAGGGTCTTCACGCTTTGCATGTGGTCTGAACATGCGGAATGTACTGTGAGGTACATTGCAGGGAAAAATGTCACTGAAGAAAATTGAGGTTGATATAATGCTTTGCGATCCTCTAAAGAGAAAGCAGGGAAATAGTGATGTGACTTTGTTTCATAGATGTCTATGTTGACACGGTAATTTCTAGAAACTTGACTCAGCTCCCCCTCAGATCTTACACCTTGGAGGTGGTGAGTAGAAAGCGCAAGATTTGAAATAGTGTTTTGTCAGCATTTGGGCTTCCCTGGTGGCTCAGATGGTGAGGAGTCTGCCTGCAATGTGGGAGACCCAGGTTGGATCCCTGGGTCAGGGAGATCCCCTGGAGAAGGAAATGGCACCCACTCCAGTATTTTTGCCTGGAGAATTCCACGGGCAAAGGAGGCTGGTGGGCTACAGTCCATGGGGTCTCAACTAACACTAACCACCACTAACTGTCAGCATCTAGCCACTGAACACGTTTTTATGGAGTCCTTATTCCACGCCAAGTATACAGCATCCTCGCACACAGAAAGCACATTATGTTCTCCATAATTCTCAAGTATGCTAGAGGTTAGGGAGAGGAACAGGAATTCTGGAAGGTTTCTGTCTTAGAGATGCTCACGGCTTTTCAGAAGTGGGAGTGAGGGACAGGGAGGCCTGGTGTGTTGCAGTCCAAGGGGTCACAAAGAGTCGGACACACTTGGGCAACTGAACAACAACATTAACACTGGGGTGCATATATGTTTTCAAATTAGGTGTTTTTTTTTTTTTCAGATCTATACCCAGAAATGGAATTGCTTGGTCCTATAGTAATTCTATTTTAAGTTTTTCGAGAAACCTCCATTTCTATTTTCCACAATTTCTCTACCAGTTTATATTCCCATCAACATTGCACAGGGTTCCCTTTCCTCCACATCCTTGCCAACATTTGTTACTTGCATTCTTTTTGACAGTAGGCATTTTGACAGGCATGAGGTGATATTTCACGGTGGTTTTGGCTTGCATTTCCCTAATGATTAGCAGATGTTGAGCATCTATTCATGTGCCTGTTGAACTTCTGCATTTCCTCTTTGGTGAAATGTCTATTCATTTCTTCTTCCCGTTTTTTGAATTGGGTTGTTTGTTTTCTTGATGTTGAGTTGTATTAGCTCTTTATATATGTTGGATATTAATCCCTTATTGGCCATATTATTTACAGATGTTTTCTCCCATTTGGTAAGTTGTCTTTTTGTTTTGTTGATGGTTTCCTTTGCTGTGCAAAAACTTTTAAGTTTAATTAGGTCCTGTTTGTTTATTTTTTTTCTTTTATTTCCTTTACTTTAGAAGATGAATCAAAAATATATGTGATTTATTTTGTTCTGTGTTTAAATTTAAATTGCTGTGATTTATTTCTGCTACGTTTTCCTCCAGGAGTTTTATAGTATCCATTCTTACGTTTAGGTCTTTGATCCAGTTTGAGTTTATTTTTGTACATGATATGTTCTAATTTCATTCTTTTATATGTAGCTGTCCAGTTTTCCCAGCACCACTTATTTAGCAGGCTGTCCTTTCTCCATTGTTCATTCTTCTTTCCTTGTCATAGATTAATTGACCATAAGTGTGTAAGTTTACTTCTGGACTTTATATCCTGTTCCATTGATCTATGTGAAAGTGTTAGTCTCTCAGTCATGTCCGGCTCTTTGTGACTCCATGGATTGTAGTCAGCCAGGCTTCTCTGTCCATGGAATTCTCTGGGCAAGAATACTGGAGTGGATAGCCATTCCCTTCTCTAGGGGATCTTCCTGATCCAGGGATCAAACTCTGAGAAACCTGTATGTAGGTCAGGAAGCAATGGTTAGAACTGGACAAGGAACAATGGACTGTTTAAAAACTGGGAAAGAGTACATCAAGACTATATATTGTCACCCAGCTTATTTAACTTATATGCAGAGTCAGTTCAGTCACTCAGTCGTGTCCAACTCTGTGTGACCCCATGGACTGCAGCATGCCAGGCTTCCCTGTCCATCACCAACTCCCAGAGTACATCATTTGAAATTTCTGGCTGGGTGAATCACAGACTGGAATCCAGATTGCTTGGAGAAATATCAACATCCTCTGATATTCAGGTGATGCCACTCTAACGGCAGAAAGCAAAAAGGAACTAAAGAGCCTCTTGATGAGGGTGAAAGAGGAGAGTGAAAAAGCTGGCTTGAAATTCAACATTCAGAACACTAGGATTATGGGATCTGATCCCATCACTTCATCGCAAATAGATGGGGAAAAAGTAGCAACAGCAACAGATTTTATTTTCTTGGGCTCCAAAATCACTGCAGGTGGTGACAGCAGCCACAAAATTAAAGGACACTTGCTCCCTGGAAGGAAAGCTATGACCAACCTAGACAGCATATTAAAAAGCAGAGACATCATTTTGCTGACAAAGGTCTGTATAGTTAAAGTTACGGTTTTTCCAATAGTCATGTTTAGATGTGAGAGTTGGGCCACAAAGAAGGCTGAGCCCCAGAGAACTGATGCTTCAAATTGTGGTTCTAGAGAAGACTCCTGAGAGTCCCTTGGACAGCAAGAAGAGCAAACCAGTCAATCCTAAAGGAAATCAGTTCTGAATATTCATTGAAAGGGCTGATGCTGAAGCTCAAGTTCCAATACTTTGGCCACCTTATATGAAGAGCTAACTCATTGGAAAAGACCCTGAAGCTGGGAAAGATTGAGACCCGGAGCAGAAGGGGGCGACAGAGGATGAGATGGTTAGATGAGATGGTCAGTGGACATGAGTTTGAGCAAACTCCAGGAGATAGTGAAGGACAGGGAAGCCTTGTGTGCTGCAGGCCCTGGGGTCACAAAGAGTCAGACACGACTTAGTGACCGAAAACAGCAATTGATCTATGTGTCTCTTTTTGTTGTAGTACCGTGCTGACTTGATCACTGTGGCTCTGTAGTAAGTCTGAAGTCAGGGAGCATGATTCCTTCATCTCTGTTCGTCTTTGTCAAGACTGTTTTGGCCATGCAGGGTCTTTTGTGTTTCCTTAGAAATTTTCAATCAGCTACAAGAAAAAAACTGCAAAAAACACAAACACATGAAGGCTAAACAATAGGCTACCAACCAACCAATAAGGAAGCAAAATGAAAATTTAAAATACCTAGAGATATGACAACAAAGACATGACGATCCAGAATCTATGCGACACAGCAAAAGCGGTTCTAAAAAGGAAGTTTACAGTGACACAAGCTTACCTCAGGAGATAAGAAAGATATCAAATAAACACCATAACCTTATACCTAAATAATCAGAGGATTTTTTATTCTTTTGAATAAACAAAATCCAGAGTTAGAAGAAAGAAAGAAATCATACAGATTAGAGCAAAATAAAAATGAAATAGACTAAAAAAAAAAAAAAAAGAAAAGATCAATGAAACTAAAGCTGGTTCTATGAAAAGATACACAAAATGGATAAACCATTAGGCAGCCCCATCAAGAAAAAAAGGCAGCGGGATCGAAATCAGTAAAATCACTTTTGGGGGGTTATACATGTCTAAGAGACTTACAAATGCATGGAGTCCTATACGCACCATTACAAGCAGGAACAGAACATAGAAAAGATCAATGAAATTAAAGCTGGTTCTGTGAAAAGATACACAAAATGGATAAACCATTAGGCAGCCCCATCAAGAAAAAAAGGCAGTGGGATCGAAATCAGTAAAATCACTTTTGGGGGGTTATACATGTCTAAGAGACTTACAAATGCATGGAGTCCTATACGCACCATTACAAGCAGGAACAGAACACTCTCATCACCCCGCTTCCCAGATTCTTTTGCACCATCTTTTGCGGTCACCCTTTGCCCTTTGTAGTCAACTCCCCCATGAACTTAAATTCTGGAAACTACTGCTCTATTTTCATTCCTACAGTTTTGCTTTTTCCAGACATATAAATGGAATCATAAGTAGGTAGCTCGTGTGTGCGTGTATGTGTGTGTGTGTTTTTTTTGCACTTAGCATAGGGAATTTGATCTTTGTTATGTTGCTGAGTGTTATCAGTAGTTTATTCCTTTTTACTGCTAAGCAATATCTCACTGGGCATACTACATTCATTGGACATATTACATTCATGTGAGCATTCTACACATTATTTGTCCTTTTACTAGCTGAAGGCTGCTTGACTCATTTTTGGTATATTGCTTCTAGATTCCAGGGACTGGATTCACGGTTAACCAGGGTGTTGTATAATGTGGATTGTTTGTGAATGGTTATTATATCATACTGGTAATTGTGTTCAGTTATTTGCCTCCAGAGGTTAAATGTGTAACCTGATGTTAAATACTGTGTGGCATTAAACTGGGTAAAATTTACATAGCCAAATGATAGAAAAACACACGTTCACAGTCATCTGGAAGTTGTGCTTGTGTGTGCTCAGTTGCTCAGTTGTGTCTGGCTCTTGTAACCCCATGAACTGTAGCCTACCGACTCCTCTGTCCACGGAGTTTTCCAGGAAGGAATACTAGAGTGAGTTGCCGTTTCCTACTCCAGGGAATTTTCCCAACCCAGGCATCGAACTCACAACGCTTGGTCTCCTGCACTAGCAGGGGATTCTTGACCACTGTGCCACCTGGGAAGCCCATTTTGGAAGCTGTCCTTCAACTAATGTAGTTTTAGTGAAACAATAGGAGAGACTCACTAGAGATGGTGATAATTAGCGTGTGTGAATTTACATGTGTACAGTTGATGATCCAGCTTTCTGACCATTTGAGCATCTGTCCTTCCTAGTATGGAACCATGACTTGTTTCTAAATATTTCTTCCACCATTTTTGAAAGATTGTCCTTAGCTATGCAAGGTCCAGGTGAGCTGAATTCCCACGTGCTGGATACAGAATGACTACTTGATACCACTGGTCTGGGGGTGTCACTTATGAAGATTCAGTCGTTCCAGATCCAGGTCTATACTGTCAACCCTCAAGGGGTTTCATTTCTTCTTGTTTGGTTCCCTCTTGTTCATCTCTTGCTTGTATCCTGAAAAGCTGATAACTGGACTCTACAGAATAGGTACTGAGTTCAGGCCCAGAGTGTTTGGGCCTGTGGGCATATGCGTGTGTGCTGAATTGCTTCCGTTGACCTTTTGCGACCCTGTGGACTGTAGCCTGCCAGGCTCCTCTGTCCATGGGATTCTCCAGGCAAGAATACTGGAACAGGTTACCATTTCCTTCTCCATGGGCTCTTCCTGACCCAGGGATCGAACCTGTGTCTCCTGCACTGTAGGCAGACTCTTTACCACTGATCCAACAGGGAAGCCTGTGGGCATATGGGCATATCTTAATATATGCCTCAGAGTTCCACGGTCAAATGTCAATTATTTGTGAATTACTTCTTAAAGCTTATTTATGTATTTAAAAAGTTTCTAGGCCTCTCACAGCTATTTGAAAGCTGTCTTGTCAAGGGTGGCTATACCAGAAACAAGATGGGAAGGGGAGAAGTGAAGAGATGGTCAGAGACTGGGTGTGTTTTCTGGGTGTGGTTTGGGGCAGAGGAGAGGACTATCTTTGTTGTAAAAAGTGATAGCAGCATTGTGATGAAAGGAGAGCTGTTTCTAACCCTAGTTCTCTTGCTAAAGCCAGCAATTGCGACCCTGTGGACTGTAGCCTGCCAGGCTCCTCTGTCCATGGGATTCTCCAGGCAAGAATACTGGAACAGGTTACCATTTCCTTCTCCATGGGCTCTTCCTGACCCAGGGATCGAACCTGTGTCTCCTGCACTGTAGGCAGACTCTTTACCACTGATCCAACAGGGAAGCCTGTGGGCATATGGGCATATCTTAATATATGCCTCAGAGTTCCACGGTCAAATGTCAATTATTTGTGAATTACTTCTTAAAGCTTATTTATGTATTTAAAAAGTTTCTAGGCCTCTCACAGCTATTTGAAAGCTGTCTTGTCAAGGGTGGCTATACCAGAAACAAGATGGGAAGGGGAGAAGTGAAGAGATGGTCAGAGACTGGGTGTGTTTTCTGGGTGTGGTTTGGGGCAGAGGAGAGGACTATCTTTGTTGTAAAAAGTGATAGCAGCATTGTGATGAAAGGAGAGCTGTTTCTAACCCTAGTTCTCTTGCTAAAGCCAGCAGTTTTTCCAACTTAATTGTGTCCAGTTGCTGTCCATGAGACTTCACATTTCATCTTTAGTTTCACTTCTGTTATTCAGCATCGCCTCTGGCAAATGACTCTAAAGCAAAAGTTCCATTTTCCTGGTCAACAAAAGAAATATTTAGTAAAGTAGACACTCAGAATTTACTTTGGATAAATTCTTAAGTAAAGGTTATGGAGGTTATAAATCAAGGCGTGAAGATGGCACATTTTAGCTTTGTTAAAGCTCTCTGAGACCTTGAGAAAAGGTCTACATTATTTGTACCAGTTTTCTTATAAAAGAGTAAAAAAGAAAACATGTTACTATTTATGATTTTAAGATTCCCCCAGCAAGAAGCATTTTATAAGCCCTAAGCTTTGCTATTATAGATTTCTTTCATTACTCATGCCAAATTGTAAAAACTGCAATTTTCTGCTTAAGTTAATTAAAACACACCTAAGATTCATGTTTTCCAGTGCACTTTGAAGATTTTGAGAAAGTGTCCATTTCCCCCAAATAAGCTAGTTTGCAGCCATTTATTCAAGTAAGATAATTCAGAAGTACGCACTCATACCTTTGGTCGTCACTGCTGCAATTGTGTTTAGTAAACATGTTGGGCTACGAAGTACTGGTCTGTGAACATTATCATACCAGCGACTTCCAGGCATTCTCCCGTTAAGAAAAGATCACCTTCCTGCTTTGTGCCACGAATAAACTGGTACTGCCTCAGTAACAAGATTGCAATTTCTAATGAAAATGAAGCTCCTGATGGTAAAAAGAGAAAAGAAAAGAAATATTTTTAAATGACCACCAATTCCATGATCGTGGATTAAGCCAGTAAAGCTTTTTCTCTTCCAGGCCCTGTCTTTTAAAATGAGACTCTATTTAAGAGTGTTAACAGTAGTGTGATATAAATCAGTGGCTCTGGCGTTTTAAACTTTGATTCTTTTCTCCTGTAAAGCAGCATAAGTGAGTGCCTTATCATAACGTGGGAATAATGACATCTCAAGGCCTGTGCTGCTTTCACAAGGAAGGCAAGTCCCAGAATGGGGTTGACTCAGCAGTGCCTGACCAGGCTGCCTAATGCACTGATGAATACCATTGCCCCTAGGAATTAAATGCAGAGGTGCCTGGAGCTTGTGTAAAGTTCTCTGTGCCATTTGAAAAAGGAACTCCGAGAAAAGATAGGCTGATTTTTAATTTTAATGTTTTACTCATCAGTTTAAGTACATTTATGATTTGCTTTGCAAAATGTCAACAGACATCCCAAGTGGATAACATTTTAAAAAGATTGAATTTCCTGTATTTACTCTAATATCTTAAAAATGTGGTCATCAATGCATACAGGTTCATTGGTTAAGACAACCCATTCAAATGATTCTTACAAAAATCCGACAACACTTTGTCATTTTTCCATATTGTCCCAAATTCTCATTGATTGGAATTTCAGCAAGGTAGATCGAACGATTGCATTCCAGGCCTGATGCATTCAGGAAGGGCTCCAAATAGAGTTCTTATTACAAGGTAACTGAAGGACCCTCTAAGAAGGAATCGTTACCCAACAGTATTAGGTAACAATATTCATTTTGTATTACAGATAACATTATATATGTGTATATTATGTTCTCAACAATTGACAAAATATTTTCCTATAAATTATCTTATTTCATTTGAGTTATTTCACAACTTAATAAGATCGGTTGGTGATAACAATTATCTTTATTTTGTAGGAAGAGATATTTCAGAAATAGTGAAAACAGACCACTTTTTATGGAGTGCTTTCTTTGTGTGAGACAATCTTCTATATTGTCTCACATGTAGAACTTCACGTATTTTAATTCATTTGTTCTGCATAGCAACTGTAGGAAGTGGAAATTACTGTCAGGAAAACCACAGAGGTGCAGAGAGATCAAGTACCCTGTCCAAGGTCACACAGTGAGCAAGTAGTGGTGTCAGATGAGAATTCACCTGCATGTGTGTGCATGTGCCCAGCAAAAATACTGGAGCGTGATGCCATTTCCTCCGCCAGGGGATCTTCCTAACCTAGGGATCGAACTTGTGTCTCTTGCGTCTCCTGCATTGCGGGCGGATTCTTTACCATTGAACCACCAGGGAAGCCCAAGAATCCACCTCAGTTCAGTTCAGTTCAGTCGCTCAGCTGTGTCCGACTCTTTGCAACCCCATGGACTGTAGCATGCCAGGCTTCTCAGTTCATCCCAACTCCCGGAGCTTGCTCAAACTTATGTCCATCAAGTCGGTGATGCTATCCAACCATCTCATCCTCTGTTGTCTCCTTCTCCTCCCGCCTTCAATCTTTCCCAGCATCAGGGTCTTTTCCAGTGAGTCAGTTCTTCGCAGGTGGCCCAAGTATTGGAGTTTCAGCTTCAGCTTCAGTCCTTCCAATGAATATTTAGGACTGATCTCCTTTAGGATTGACTGGTTTGATCTCCTTGCAGTCCAAAGACTCTCAAGAGTTTTCTCCAACACCACACTCCAAAAGCATCAGTTCTTTGGTGCTCAGCTTTCTTTATAGTCCAACTCTCACATCCATACATGACTACTGGAAAAACCATAGTTTTGACTAGATGAACCTTTGCTGACAAAGTAATGTCTCTGCTTTTTAATATGCTGTCAAGGTTGGTCATAGCTTTTCTTCCAAGGATTCTTTTCTTTTCTGCTCCTTGAAAGAAAAGAATCCACCTAACCTAGGTCTAGACAAAAGTGCTTAACCATCACACCTCTCTGCCTAGCCAAGCTTTAGCAACTTGCCCCAGGAAATTTGGCCACTAACTGTTGGATCCTACATGGGTCTTCATACTCCCATCAGAGTGCTTTTCCATGTTGCATTTGGTCGTAACTTCTCTTACTATCTTTATTTTATTCCATAGTGCAGTTTACTTATTAGCTTATGTATTTCTCATTTTTCCTGACTTTGAAGGTTAGCTTCCTTCTACAAGAAAAAGAAAATGATGGCTTTTATGATTTCCTCCATTGTCTGGGAGGTGGCTCAGTGGTAAAGAATCCTCTTGTAATGTAAGAGATACAAGTTCAGTCTCTGGGTATGGAAGGTCCCCTGGAGTAAGAAATGGCAACCCACTTCAGTATTCCTGCCTAGAAAATTCCACAGACAGAGAAGTCTGGCTGGATACACTCCCTGGAGTTGCAAAGTCGGACCTAACTGAGCATGCATGCACCTTGTCTGGAAATTCTTCTAAGGTAAGAGGGTGCCAGTTAAAATGTATTGAACTGAATCAAAGTTATGGAACTTCTTGAATATTTTAGGCCCCAAATTTGCAAGTGGAATTTTCGTGACATGAAAGTAATTGACAATGGGAAGGGGACAGTGATTAAAACAGGGGAAAGGATTGATATGATAGGAAAAAATGAGATAGCAGTGTTTATACAGTCTTCACTACATGCCGGACACTTTTCGTGGATCATCCCATTTAATCCTCAGAACATTCTATTATTATCTGTTTTTTTTTTTTTAAGAAAAAGAAAATGATGGCTTTTATTATTTCCTCCATTGTCTGGGAGGTGGCTCAGTGGTAAAGAATCCTCTTGTAATGTAAGAGATACAAGTTCAGTCTCTGGGTATGGAAGGTCCCCTGGAGTAAGAAATGGCAACCCACTTCAGTATTCCTGCCTAGAAAATTCCACAGACAGAGAAGTCTGGCTGGATACACTCCCTGGAGTTGCAAAGTCGGACCTAACTGAGCATGCATGCACCTTGTCTGGAAATTCTTCTAAGGTAAGAGGGTGCCAGTTAAAATGTATTGAACTGAATCAAAGTTATGGAACTTCTTGAATATTTTAGGCCCCAAATTTGCAAGTGGAATTTTCGTGACATGAAAGTAATTGACAATGGGAAGGGGACAGTGATTAAAACAGGGGAAAGGATTGATATGATAGGAAAAAATGAGATAGCAGTGTTTATACAGTCTTCACTACATGCCGGACACTTTTCGTGGATCATCCCATTTAATCCTCAGAACATTCTATTATTATCTGTTTTTTTTTTTTTTAAATGAATGAGAAGACTGAGGCAGAGATTATGTGACCAACCCATAAATGCAGGTGTCTGTGGATATGTGTGTATGTAAAAGAGAAAATATTAGAGATTGTTTAGCCTATCTCCCACGCCAACAACTCCCAAAGGTTTTTCTGGCATGTTTATGTGATTTCCATCAGATATTTCCTATCTTAAATGGCCTCTCCTACTGATTTTTTCTCCTCCAGTCCAGTCTGTGCATGGCACCACAATTGTCTTCCTAAAATATGCATTTGATTCTTTTCTTCCTCACTGACAGCTAATGCGGCCTGGTACATGATAACCTTCTTTTACATTTTCATCATAATTTCTACCTCCTCTCCTAAGACCTTGGATTATGATTATATTTTTAAACACTCTTTTGACCCTGGATGGACCACATACTCGAGTGTTTTTGTGACTTTATCCACTTGTTCTCTCCACCTGGAATGCTGTTTGTTCCCCTCCTTTTTTACCTTGTAGAATTATACTCATCCTAAAGGATAAAATTCAAATGTATTTCTTGATGAAGGCTTTCATGATCCTACAGATAGAATTAATGTATCACTCTATTGATATATACTTTAATGTAATGAAGACAGTAATAGCATCACTGACTCAGTGGACACAAGTTTGAGCAAACCTCAGGAGACAGTGAAGGAGAGGGAAGCCTGGTGTGCTGCAGTCCATGGGGTCACCAGGATTTGGACATGACTTATCAACTGAGCAACGAAAAAAACGTCAATATTATATCCTTAGCGCACCTTTTCCCCTCTTTTGGTTTATTCAAGAGTTCTTCGGGTTTACAGAGTCTCCATGGAAGTTCCCCGGCCACTCTGGGCCCTGAGCCCCTGGGACAAATGCGGCATTGCTTCCTGTCACTGGGCTCCACAGAGCTCTGAGTGAGGATGCTCCTTTTCTTAAAAGGAAAAAAGTTATTGGGGTATAGTTGGTTTATTATGTTTTTCTGGCTTTAGGCGCACAGCAGAGTGAAGCTGTTACACATGTACGTGTGTTCACTCTTCTAGAGTCTTTTCCCACTTAGGTCATTACAGAGTGCTGAGTGGAGTTCCCTGTGCTGTGCTGCTGCTGCTGCTAAGTCACTTCAGTCGTGTCCGACTCTGTGTGACCCCATAGACGGCAGCCCACCAGGCTCCCCCATCCCTGGGATTCTCCAGGCAAGAATACTGGAGTGGGTTGCCATTTCCTTCTCCAATGCATGAAAGAGAAAAGTGAAAGTGAAGTCGCTCAGTCTGTCCGACTGTTAGCGACCCCATGGACTGCAGCCCACCAGGCTCCTCCGTCCATTGGATTTTCCAGGCAAGAGTACTGGGGTGGGGTGCCATTGCCTTCCCCACCTGTGCTGTGCAGTAGGTCCTTATTGGTTATCTAGTTTATACACGTGTGTGTGCTCAGTTGCTTCAGTCGTGGCCGACTCTGTGCGACCCCATGGACTGTCAGGCTCCTTTGTCCATGGGCTTATCCAGACAAGAATCCTGGAGTGGGTTGCCATTTCCTTCTCTAGGGGATCTTCCCGACCCAGGGATTGAACCCACGTCTCTTGCATCTTCTGCATTGGCAGGCGGGTTCTTTACCAACTGCGCCACCTGGGAAGCCTTATTTTATAAATTAAAAGACACTTACTCCTTGGAAGGAAAGTTGTGACCAACCTAGATAGCATATTCAAAAGCAGAGACATTACTTTGCCAACAAAGGTCCATCTAGTCAAGGCTATGGTTTTTCCTGTAGTCACGTATGGATGTGAGAGCTGGACTGTGAAGAAAGCTGAGCGTCGAAGAATTGATGCTTTTGAATTGTGGTGTTGCAGAAGACTGTTGAGAGTCCCTTGGACTGCAAGGAGATCCAACCAGTCCATTCTAAAGGAGATCGGTCCTGGGTGTTCTTTGGAAGGAATACTAAAGCTGAAACTCCAATACTTTGGCCACCTCATGTGAAGAGTTGACTCATTGGGAAAGGCTCTGATGCTGGGAGGGATTGGGGGCAGGAGGAGAAGGGGACCAGAGAGGATGAGATGGCTGGATGGCATCACCAACTCGATGGACATGAGTTTGAGTGAACTCTAGGAGTTGGTGATGGACAGGGAGGCCTGGTGTGCTGCGATTCATGGGGTCACAAAGATTCGGACACGACTGAGTGACTGAACTGAACTGAACATATATATTTATAAAATATATCAAGATGTTGATATATATATGCCAAACCTTTGAATGAGGAGATTTTCCCTAGGAATCTGAACTTGGTGCCCATCCTTGGACTTCATGCATCATGTAAGGACCTCCTGTAGGTATGCTACCCGCCACCCCACTGCTCCAAAGCATTCCCCATCTCAGAATCCACTGTCCTGTATTCAACTTCTGAGATCAGCTGTATTCTCTTTCCCTGGCTCCAGACAAAAGATTAATTCCCCTCCTTTCTCTGACAATAGAGCTTACTTGTTGATAGAATGATCCAGACCATAAAAATGCAAATACCTGTTTAGATTAGGGGAAGCTCACGGCATCTTCTTGCTAAAGGGGTAACAGCAAAGCAGCTCTTAGATTTTCATCAGGTCTTCCTGTTAGTTAAGCCTCCAGTGAGGCGCCCAGTTTAAAAAACAAAAATGCCAGACTTATCCATAAGTGAGAGCTGCTCTTTTTTTTTTTTTTCCTTAAACAAATATTTTTAATTGAAGGATAATTGCTTGACAATATTGTGCTGTTTTCTGCCATACTTCAACATGAATCAGCCATAAGTACACATATGTCCCTCCCCTTTACCCCATCCCGGCCCTCTAGGTTGTCACAGAGCGCTGATTTTATGGAAATTTCCCACTGGCTCTCTGTTTCATATATGGCAATAGGTATGTCTCTCTCAATTCATCCCATCCTCTCCTTCTGGCACTATGTCCACAAATCTGTTCGCTATGTCTGCGTCTCCATTGCTGCCGTGCAAATAAGTTCATCACTACCATCTTTCTAGATTCCACATATATGCATTGGTATACAATATTTGTTTTTTTCTTTCTGACTTCCTTCACTCTGTATAATAGACTTTAGATTCATCCACCTCATTAGAACGGACTGAATTGCTTTCCTTTTTATGGCTGCGTAATATTCCATTGTATAAATGGACAACAGCTTCTTTATTGATTCAGCTCTCGATGGACATCTCGATTGCTTCCATGTTCCAGCTGCTGTAAATAGTGCTGCAATGAACGTTGGGTTATGTGTGTATTTTTCAATTGTTGTTTTCTCAGGTTATATGCCCCATAGTGGTATTGTTCAATCATATGGTAGTTTTATTCCTAGTTTCTTAAGGAATCTACATTTGCTCATCTGTGGTGGCTGTATCAATTCACATTCCCACCAATAGTGCAAGAGGGTTCCCTTTTCTCTACCCCCCCCCCAGCATTTATTGTTTGTATATTTTTTTATGATATTCTTTGATGATGGCCATTCTGACCAGGGTGAGGTAATACCCTATTGTAGTTTTAATTTGCATTTCTCTATTCATGAGCGATGCTTGAGCATCTTTTCCTATGTTTATTAGTTATCCGTATGCCTTCTTTGGAGCAATGTCTGTTTAGGTCTTCTGTCCACTTTTTCGTTGTTTTTTTTTTTTTTGCTATTGAGCTGCATGAGCTGCTTGTATATTTTAAAGATTAATTCTTCGTCAGTTGTCTAGTTTACTATTGTGTCCTCCCATTCTGTGACCCGCCTCCTAGAGTAATGGAAATAAGGACAAAAATAAACAAGCGGGACCATAAACTTAGATTTTGCACAGCAAAGGGAAAACTATAAACAAGGTGAAAAGATGGGCCTTAGCGCTGCTCTTCGTAAAGGAGTCACTTGCTAGACATTTTACAATTATGCTGCCATCATTCAAACATTAAAAAATTTCTTCAGGTTTTCAGAGCCTGTAACCTGATCTTTTTATTCCCAAAGAGAGCAAGTATTTATACTTGAAAGTGGATTTGATTTTGGAAGGAGACCAGAGTTATTTGGCTTAATTTTATGAATAAAATCAGTGTGAAAGGCTGCTTTTTGGTCCAAAAGAACGTGCAACCATAAAGTAATGACACTGATTTTTTGTGTCTTACCAAGTTCCAAAGGAATTTCCAAATACAGTGTGAAGAATGGGTAACAGGTAAATAAGTATGTAGTTTCCAAATGTGACTGTGCTAAGAATGACAAATGTGGCTGTGGTGAAATGACAAATCTGAGTACAAATATACTGGGGTATTTGCCATTGGTCCGTCTTATTACTGTCTCTGAAGGTACAGCTTGCATCTTATGTCCAAAATTCTTGCTAAAAATATCTCTCAGTAGACTGGTGCTTCTCAAATTCAACGTGGACATGAATTCTCTAAAGTTAAAATGCAGATTCATGAAGTGTGGATGGGGCCTGAGACTAAGCATTTCTAAGCAGCTCCCAGATGCTGAGCCAGAGACTTGACTCTGAATGTCATTGCCCCAGGTTCTCCAAACCTGGTAAATCCTGGTAAGCCACTTAAATCTTGGTTTGCATGAATATTGCTACACACATTAAGCTACAGTGTTCCTTAGCAAAATATTTGTTTTGTACTCCTGAACTTTGCCTCAGAACAGAGCATTTCTGAGTACTTTGTCAATGAAGAGGCAGCAAACACCCTGTGCTATTTCCTTGGATTGGATGCTTTGTTACTCAGAACATTAACAGGAGGACTTCCCTGGTGGTGCAGTGGATAAGCATCTGCCTGCCAATGCAGATGATGCGGGTTCAACTCCTGGTGTGGGAAGGTTCTGTATGCCACAGACTAACTAAGCCTCTGTGTCCCAACTACTGAACCTGTGCCTTAGAGCTGCAAACCGCAACTGCTCAGTGCCTGTACAGCAGCTAGTGAGCCCATGCGCCTAGAACCTTGCTCTGCCATAAGAGGAGCTGCCACAATGAGAAGACTGCATACCATAATGAAGAGTAGCCCCCACTTACCGCAACTATAGAAAGCCCTCATGAAGCAACGAAGACCCGGAGCAGCCAATAATAAGTAAATAAATAAAATTATATACATATATATATGAAGGACAGAGCAGGAGTTTCTATGGAAAAAAGTATTTTAAGTGTTCAACCTCATTACTTATTACATGGCAGATATTATCACATGAGAAAAAGCAAGGTCCCTTTTGATATATTGAAAATTGTTATTTCTGATTTCACAATGTTTGAAACTGATGTAACGAAACTTCTCTTGTTGGCTCGCTAAAAAGAAAATCCCATTTCACAGCTAAAATGTAAACAGCTAAGATGTAAATGGAGGACTAACTTTCAAAGCTTCAAAAGCACAGCTGTGAAACGTAACTTTGGAGTGCAATAAAGCCAAATAGCTTTCATGCTAATAATGATATTACAAATAAAGATGAGAATGATTTTGTTAGAATATTTGAGTATTTAAATACCTTTGCTAAGGCTACCTGTTTAACTGAGAATTTAAGTTGCCTACCATATATGTGCCTATTGAATGCCTGCTAAAGGGATGAATGTAACATTGTCATTTTTCAAAGGGTTATTTTCTGTTCAATAATATTTCCTTTTAGTTAATTTTTCAGATTATAAAAAAATTGGAAAAATATTAGAAAATACAGAAAAATATGAAAAGTAAATATATGTTATTAAAAATTCAACCACTGTTAACATTTCTATGTTGTCTTTTAAATTTCCCTTGACTTACCTCTAAGAATTATCATGTTTCACATCTTTTGTTTTTTAAAGTTTTTTTTTCTTAATGTGGAAAATTTTTAAAGACTTGGATTGAATTTGTTACAATATTGCTTCTGTTTTATGTTTTGGTTTTTTGGCTGTGAGTCATGTGGGATATTAGCTCTGCAATCAGAGATCAAACTCACACCCCTTGATTTCGAAGGCCAAGTTTTAACCACTGGACCACCAGGGAAGTCCCTATTTTTCATATCTTGATGTACATTTTTTTGACTGTGTAAGTACATCTCGTGGGCCAGTGTCAAGGTAGATTTCAGGTGAATTTTTACACCTATATTGGCTTGGACAATTTCAGAAACCCACAATAACTGTACACATGATGTGTGCATGTTTGTTGGTGTATTAAGGTGGGACTGGGGCTTTTATCTGGGATGAGCTCTTGCTTAATATTTGAAGTCCCCTTCAGGCTGGAGTAAGGAACTGGAGAAGCTGGAATTCCATCTAACTCTGTAGGTATTGTAGGCCAATGGCTGCTTATAACTGATCAGGTTTCTATCCCCAGAGATACTCATGTGCACATTGTGTTTCGCTTTCTCAGTTTTGTAAAAAAAAAATCTTGTTGTTCAGCTCCTAATTCATGTCTGACTCTGAGACCCCATGGACTGTAGCATGCCAGGCTTCCCTGTCCTTCACTATCTCCCAGAGTTTGCCCAAGTCCATGTCCATTGGTAGATGATGCTATCCAAACATCTCATCCTTTACAGCCCTCTTCTGCTGCCTTCAGTCTTTCCCAGCATCAGGGTCTTTTCCAATGAGTTTGCTTCTCGCATCAGGTAGCCAAAGTATTAGAGCTTCAGCATAAGTCCTTCCAATGAGTATTCAGGGTTGATTTCCTTTAGGATTGACTGGTATGATCTCTTTGCTGTCCAAGGGACTCTCAAGAATCTTCTCCAGCACCACAATTTGAAAGCATCAATTCTTTGGCACTCAGCCTTTTTTATGGTTCAACTCTTACACCTGTACATAATAACCAGAAAGACCATCTATATGGACGTTTGTTGTCAAGGTGATGTCTTTGCTTTTTAATATGCTGTCTGGGTTTGTCATAGCTTTCCTTCCAAGAAGCAAGCGTCTTCTAATCTCATAGCTGCAGTCACCATCCATGGTGATTTTGGAGCCCAAGAAGAGAAAATCTTTCACTGTTTCCACTTTTCCCCCTTTTATTTACCATGAAGTAATGGGACCAGATGCCATGGTCTTTGTTTTTCAAATGTTGAGTTTTAAGCCAGCTTTTTCATTCTCCTCTTTCACCTTCATCAAGAGGCTCTTTAGTTCCTCTTTGCTTTCTGCCATCAGAGTGGTATCATCTGCATATCTGAGGTTATTGATATTTCTCCCAGCTCTGGATTCCAGCTTGTAACTCATCCAGCCAGGCATTTTGCATGATGTATTCTGCATATAAGTTAAATAAACAGAATGACAATATACAGCCTTGATGTATTCCTTTCCCAATTTTGAACCAGTTTTTTGTTCCATGTCTGATTCTAACAGTTCCCTCTTGACTTGAATACAGGTTTCTCAGGGGACAGGTAAGATGGTCTGGTATTCCCATTTCCTTAAGAATTTCCCACAGTTTGCTGTGGTCCACCCAGTCAAAGCTTTAGCATAGTCAATGAAGCAGAGGTAGATATTTTTCTGGAATTTCATTGCTTTTTATATGATCCAAATTAAATAAACAGAATGACAATATACAGCCTTGATGTATTCCTTTCCCAATTTTGAACCAGTTTTTTGTTTCATGTCTGATTCTAACAGTTCCCTCTTGACTTGCATACAGGTTTCTCAGTGGACAGGTAAGATGGTCTGGTATCCCCATTTCCTTAAGAATTTCCCACAGTTTGCTGTGGTCCACCAAGTCAAAGCTTTAGCATAGTCAATGAAGCAGAGGTAGATATTTTTCTGGAATTTCATTGCTTTTTGATTAAATAAACAGAATGACAATATACAGCCTTGATGTATTCCTTTCCCAATTTTGAACCAGTTTTTTGTTCCATGTCTGATTCTAACAGTTCCCTCTTGACTTGAATACAGGTTTCTCAGGGGACAGGTAAGATGGTCTGGTATTCCCATTTCCTTAAGAATTTCCCACAGTTTGCTGTGGTCCACCCAGTCAAAGCTTTAGCATAGTCAATGAAGCAGAGGTAGATATTTTTCTGGAATTTCATTGCTTTTTATATGATCCAACAAATGTTGGCAATTTGATCTCTGGTTCTTCTGCCTTTTCTAAACCTAGCTTGTATATCTGGAAGTTCTCTATTCAAGTACTGCTGAAGCCTAGCTTGAAGAATTTTGAGCATAACGTCACTAGTACAGGAAATGAGCACAACTCTCTGGTAGTTTGAACATTCTTTAGCATTGCCCTTCTTTGGACTGGGATGAAAACTGACCTTTTCCAGTCCCGTGATCAAATTTGCTAACATACCGAGTGCAACACTTTAACAGCATCATTTTTAGGATTTTAAATAACTTAGCTGGAATTCCATCACCTTCACTACCTTTGTTTGTAATAATGCTTCCTAAGTCCCACTTGACTTCACATTCCAGGATGTCTGGATCTAGGTGAGTGACCACACCATTTTGGTTATCTCAGTCATGAAGATGTTTTTTGTATAGTTTTTCTGTGTGTTCTTGCCACCTCTTTTTAATCTCTTTTACTTCTGTTAGATCCTTACTATTTTTGCCCTTTACCATGCCCATTCTTGCATGAAATGTTCCTTTCATATTTCTAATTTTCTTGAAGGGATCTCTAGTCTTTCCCATTCTATTATTTTCCTCTATTTCTTTGCATTGCTCATTGAGGAAGCCATTCTGATCTCTCCTTGAGAGAGATAGCCAATAAATTTTTTGGACTGTAATAATTTTAGAATGAGTGTGACTGGTTCTTACTAAAATCTGTTGCATATTTGTATTATCTGTAAAATAAGGTACATGAACTGTGTGTTCTTGATTTTTTTAAAGCTCTGAGATTTGAAATCTGATGGCTGTTTTCTTTATTCACATCTTGCATGTAAATAGATCTGTGCTGTTTAATACCTTTATTGAGAATAATTTAATTTTAAAAAGAAATCAAAGTATCTTTGATTAGCAACAAATAGAAAATTTATTGATTTCTTTAGCCTTTTTCTGGTCATTATGGCCTTTATTACTTTGATGCTATCAAGGAGAAGAGAAATGTACAAAATACTTTTCATCTAGGAAATATCTGGCTGCCTGGGCACAGGAGGGCCTAGAGGAGCCATCCCATGCTGAAGGTCAGGAAGGATGTTGATGAGGAGATACCCCTCATCCATGGTAAGGAGCACCGGCTGGGCTTTGCTGGAGCAGCCATGAAGAGATACCCCATGCCCAAGGCAAGAGAAACCCAAGTAAAATGGTAGGTGTTGCAAGAGAGCATCAGAGGGCAGACACACTGAAACCATACTCACAGAAAACTAGTCAATCTGATCACACTAGGACCACAGCCTTGTCTAACTCAAGGAAACTAAGCCATGCCCGTGGGGCAACACAAGACGGGCGGGTCACGGTGGAGAGGTCTGACAGAATGTGGTCCACTGGAGAAG